>OU015490.1:195204525-195747025 GCA_907164885.2 Dolomedes plantarius | reverse complement strand
TATTCTACAGTACAGTATGGAGGGATTTCATAACTATGAAGAATATCAGTCAGTTAGCCCATGACAAATCTACCGAGATCTATTTAGAATATAATCAATTTAACATAAGCAATAAATTTGCTTTTCCACATATCTTAAATGCTTTCATGCAAAGTCCTAAATCCACCAAATATTTGTACAACAAACAGTTTAATATTACTTTCAACAGTTGTAAAGTATTGTACCTGTGGTGTACAAAATTAATATAGGACAATTTCTAGCTTAACTTCAGGAATCAAGTCCTTAGTACAATAATGTAAATGAGTACTAGACCAATACCTCCTAATAGGTACAAGGGAATAAATTACTAAAGTAAGGATAATTTAATCTTTTTCTAATTTTTCTAGATTTTTATGCTATGCTTACACCCGGCTAATTACAATTACTTTTTACCCCACTTCTATGCACTTCTTGAACAGATTAAGTAATATTACACATGGTTTTAATAGCAACTAGAAAGATTTACTTAATAAATATATTCATCATAAGGCTACGGCCACACGAGCATTTTTTCACGCAGAAATGCAGCTTGAACACGAGCAGCAAAATATATATAAGCTGCTGTAACATACGCGTGGCCAGACACAGATTTTTTTTTTCATGCTAGTGGGGGGGGGGGGGGGGGGTGTCTGTCGCATTCTCAAGGTCGCCCACTGGAGGATAGAACCAGACCTATTTTTCAAGCTCAGGCTACGGCCACACAAGCCTTTTTTCACACTACATTAAAACACTTTACTGGTAGAATTGAAGACGTGTTTACATGAAAATAGGAAGATAACTGTTTCTGCTGTTGGTATATTATTGTGTTCTCGAAATTTTTGATATTTAAAATATAATGGCATTAATACTACTTAATGGAATACTACTTGGAGAGTGAACTATGATTATTGAAATCTAAAAATATCCATGTCTTTACGATACACGGAATAAGGATTTCAAAAACCAGGAAGTCAAAAGAGATACTTGGATGACTGTAAGAAAGAATGTTATTGGTGAAAAATGGGACCAGGTGGGCGAAAAAAGAAGTAATTTTGATAAGTAGTAACAAATTAAATTTTATTTTTTAAGTTACAAGTTATAACCTAAGTTGTAAGAAGGTGATAGTTATAACTAGACCGCAGATTATATACAATTACATACAATATTTACTGATTTGCATGTGTCTTTCTATTAAAAATATTATAAATAAAAACTGCATTTGCTCCAGAAAAAATATCTTCTGTAATAGCAATATCCACGTTTTACACATCTGAACAGCAACAGATACCTTTTAAATATGTTCTTTTGTTCAGGTAAGTAATATTCAGATCAAAAATATTAATGCCTATTTCTGTTTTAAGTCCATATTTATATTTTTAAGCACATATCTATAAGTACATATTATTTTAAGCACATATTAAGTATGCATTATTTTAAGTATGTATTATTTTAAGTACGTATTATATTAAGTATGTATTATATTAAGTACGTATTATATTAAGTACGTATTATATTAAGTACATATTTATTAAGTCACCAGTTCAATTAATAAAACACATAACGTGTTAACAGCATTTTCATTTATTGAAAATGGATTCATGTAGCACTGGAAAGTACAAACAAACGATTGAGCTTGCGTTAAAGAACTTAAGATTTTCTGTAGAACTGTACAGATTTTCATGCTGCGTGAAAAGACGCAGCTTGAAAAAAATGCTTGTGTGGCCATAGCCTTACAGACAATTTTAATGTAATTGCCTTTATGTACACATACACACACACAGTTTCCACAAAACCTTTACTCATGAATCCTGTTTAAGGAAGTCAAACTGTAACACAGGCAAAATGTAACACGGGAACGTAAATAGACTTGTAAAAATTTTCAAGGGAGCCTAATCCCCCCCCCCCCCCAATCTCTTTCAATTCTCTAACATTTACCATAACATTTCTATTTATCATAAATACAGTTGAAAATTCCCAAATTATTTCGAGCGTTCTAAGCTTGTTCTGACAAAGAAACTATTATAAAAAATACTCCATTGGTGTTTTGAGTCCTCTGAAATGGCTAAAGGACTAAACATGCTTCCTCTGAATATTCATAATCTGACTGAAGATAACATGACTAAATATTTGTGTAACACATAAGTTGCTATAAATTGAACAAAATTCACTACCAGTAGCTACTTAAATTTTCAGATTAAATAACTGCAGCAAATTATTCTCATTGTTTTAAATAATGAGATCAAAACAGTGCTGCACACAGCATATGGAGGAAAGTCTTATAAGGCTACAGGTCTCAAAAGGGCTGCATGGGATTTGAGGCAAAGAACTTATAATTTACACTTGTGTAAAATATGAATATAAACAAGCAGTGGTTGGTAGATAAGCAGCAACTCAACATCAGAGATGTATTACAAACACACACACACACACCAAAAGAAAAAAAAAATACTTGAAATTTTCCCATTTTATACCTTAGTAATTCATTCTAGCATAGTTCCTACTATAAATCCTAACCATTTACCATCTAGAATAAAACTGAACAAATTGTGAAAAATCCCACAACATTATTTCTTGGTTTGGATTCTGCTAGTATTAATCTTTAACAGTTACCTGATTAAGCACTAATCGGCAAATGACACACAGTCCTCAAAAGATTTAATGTATGTATATACGTGTTACTAGAAATTATTTGGAAACTATATACATAAAAAAAATACCAAAAATACTTCTCCAGTCAAGGATACCCCTAAATATCCAAAATTCTTGAAAAGATATTACTGGGGATTCATCTGTTTTAGTTTTTAACTGATAACCTTAACATTTCTTAAATTTTTTTCATTAGGAATTTTAGAGTGATTTTACAGCAATTAAAACTCTGATATCTAATAAAATAAAAGAGGGACAACAAATAGAACACTAAACAATCTAAGAAGTAGAATATTAATACAAAGAATATATAATGGCAAAAATCAAAAGAAATTATTATTTAAAGAGAGCTTGAATTAGTCTAACATACACACAGCAAAAATTCAAAAGAGAAAAACTAAACATAAATGTTAATAAAATATACAAATAACTAATAAAATAGTCAAAGAGTCCTGGATATGTGTTTGAAATTCTTAAAAGATTTAAAAATAAATTTAGTTTTTTTTTTCCTTTTTAAACTCTTACAGTAACTTAAAAAAATCCAATCAATGTTGGAAAAAACAAATAAAAATTTTAATTTAAAAATATTTAGTTCTAATAGCCAAACACAAACGCTATAAAAGTTATAAAAGAACTGGACTTTTTAAAATCCAGAACTCAATGAATAACTGACAAAAAAAGAAACATGAGAAAAATATATATTATAAAAAGTATAAATAAAAATACATTTACACACCAGGGGCGAATAAACTGCTGTAACATAGGGGCGACTTCTTCAGGGCACACATAACCTAGGCGCCCAATTGTTATGGCTATGTACCAAGGATGAAGAACAAGACGAGACGGGGTGCAAAAACGGGAGAAAAAAGCCAAGAACAACTCATAAACAAACAGACAAGGCAAAAAATATGGATAAACAGAGCATTAACTTTAATCTTAATGACAGCATAAAAAAAGAACAGAATATAAGAATATAACCATGCACCCACGAAAATATACATATTCCAAACTACAAATTAAAAAATTTTTTTTTTAAATTACACTTACACAAAACTACGGTAGATACACCTAATTACATTCTAGCATGTAATAATTAGGTGCATCTCTCTCTCGCTCTCTAAGTATCTACTGAAACTTAAAATGCTTTGTCAAATGAAATTTTATTTTAGGAATTCACACAAGATAAATGGAAGTTTACTAAATTTGCTAAGCACATATTAATAAAAAAATAAAAATTGGTTCTTTTTTAATTAAAAAATTTTATCTAAGCTAACACTGATTCAGTTCCCATATATCGTACACAGCAGTTCAAAAACAGGATTTCTTTATAACCATGAAACGAATACTTGTTATCTTAAATAAGGAGTAAGTAAATCCAGACTAGGCTGAATTTACTCAAGAACTACCAAGCTAATCAATGATTGATTTTAAGATTGGTAGAAATAGGTCTGTAAATTCAAATGTTAACTAACAGTTTTCTAACACTGCTTTAAATGCAAATTTACATAATTCTCAACACATTAACAGCCTTTTCCAATACATAACTGTTACGTTGTTCTGATCATAGATTAATTAAGCATATTTATTTTTCTTTTTTTACCATAATTCTATTCATGTATGCATTAAACTAGCTCAAATTCAAAACATGCAGTTCTAGAATGTTATCCCAAACATGTTTTTAAGAGTAGGTTTTGAAATCCTGAAAGAGTGGGGGGAAACCACTTAATCCAAGATATATTTACTACCCTTATTTACAACTTATTCACATGTGAATTTTAAATTTTGATCACCCTAGTGATAGATCATGTTTTAATCCAAAGACTGACATGAGTTTTCTTTAGACATATTCCAAATTTAAAAAATTTCCATTCAGGTTGTTTTGTAGACTTTGAAAACAGTAGCAAACTGCCAGTTCCCAGATCAGAATATGATGGATGAGTCATAACTTCCCACTGAAATTGTCTCAATGTTTGCAGCATTTTCCATGCTGTAGGAGTTTGCACATTGTCATGATGATAAAACACATCCTTTCTGTTAGCTAGTACAAGTATTTTTTCATCAATAGCTTTAGCCATGCCAGTTGTTTGCAATACAACCCTTTAGCAAACAGTTGGACTTTCTAGGAGCAACTCATAATAGATTGTTCTTTCCCTATCCTATCAAACACATTTTTTTTTTTTTTGTATGAATGTTTCTGTTCATGTTGATCTTGGTATCTAGTGTTTATGAATGCAGTCCTTTTAAATTTTTTTATTTTTGAAAAGGATCCACATTTTATCACTGATGACTATTCAATTGAGAAATTGCAACTTTTTTTTACCTAGAGCGATAAGTAGAAATTTTCTTTTGTTGTTTCAAATCCATTACTGGTTATTTATGAAGAACCTACTGACCCATTTTAGAAACTTTTCCTGTAGCTTTTAAATACACATAGATTGATGAAAAGGTTGAATGGAGATGCTCAGATAAATCAACTATTGAACTGGGATTCTGCTCTATCTTTGCAAGTACAGTGAGTGACTCTAGAAATTCACACTCCTTTCTTTCTCAAAGTTAAATATTTAATTTGATAAATTTGAAGAAATTAACAATGTCTGGAATTTATGCTAATTATGCATAAATTCCAGACAGTCAATCCTCAATATAAATTAAAAATTAGGAGATTCTACAAAATAATTAAGAAAATTTTCATGCAAAAAAAATGAGAATTCATTCCCGAAAAAATCTTTTTAAATGCCACTTTAAAAATTTTTATTCAAGTTGTTTAAGGTAAATTTTCATCAACTGCCAGGAAACATTGATACTTCTAAAATTTTAAGTATGATATAGTTCAAACTGTAATTACAGAAGTTAGCATGAGATCTTGGGGAGAAAAAAAAAACATTGATTTAAGAAAATTAAAGATTATCACAGAAAGGTAAATCTCTTTGGCAAAATGTAACATAGTTGGACAAAGTCATTCTTGTGCACAGAAAATAAATGCAAAGTTCAGAAGGGACTGACATAAAATGTAAGAGTGGAAGAGGAGAAATTTTGAATGCAGTTACAAAACACAAAATTAAGGGCATCAAGTTGTATTCAAAAGAAAACGCAGCGAAACTTGCTGCAAACCTCTGCAACCATATGGAGTATTTGTGCAGAAACTATATACAAAGCCCTCTGAAAAGCCAACTACAGCAGTAAAGTAGCTATAGAAGCCATTCATCAGCTCACTGAATAAAAGTGTTTGCTAAATCCCACTTATTAAAAACCCAAAACTTTTGGAACAAGGTTATTTTTAGTGACAAGAGCAAATTCAATAATTTTGGTAATGGTTTGAAGAAAACAGCTCTTGATCCAGAAAACTTAAACCAGCAATCAGGCATTAAGATGGATCTGTAATGGTGTGCAGTTGTATGGCCACAGCAGAGTCAGAAAGCTTGTGTTCATTGATGGTATCATGAACCAAAGGTTTTATTTAGATATACCCAAGAAAAACCTCACAGAAAAAGCAATCAAGTTAAGCTTCGATGGAAAATTCATTTTTCAAAAAGAATGATCCCAAGCACACAGCAAAGTCTGCAAAATTATGGTTACTTTACCACTGTAAAAATCAACTACACATACTTGTCCATCCCCAAGTATAAACATCATTGAAAATTTGTGGTCTACAAAGGAAAAAGCTGTCCAAAGACATCAAATATGAGCAAAGGAAATTAGAAACACATCCCACAAGAGTGGGAAAAAATATCGTCAGACACAACCAAAACCTTGATAAATTCAGTGCTACAACACTTTTGGGGGGGGGGGGGGGGGGGGACCTACAAAATATTTCTTGTAAAGGTTAGAAATAGCTGGAAGTATTCCTGTATTCTCAATTTATTGTGAGCAAAACTGTGTTAAAAATGTTTTATTCATTTTTATTTTAAAGTTGTTTGTTTCAGCTTTCCATCTATCATAAATTGAATTATTTAAGTGTTCTATAAATAAAAATAATTACACAATTGAATAACATCATGCTTTAAAATTTGAATTTATCTGGGAAAATGTTGGTGTATTCTCAATTTCAGAAGTTACTGTAACTTCTAACTCTTGCAGGCATCCTGATCTTTGTCAATATTCAAGACTACAGGGTCCAAAACAAAAAGTCCGGAATTATCTTTGACCTTGGTTTACACTCATAATATCAGGACCATATATTTAGCATATTTTATACTGCTGCTAAAGGCATAAACACAAATATGAATATCCTTATTTATGAACAAACAAAAAGGTAACTTTATGCAGTGCTGTATATGATTTAGGTTTTCCAGAAGTATGGCTAAATCCAAAAAATTTGCTAATATGACAGCAAACGCAACAGTGCTGCCCTGGCAAAACTAACAAAGTACGATATGACTTCAATGCTCTTTCAATACTTCCATGATAAGCTTTAATTTTTCACTCTTCAATTCAAGTATGAAAAATTAAGATACACAGTTACACAATTGTAAAGCATTGCATCTTTCCTTTAGTTCAGGATGATCATATACTTAATTCTAGCAATTGATAAGATCATAATGTAAAATCACACCTAAAATTAATTTTAAATTAATAAAAACCCCTGCAATTTAGAAAGGATAATCTCTTTATAAAACTAGTTATTCTGAATATTAGAAAATTAAAATGTTAAGATCTGTACTCTGTAGTAGCTGTTTGATTTTTAGGCACCAAGGTTGGACTTTTGCTAGACAAAGGGTTAACATAACAGGTCAGGATACCAAGTTTAAGAAAATTCTGAATAGCTATAAACAGCCATGCTAACTGCAAACTCGAAGACACAAGACTCTTTATCCAGAGCCAGGGGGTTTGTGGACTCCACTATAAAAGGAATGTTATACAAAAGAAGTTTGGATACATGCAACGAATTGAATTATGAAATATGTAACTCAATGTAAGAAATAGCAGAAAATCAATAATAAACAAATGAACAAGAATACTGAACTTAAATTTGAACATCACATAAGGATTTAAAGGACCAAAACTTGAAACCAAAACAAATTTTAAATTAGCAGTTTAATAAAAGATATTAACAATGCTAGGATTTTTTTCCTACATGGCATCACAATTAAGCATTTGAAATTTAATATTCTCACAGGAATTGAGTTAAACACACTTTGAATTATAAACAATTATAGCAATTATACATACAACCTTGCTAGATACAAACTTTATAAGTGACAACACTAAACAATAGACTACCATTAAAATAACAAAATTACACACTACAGCGGAACCTGATTTATACATTTTGCAAAGAACTTTATCGAAAATTCACAGCTATCAGGAGAACACAACGAGCAGGATAGACAGGAAAGTTGAAAAAAGGGACTTGTTTATGCATCACATGCTCCGTTATCAAAACACAAATTATAGTTCAACATCATATATACATCTTAATGAAATCATTTATTCACAATATAAATTTTAAAAGAATAAACAAGCTAAAAACTTGAATAGACCTGTTGTTGGAATACTTGCCTTGGTTGAAACAAAGCCATTTTTGAAAATACAGCAAACTCTTAGAGGCTTTTTATCTCTTACCTGACTAGTCAAAAATTTCAATGAATTTCACTCTATAAAATCCTTTTTTTGAATAATAAATGCTGTCATAGCAAGTTCGAGGCTTTTAGGCAAGTCCAGGTATGTATCACTACATTTCAGTCTTTTCCATTTTTAGAAAAAAAAATTTCTTCAAGAGATGTTTAAATGCTACCCAACAAAGATAAATACTGCTTATGCCACAATAAGCAACATAGCAAATGAAATAGACACTTCCTCTAAATTTATACTGAATGTGATAGGAAATGACATAAAACAAATTCTCGATTGAAAGAAATACTAACATTAAATTTTAACAAATAGTCAGGCCTGCGAAGCAAGCTTACATGAACCAGGAAATCAAATCATGAAAAAACGTATAAAGCAGGTTCCATAGAACAAAGATGCTACATTTATAAAGACAAGTGTCAAGTTACATACATAGATCTATTCCACTCTGTCCATTTAAAAATTACTCTACAATTTACTAAAAAAACTGAACTGATAGTCGCCAAATCTGGCATAAATTTTAGATTTCTAGATGAAACAATCAAATACACTTTTTTTTTTAAATGTATTTTATTCTTTATACTAAACATTTAGTCATGAGTTCATTCTAGGACAAGAAAAGAGCAGGGAACTTCACGTGTAATGAGCACAGCTGGTTCTAAAAACAAAATGTCTTGATTGTTTCATATATCATTGCAATTTAATTCCCTATGAATGAATGAAACATTATTCAATGCCCTTTTCAATGCCACAAACATTATAACAAGCAAATCTTATTTCAGTTATTCAGATCATGCCTGAACTATGTGTGTGGCTTTACCAGTAGACCAGACCACCAGTGGATAAGAGTCACCTTTATTTAGTTTCTCTTGCACACATGCTCTGTAATATATGAACTAACAATTTTTAACCCTACATAATATGGTAAACCAACAGTTTAAATATGTTTTAAATGTAGCACCTTTAGTAGCTAAAAAATCTATATCTTAAGACAATAAATGAAAGTGAAATATCAAAATGTTATCAAATATAAAATAACATTGAAATAGTTTCCAATATTTTTTAATGAAGGATTACTTTCCTCCATAACGGTTCTATGGAAAGGAAAATTTGAGAGGCTAAATTGTCCGTGCATCTGCCCTCATGAGTTATAATTTTGGCAGTGTAACAAACCCAGTCTATCGCAGGTAAGCAATGATAAGTAATCCTACATTAACCCCCTATCTGCCGTGGGCATATACGCTTTGCACAGTCGGTGCGTTAACTGCCCCTGGAGTATATATACGTCTTCCCAGAATACTTGACACTGTAATTTGCTTATAGTCGTACTACAAACACTGATTTGGAATGCGATATATTGACCTTGACACCTCAAATTATCATTTGACCGGCTAATGCTCATTTTTTACAAACGGGTAGGGGGCATGTGGTGAAATTTGAAAGTGGTAGTTCATGTGAGAGCGAGCTTGAATAGGTTGTGTGATTTTTTCTCTTTTGCTCTGTTTTCAGGCAGTGTTGTGTGATACGAGTTATTTTGACACCTTGAATTGTCGCTTGACAGGGTCATGCTCATTTTTTACAAATGGGTAGGGGGCACGTGTGGGGGGGAAATTTGAAAGTGGTAGTTCATGTCAGAGTACGCTTGAATAGGTTGTGTGATTTTTGCCTCCTTTGCTCTGTTTTCACGTAGCGTTGTGTGTCACAAGTTATTTTCAATATCTTGTATGGATATGCATGACAGTGAATTAGATGACTATTCATAAAAAAAAAAGTTTGCCATGAATCCCGCTATCATTGTGTTGAATGTCATGCTAGTTTATGTATTCAACCATGTTTCAAGCCATATCACACAACAGATAGGTACTAACTCTTAATTTTTACTATAATCTGAAATTTAAATTTTGTATTTCTCATTTTTTAATTGTAACAATATATATATTACGTAGATTGAAAAATAAGCCTCTATATTTCTTCAAACGCACGATGTCGCTAAGCGCCTGTGCAGAAAGCGGTCGCACTGGGGAGCACATTACATATGATTTTGCCGGTAGTTAAGGGGCTAATAACCCATGGTAGTTTCGTTAGAAGAGACTACCTGAAAATTTTTTACTATAAATTTCAATCATAACAACACTTAAAAGCTTTCTACCTAAAGAACCCTTCAATCTGTAAAAGGTTAAACTTAACTTCAATACAATATTCGCTTTTATATCCATTTCATATCCATTATATACAGAGTGTCCATAACTAAAGTCCCACTTTCAAAAGGCTGCAAAAAAAAAAAAAAACCACTGGTCAGAATGACTTCAAATTTGAACTGAATATACTGGAAGAAGGGGGAAACGATTTGGCATAATAATAAAAAGTTCCAACCACTTACAGCGCCATCTATTGATACATTTTGGAACTTTTTTTATTATGCCAATTTGTTTCCCCCCCTTCTTCCAGTATATTCAGTTCAAATTTGAAGTCATTCTGGCCAGTGGTTCTTTTTTTGCAGCCTTTTGAAAGTGGGACTTTAATTATGGACACCCTGTATATAATATATATAAATCATCTTTTAAGTGAAAATACCTGCCACATTTTAGAATTTAAAGTAACTAATGCCCATGCAATTTTACTTAAGTTTCTAAAATAAATCTTTACAAAAAGACCTAGAATGAACTCTCACAATGGCATATTACTATGACTAAATGGAATTTGGGCACATGTAAAAAGTTTTCAAATACACTTTAGTTTATTTTATTTTTTGTTATTAAAAAATAAAAGCACATTACATGACTATCATTTTTCTATCCATTTCAATAATTTTTTTGATAATTTTTCCATTTTTGGAATGCAAAAAACAAATGGATAATCGACTCGCCAAAAGTTTAAGGTATAGGTACCTTAAAGCAAATAAAATTAAACCCTGAATTTTGTAAAATGACTAAAAAAGTTTATTACCATGCAATTGAATTTTTTTAGAATAAAGCAATAGTCAATTTAATATTTAGCCAAACATTTTATACCTAAGACCAGATAAAATCACAAGGCACAATAATCTAACAAAATATACTCAAGCTTCCAAACATTTTTATAGCTATACTAAAACATCAGTGTTGTTAATAAAAAAAATAGGCATTATGATCAACGCAAATATTTTTTATTTATATATATATATATTTTCCCAACCAATTTAATTTTAAATTAGAAGACTTTAGAAATTTTAAAGCTTGGAACATTTATAAAAATGATTTTGAATCAAGGGTGCATAGTTTTAAGAAAACTACAAACACATAACTAAAAAAATATATATAACGATTACAATCTATCAGCTTAAATTCATTTGAGGAAAAAAATGTTAAAAAAAAAAAGAAATATTTTATAACAGACAAAAATAAAAGTATACTGCAGCACACGAGGAGTAAAGAGAATTTTTGCATGTAAATAAATACACACCATGCAATTCCAACTTTTAATGGATGCATGAGAAAATGACCTCGCAAATTCAATCAGGACACCATCTATTCCAATTTTTTTTTTTAATTAACTAGCTAAAGTTTGATCTAAAATATTTTGAAATACTTTATATACATTTCTTTTACTGCAGAGGAAACCTAAGTTTAAACTTTGAACACACTATGAAACAAAATTTTCCCCATACCTGTATTCTCAAGCAATGTTTTGGGAGTATTCGGACGATTAATGATGTTTATTAACTGGTTCAAGACCATTGGTATGTAAGGCTTCATATCTTGCCCTAAGAAAAACACATATTACAGAAAAAAGAACCCAAATAAATTATAACAACAAGTTTATGATAAAATTATATTTCACAGAAAAAAATTTCAATGCTTCATTCAAAGGACCATGAAGTAATGACTAAAGTAAATTCTATGTAGCCTAGTGAAATTGGTGAACAGTATTAAAATAGTGTAAAATTGGTTCAATTTTTAATACTTTAACCTTATCCACACCAGAATTATGTTGACATGACAAGAGTATTCTCCCTCTGCAGCCAAGCAACCCATTTGTGGTGTAGAAGCATGCTCATCAGTCCAAGGATTCTCAACTACACAGGCCAAATGGATTTAAAATATGCATCGATGTCATAGGAAATTCTAATGAATAAATTGTATAACTTATCTTCCATAGTCTTAGGTTCTAGCATTTAAACAGATATTTATATGTGTAGTCAAATTATCTGCAACTTGAACAGCATGTGGGTGAAGATTATTTTAGTCATTAGCTGTGGAAATAGACAGCATACACAAAAGTCATAAGAAAGAATTACACGCATTTTAAGAATCTATCAAAGTATGTCACTCATAACATTTTTAATATGCAGATTAAGTAAATTGATATTTAAAAAATTTAATCTCATATTTCAAGATATGGAGTTATTTTATAAAGTACTTTAAAATTAAAATAATTTTTGTACACCAGTATATTTTCAATAATTTTTATCTTAAAATATTAAGAACTGTTTGAGCCTTGTGTATACATTTGTCTATGAATTTGTCAATAAAATGATCCAGGTGTAGACTTTTATCATCAATAAAATCAACATATCCCTGACCTGAGAAATATAATTCTTCACATTTTTCAAGAAATATATTCAAACATTAACACTACTTAAATAGTTGAGTTAACTATAGCATGTTAGTAGAAATTAGAAATTTAGCATTAGTACATTATCTAAAAAATACAAATTTTAAAATATTTAAAGAAAAGCAGTAAAAAGACAAAAGTATAGAGTTTCAGCTCCGACACAACAATACCTTGCTTACCCAGCTTCACAGATATCTCTCCTATTGCCCAAGTTGCATTATTGCATACTGAAATAAAATCTGGGTTCAGATTCTGTCCCAATATTGGAAGAAAATCTTCTGCAGGGGAGAAAAAAACAATATTTATTTCAGGCCAAAATGTTATTGCTGTAAAACAAAAACTTTCAAGTTTAAAATTTCTCTTTACAGTTACATAAAACATTTTAAAATAAAAAATGAATATTTTCTTAGAGATTAAAGTCTAGTCCTTTTTAAACCTCACTAGCTTTAAAAAAATTACATTAATTATTTAAGCGTAGCCAAAAAATAATTTGAAGAGAAAATTCTAACTTATCTCTCTAAAAGGCAGTTATAAAAATTGTATATGGGGGATTAAGGCACATACCACTTGAAAGACTTGTGAGGGTTGCAGGTGGTTAGAACCCAATAAAGAATAGTGTTCAATCAATCAATGTATAAAATAAAGTTGCTTATTAGTTCAGAACAAAATAAAATTATTAAGAATAATTTAAATGTAAACATAACTGACAACATTAAGTTTAGATAAAATAATTGCTTAAAATTGTCAAATACAACATACAAGGAATGTTATTTTCAAATCTATTGCTATAAAGGAAAGTATTAAACACAATCAAAATTTTTGTTTTGATGTGATCATTATTCTTTTGTGACTGACATATTTCGGCTACATGCATAAAAAGAATCCTAATACTTTAAAAACAACAAGGATTAGAAACAAAACAACAAGAGGAAACACAAAAGTTGACATTAAAAGTTTCCATTATAGTCATGGATACTAATAGAATTGTGTCTAAAAGCATGAGTAATAAATAACTAAAAACACAAGAAATGGATATTAGAGAATGAATAACTTATAGAAAATACAAATAGGAATTTTATAATAAAAATCCAACAGAATTAGTCAAAACATTAATCCTATTACACAAGAGTAAGACTTACGTATGCAGGGGCTAACATGCTGAAAACAAGCTTTAGTTAAGTCACCTAACAAAGCAAATGAACTTTGCCTAACTTCTGGCATTGGATCCTAAAATGAAAAATATGACATTTGGGATACAAGATTCTAGCAGTAAGGAACAGTAAAACAAGTAACAAAAAAAAAATTGACTATGAAATAATATTATTCAAGCATTCTAAAGATTTTATCTATAATCCTTATTCCTAAATGACCTTCGACTTTCCAGATTTTTCCTGCCCCTTTGATTAAATTCTAAGAATTTTAGCAGGGCATAGTTTAAAAGTTAAATGGCAATCCCATATTTTTCACAAGAGTAAACAAAGCTTATAATTATTTTTTCTGTATGCTTGCCTGGCAACATTACAGAAAGCCTTTTAGGAAAAACAAAAAAATTCTGAGTTTTTTTTTGTTGTTTTACACACAGCATGGTTAATAGTCAAGGTTGCTGTATTGTAGGAAATGAATGTAATGAATGATAATATATGATTATTTATTATATTGTAAAGCATCAAATAACTTAGCTTTGTTTCCCTCTTCATAACATGCTTAAATTTTTTGTTGGTTTTTTAAAACAATTTACATCATTAATGCCCGTGGTGCACCCAGGGGGGAGTCAAGGGGCCCTGCCCCCCCCCCCCCAAAGAAATAGAAATTGCATTATAATTATTGAATTTGCATTGCAAATATTTTTATCTGTATTAAATCCTGGGTGCGCAACTGCCCACTGCTAGTCAAATAAGCACCAACTAGTAGTATATCAAATTTATTGCAAGGGGAGAGGGTTACACAAAGGTCAATTTAAAATTCTACTATTTTAATAGTAAGTAAAATTTTAAACTTTTTTCTACAGAATATTAGAACTAACAAAACTAAAAATCATAATTTTTAACTAAGCCATACCCTACAGAAATAATCAGATGTAATAAAGAATTTACTGCAGTCATAACACAATTAAAAACAGCTAGCAGAAAAGTATCTGATAAATAGCAAAACACCGAAAATGACAAAGGAGGTTTACTTACTTGCATACACTGATATAGTAATTGCATTATATTGCTAGACATAACCAGTGCTTCTATATGGCCATTTAAGCCTTCAGCTAAACCACTCAATAAATCCAATGCAACAATCATGAAGTCTTTATCTGGTGCTTCAAACTGTTCAGGATTAGTAACATTAGCCTAGAAAAGTTTAAAGTATCACTTGCATTGTATTCAAAGAAAAAAATTTGGACTTTTTTCCATATCAACATATACCTCCAAAACATATATCAAAGTACAATTTGAGAAACAAATACAGCACAAAAAAATTTCATAACAATGAATTAAAAGAAAAAATTTTTAGAAACCTACCATAGTTTGATTTAAAGTTTGCTCCACTAAGCTCAAGCATCGACGAAATACAGGCTCACAATACGGAAGAAAGCCAGACTGCAGTGCTGTTGCAACACTAGACAAGCACTGTAAAAATTAAAAATATATTATTAACTCAGTACTTGTAAATTTTACTAATAAAAAATACATTTCAGTGATTCCATGCTTGGAATAGTTCAGCCACAATTTGAATTATTTTTTTCAGGAATTGTCAGCAATTGCTCATAATTTATTTCTAAAAATTTAAATAACTTAGTTTAGAATTAATACTATAAAAACTTTTAAAATATTAAATACTTCAATTTTTATTAATATTAATGGATAACTTTGAAATATTTTTTAAAAGAAGCAAATCATGATAAAATTATGACAAATTGTACAAAATACAACATTTGTACTACGAAATTTTTATAAAAGTGTATCAACCTTATGACAAATTTAAGTACATTGATTTTCAAACATTATATGATAGCTTTGAGTTTATTTTAAATATCATTTTAACTTATGTTTTTAAAAAGGCATAAACTTATCTTTCTTCAAAAAAAAAAGGGGGGGGGGGGCAGGAATTCAGAGATGGTTTATAACATGCAAAATAAGTAAAATTGGTTTCCCCACTCAGGTTTTATAATACATATTTTAAGCTGTTGCATCTTTCCTAAATTAATGCAACAACATCTGAAATAACTGACAAAACAAATCCTTTTAAATTCCTTTGCTATTAAAAAGAATTTTTGAATATTATGTATCTCTTAAATCTATCTTCCAAATTAACAAAAATTTCTAAAATTAATAATGATTGAAATAGAAATAACACTTAAAAAAATCAGTTTGTATACAACATGAAATAAGATATTAGTATAATACTAACAGCCTTATTTAAATGAATATCAGGAATCATTGTAAGAAGAAAAAATTTTGAAAATGTATAATTACCTCTAATAAAGGGAATAGGTCTTTGTCATCATCTTTTAAGTAGTTCCATTTCTCAATTAATGGAGGCATTAACAGTCTTATGTACTCCTAAGAAAACAAGAACATATGATTCAAAATTCTTCACTACAAGTTAATTAACAATAAAAGAAATAATTAAACAAATTACCTGTTTATTCAGATGATGACCAACAGAATCAGCTAATGTACCAATGGCATCATACAAAATTAAAAGATTTTTATGCTGGAAAAAAAATCAAAATATTGCTTACATGATGAGAAAGAGAGCTTCAAATACTATAATACTACTAGCCGCTGCGCGACCAACATGGTCGCTTTTAGTTATATATTTTCCTTTGCAAAACAATTCAACTGAAAGTAACATGTGTAAAGAATGTTACCATTACCTGTCAACATAAATTTACGTTGTTAAGGGTTAGTGGGAGTTTAGCCAAAAAATTTAAAATCATTGCTAAATTCACTATAAGGCCGATTCTAAAACATCGTGATTAAAAAATGTGAATTTCCATTACTTCGGAACAGAGTTAAAGATAAGACTGAGAAACCCAACACCAATGATTTTAAAAATTACATCCCTCTCTGTATGTACTATTTTTCAAAATGAAGATATATACACTTTATCATTAAATCAAATAATAAATTGTTGGAAAAATTTCTTCACTTATAAAAAGGAGTAATATTTCAGCAAGTACTAAAATATAGTATAGATTACATCACTCTCTGTATGTACTATTGTTCGCAATTCAGAGATCTCCTCTTAATCATATCAAATGAATAAATTAAAATTATTTCGTGAATAAATTAAAATTATTCACGAGTAAAATACAGCAATTAAATTGTACCAAATTACGTGCTATCGTCGAGCCACTACACACACACGTGCACGGCCGCTAATGTTTACATCCGGTAGTTGTAGCCGTTGCCATTCGGAGTGTAGAAATATCGTCGATTTTTGTGCCGCATACCTACGCGTTTTATATATATAGATTTCTGTACTGGAAGTGTATAACAGTACACTGAAGTATCTATGAAATTTACAACTATTAAAACATCAAGGCAAATTAAAATTACTCATGAAAAATACTTCATTTCTTTATATTTTTTTTTAATGCTCTTTAAATATTTCTTTGATGCCTTAAAAGTATTTTCCTGCATAACCACATCTTGACTATAAAGGACTTTACTAATTTAACTGCTGTAAAATTGTGCAATACTAGAATATCTTTAAATAACATGCATCAAGTCTTTAGCATTCAGTTTCAATTATAGTGATAAGCAAATTTTAAAAAAAACTCATTGAATGATATTTATCATTTGGCTTATATTTTGCTGTGCTATCAGTTAATGATAGGTGGCATAATTGGCAAGAATGTTTGATGAAAATAACATTAAGTGATAAAATATTTTATAAATCTCAGAAATGGAAGGAAGTATCGATTGCCAATTTTTATTTAATCTATAAAGCATTCTTTTATTCATTTATTTATATATATATATATATATATATATATATATATATATATATATATACATATTTTTTTACAGGGGGAGTTAGGATACCATATGTCCCACCATGCAACGTAATTCCATACATCATTGTGGATGTTAGGCTGAGAGTTATGCATTATATAATATAAATCAGTGCAAATAAGATGTATACAAAAAAAAATTTGTCAACAATTGCATTAAAATGAACTATCGATATTTATTACACACATATAATCACGACTATTTAGATTTCTCAATTTGAAAAATTTCCTATTCAGAATGCAAAAGAAATTTTTCTTAAAATATGAAAAAATCCACTTTAAATAAAAACTAATTTAACAAATATTTATTGAAAATGATTCAATAACTATGAATTAGGGTATGATTAATATCATTTATATATATATCATCAGCATAAGGGAAGTAGCTTAGGAAGTTGGAAAACGTTTCCATTTATATTCATGAATAACTGCAAGGAGAATGTTTCACAAAAGTAAAAACATGACAATGAAATAACCATATATCAAGGGGTACCTGTTTCCTCAATAGTTAAGATTTGTGTTTAAAATATATTAATAATTTAATAAACCTTTCTACTTCAGGTGATACGCAAATTTTCAGTGCAAAATCACAGCTAAAATTTTTTATCTAGTACAGTTGGCTCTCTGTTTAATGACGATCTCTATTTAAAGATGATATTCCCAGTCCCGGCCCCTCCGACGTTCTGGGAAATGTTTTTTTTTTCATAAATTTTGTTTAAGGGCAATCTATCTCTACTTAAGGACGATTTTTCACGGTCCCTTGAAAGTCGTTAAACAGAGAGCAAACTGTATAAGATTATCATAAGATTTAATGCAATAAAAAAAATCAAAATAAGAAGTGAGAAAGGATATATTTTTATTTACAAACTTACAACTTGCAGGAAGTGATTTTGAATTTCTAAATCACTTCCTTTGGGGGGGGGGGGGGGGGGGGGGTAAAACTAACTGTAATTTACTGTACTCAATTTTGTGGTCACAATGTGACCGTAACATATTTTCGACATACGAACACGATAATTGTTGTAATTGTAAAAACACAATATTTGTCATACGTCTGGCAACACCACAAGAGCTTGAGAACGGTTTCTCGTTCCGCAGCTGCTTTCCCTTTGTTATTAATTTTTCCCATTCTCCATTCAAATTCTTTGTTGCTTGGAAGCTTTGTGGTTGTTAGTGCAGTTTTCATCCACATATTTCCATGAATCTGGATTTTCAGCATTAGCATGCATGAAGTCAAAATATCGAGCAAAGCTGGATGTTGAAAGTGACCTGAGGTGTGCTTTGTCACAGTCACAACCTAATATTCAAAAACTTGAAAGGACAAACAGTGCCAGCCCTCTCATTAATGTTGTGAAAGTGACTGGTATTACATGCCGACTTCACCTAGATCCTTGATTACCTCAAGTATATTTGATCTGTATTTAATTCTTTGATTTCATCTGTTCTTATAATAATATGTTCCAAATTAAGGTATGTGTCATATTAAATTTTGTGCATGAAATCTAATACAGTTGGCTCTCTGTTTAACGACTTTCAAGGGACCGTGAAAAATTATCCTCAAGTAGAGATCGCCCTTAAACAGAATTTGTGAAAATATAACATTTCCCATAACATCGGAGGGGCCGGGACTGGGAAATATCGTCTTTAAATAGAGATTGTCGTTAAACAGAGAGCCAACTGTATTATCTATTCTATATTTTCATTTAATAACCAGCTTCAGTTTCAAATTCCGATTGTACTACTTGTATTGACCACATATGGTGGTGCTGGGGGAGGCATGACCTCACATCAGTGTTCAAAGGGGGGCACAGAGCCTGAAAGGTTGAGAACCCCTGTCTTAGAGGAAGAAAATGCTTCACAGTGAGAAGCATGATAAAAATTAACTTTAAAAGTGCTGCACCAAAAAGGGACTTTCCCCCCAAGATCAACTAAAGCCCATAAAATAAGGTGGCCATCTTAAAAAAATTGTCAAAGATCAGACAGCATATGAATTTTTAAGAAAGTTAGGAAAGCTTCAATAAAAAAATGGCGATTTGTAGAAAAATCCATTGTAGTTTCATTGTAATCAGTCATAAGAGTGATGACCTAAGCAAGATCTGATCCAAAATGATTGCTATGGCAGTACTGACAAAAATAGTACCCACCCACTCCAATATGGCACTGAATTTATGCAAGCCATACTTATTATAGTACACTCGAAGATTTCAACTTTATGCGAGTTTAGTACAAATGGCACAGAATTTGAAAACTAATACCAGCATATAATGCAATTAACAATCAAGTACATAAATTTTAAATGAATCAGTAAAATTGTAGGGCTGGGGGAAGCAGCTTTTCACAGCATTATGACTTTAAAATTACAAAGATTGCCCAGAACCTAATAAATAAAAAATTACAAACAGTTAAAACACACCTGATATTTACTGAAAGCAAACACTAGAGTTTCTAAAATAAACGCTAAATATGGAACAAGTTCAGTGCAAGCTTCCTCTTCTAGCGTAGCAAATGCGCTACATGCTGCTTCTTGAACACGCTTGTTAGCATCCAAGACCCTCTTCAGAAGCTAAATCAAAGCAAAAAAAATGATATATTTATAATATACAAATGCATAAAAATATGTTAAAACTTGATATATAAAAAGTCTTACCTCTGTCATTAATGGCTTAAGGTAAGAATCATGAGGTTGACCAACAACCCAATGAGAATAGCGACTCAGTGTCCAGCATGTAATGGAACGTACTAGAGCTTTTTTGTCTGATAAACATGAAATTAAATATGGTATTAACTCAGGCAGATGGGGAATCATTCCATTCATGCAACCTGGAAATATAAAGTATGCCCAATTATACATATGATTGCGCAAATCTTAAAATATATAAATAGGTCACATGACATTGTAATGATCAATGAAGTCAACTCTACATTGCAAAATATTTGAAACAAATTGTAAAAAATTAACACTTGTTCTTTACAAATCTTTAAAAAAATAAAGCTTATAATTTTATAGGACAAACCACAAATATCTGGATACATTAAAGAGTATAATATGAAATATCTTACATTATTAAGCAGATTTTTTTTTTAAAAGACCCATATCACATATCCTAACTATTGTATAGTTATATCACTAAACATTAATTTCTCAGGAATGAATATTGTTAAAGCTAAATTTTTTTTACACTTTCTGAAGTTTCGAGTAAACTTTTTAATGTATTCTGACTCATTCTATGTAATTAAACATCAAATTTTCCTTTAATTCTTTGAATACATACGATACTCTCCTAATATTTACCTATTAGATTTATTTCATGAATATTACCACCAAATTTTAGGTATAATGCTAAACATAAGGAAATCATAATAAGAAGATATCTTCCTGGTTAGATTCATAATTGAAGGATGTCTGCTTTAAATACATGTCCTTTATCAGCATGACCTACCACCATGTGCTAATGGCTCTAGTGCAGTGATTCCAAACCCGTAGAAGCCTGCGGACCACTAAGCCATAAATTGAACCATGTGCGGACCACCCCAGCCTCTCGTGAATCGTAAACAGCTTACGTTAATGTAACGCGGCAAAATGAACGACTCGTTCATTTTGCCGATAGTACGTCATTATTCATGAGGGAGTGTCCTCAAAGTTGGTAATTTTTCCATTGGATGTTTTGTTTTACTTTATGCAAATTTTTAACCACGCTTTGCTACCAAGAGATGTATTTAAAGGACCTTATTATTCAGTCTTCACGCCGTTTATTGTAACTCACTTTTCAGGCGGATGCTTTTCCCCTATGCTGTTAGGTTTCTAGGACAGTAAGCTTTGTTTCTTTTACATCTTGTATTTTTGTAAATCTTTGTTTTATTTTTGCCCTTATTTAAATTTAAAATAAAATGTTCTTTTTTTGTACTTTAAAAGACAATTTTTCACCACATTGATCCAACACGTAGTTAAGTTCTTTTTATTAGGATTGAGAACATTAAGGTTATGGGCGTTTAGTGGATCAGTGTGAATTTAAATTTCTTTTAAAGTATTTTTTTAAGAAGCTCAGTATCAGAGTATTGTAGCAATGGAACTTATGATAGGAGAAAAGATTCCTGCCTTAACGGCCGATAATTATGGTACTTGGCGCGAAGATATTAAGGCGGTATTAATTGACCGTAATTGCTGGCATATAGTACTAGGTACTGAGGTAGCCCCTTCAGATGATAAAGAAAAATGGGACTTTAAACTTAGAAAAGAAAGAGCCTATTCTACTATTTATTTAAATGTGTCTAGAGATTTAAGAACTTAAATTGCGGATACTGAGGATGGCAAAACAGCATGGGACTGTTTAAAAGAATACTTTAGGCCGGACTCTAGAGCTTGTACTATTGGGTTACTAGATGAATTTTTCAATTGCCGAAAATGAAGGAATAGGATTGTACGGGGCAAAATTAAGAAAAATAGTTAACCAATTAAAGGACTGTGGTCATCCTGTTGAGGATACTTATCAAGCGTTTCAGCTTATTAGATACTTACATCTTGATTTTTTCGGAATTGTTCATAACATTTACAGGTGGCCAGATAAAAATTTTAAATTTGATAACGTCCTTAAAGAGTTGATAGCCGAAGAAACCCGACTTATACAAAGTAAAGGGGACCTGGAGAAAGTAGCATTAAGAACGTCAGTATCAAAATCTAAATATTCAACTCCCCCTAAACGTGAAGGGAAAAAGCCTTTTGTGCCAACTTGTTTTAAGTGCGGCAAGACAGGACATTACAAAAAAAACTGCAGAAGCAGAAGTAATAAAAGAACCCCCGGTAAAGCTAATCCTATTGAAAATAGCTATGTAGTAGAAGCTTGCGTGAACGAAAAGATGTATGCACAAGATGCATGGGTATTTGACACAGCGGCTTCATCCCATTTTTGTGGAAACAAAAACCTTTTTTCCGATTTTACCCCTGTATCAAATACTGATATGGCTGTAGCAATTGACGGGGTTTCATGTACAATTGAAGGGATTGGTATCGTAAACATGACTGTTGCCGTTGACGGCAGACACGAAGAAATTTAATTAAAAAATGTAATGTACTCGCCGAAAATCAGAAGACATTTAATAACAGGTTCAAGACTTGATAAAGGTGGAGCAACTTTTATCGGAAAAGGGGGTAAAATAGAAGTCCTAAACAAGTCTGGAAGAAAAATGTTCGCAGGCAAAACAGCGTAACGGGTTATATTATTGTTTTCCCGACATATCCTAAAACTATTAGAAAGAAGGTTCAATGTTGCGAAATTTCAGCTTTAAATTCAAGTCTAACATTCGTGACTGGCATAAAAGATTGCCATATTAACTCTAAGTATATTATAAAGACCAGTCAACAAAATTGCATACGTGGTTTACCTTCCCTAAAATCAGAAAATTTTAAGTGCGAAGATTGCATAATCCCCAAATCTAGAAGGAAATCTTTCAAACCCATATCAAAAATTAGGTTCTCTAAGCCTTTAGAACTTGTCCATATGGATGTTTGTGGTCCCCTTCCCACTACATCAATTCAAGGTCATAAGTATTTCCTTACTATAACCGATGACTACTCTAAGACAGGGGTGCAGAATATGTCCGAACGCCCGAACGAGGTTCGGGGGAAATTCAGGCAGCTGTGGGGAAATTTTTGTCCAAGTTAAAAAAAAAAAATTGTCATCCTTGACGAACAAATATTTTGGATAGCGACTATATTTGCGCACACGCTCCCGCCCCTTTTTTTTCTTTACAGTGAAGCAAATTTTCAAATGGTTTCATCTTCATATTTTCCTGTAATCGGCGAGCGAAGCTTGCACGTGGAAAACGGCAGTTTCTCTCTTATCTACCATTCCTACCGCACATCACATGACCCGGGGAAAGGTGAAAAGAGCTCCTCTTCTCCCGAACAGAAGTCTATTAGTCAAACGTGGGGCCCCAGAATCCTTTGCGTGTTGGGTGTGCAATACTGCATTCCAATAAAAAGCACGTGTGTGTAACCGGACCACGGTGAAGTCGTTTGTTCCCTCTTGGACCTGAGTGATTCTCGCTATTTGCGTATCCGAACTGGGTTTTTTTTTTTCCTGTTGTATGTGTTTTATCATTTTTTATTGAAAATACTATATTAATTGTGCACTCACAAATACCAGATGTCAACTTTTAAAAGTAAACAAGAAGTGAACTGCGCTCACTGCGATTGGCGTGGAAGGCGCGATAAATTCGCAAGTCACGTTTCGAATAAGCATCCGGATGAGAAACCCATTACCAAGGATCAATGCAGTATTCATGGTTGGTTTAAACCTAAAACTCGCGATGTTGAAGATAATGTAATTGAAAACAGCGAACCTTCAAACAAACGGAGAAAACAAGATGAAACCGAACTTGATGAACCACTTTGTACAGAATTTAACTCATCTTGCCCACGAGAAAACAGCGATGTTGACGCTGTCGCCAAAAAGTGTGACATTAATCAACAGCTATCGTCTATATCTGAAGCGCTGTCTGGTATTTCTAGTAAAGTTGACGAGTTATTAAAACCGAACCAATTTCTAACTAAGGCAAGTGCTCTTCCTTCTATTATAGAACAGAATGTGTCAACTGTAGCCATCGTACCAGGCCCATCCTGTCTTAGTACTCCAGCACAAGAAGAATTTAAAATTAAAATTAAGTTAATTAGAATAAGCAGATCGGTTACAGAAATTTGTCAACTGATGTCGTGTTTGGAAGGGGGAATAGAGACAGTGCAATGCTCTCCATGTGTAAAAAACTATAAAGCCATTCCTAAGGAAGTAAGCATACTTAAAACCAGCAATTTTGGCATTTTTTCTCTTCCCAGTGAACACCAGTTAATTCAACCAACTCAAAGTATTGAATTTCGAAATTTTAAAACCCACCTCATTGATCATTTACATTCAAATGCACATAAGTGGTGTATAGAGTTTTCTGATGCCATGGAAAAGAAAGAGATATTAGTAAAGAATGAACATGAGAAAGTGGGACTGCGGGTTGCTAGAGCTGCTTACAGTGCAGTTAAAGAAGGTAAGGGGGGTAAGTTTTTTGAACGTTTATTAAGTTTAAATGTTTTAAATGATGCTGATGTTGGTCAACTAAATCACTCTCGTGAATTTTACCAAGAATTCATAAAAAACGTATTTTTTACAATGAACACGAAAATATGTGATTTTTTATGCACAAAAAATCCAGCAACAAAGCGTTTGCCTCTTGTGTCAGTCACAGCTGATAAAATCACAAAATTGCACAGGACATACCAAATAACTTGTCTGATTACACTTGTAGATGGAGTTCAGACTTGTATTGTGATTGACATTTCACCATGTGGTACCTCACACACTGGTGATGTTCTTGTCCAACAACTGCAATGTGCCCTTGACAAATGTAACATAAAATTAAAGGAACAGCTAAATGGAATGGCATTTGATGGTCAATATTTTGATCTCAGTGTGGATAAAAAATTGGCAAGTCTTTGTGAAAATATCAATCATGACTTCTTACTTCCTATGTGGGACTTGGCTCATAGGTTAGAGTGTGTTTTAAATGATGTTCGTAAAGTCCAGTCATTATCATGGATTAACAGTCAAGCACAAATTGTAGGAAATGTAATGAAAAACTATAATTGGGGTATTGCCTATGAAGAACTGATTGCATTAGCAGATGAATTGCAAGTGGGTGTTTGGAATCCAAAATCGTTTCAACAAACCCGTTTTGTTCAAAGTGAACTAAGAGTTTATAAAACATTTCAAAAAGATTTTAAACTTTTTTTTATTGATTTACAAAAGAAGCGCACTGATTGCATCCGCCGGGGCAACAATACTGATGCTAAAAACTATTCATTGGCATTAAAAAAATTTTCCAAACCTTGTTTTATATATCAACTGCTTGGAATAATTGATATATTAGAGTTGGTCACAAAATTCAGTTGTACTTCTCAGAACGTTAATGCCTGTATTTGGACCATATTTGATTATTATGCTTCAATGAAAAGCACACTTAATGCCATGATATTGGAAATGAAAAGTGGAAAACTCACTGAAGAAATATTTCCATCAGTTTTTAAGGAAATGGAGTCTTTAAAAAACAATGTTTATCAAGACTGTCTATTGGTTGATGAATATTGCCAAAGATCAAGCCGTTCCCAGACAGATGAAGAAACAACCAGTGAAGATGGTTACAGAAGTTCTAGACAAAAATTAGAAAATCTTTGCTTAACAATACTGGAAAAACTTGAACGTAGAATTTCTGAACCTCCAATTATAGAAAATATGCGGCACTGTTTCAGTAGCAGATATATAACAAGCCCTCCAGATACTGCATATGAGCATACAATTCAGAAATCTTTAGAAATCCTTACCATATGGGTGAACAAAAACCGAGGGTGCAAGTTAGATAGCAAAGTTCTTTTTTCCCAGTTGAGAATTCTGAAAAACAACCTTTCAAACACACCTTTTTTTAAAAATCTTCTTTATCCTTCTCAAGAAAATCAAAACTCAAGCTTGATCATCCAGGATAACACCGTAATAAAAGAGGCATTTACTAACCCTGAAGTGTATGGCCACATACCAGAAATTATTTATCTGCTCGAAAATTGTTTAAAAATCTGTAGTGAAGCTGTCTGTGAATCAGTTGGATCTGTAATTGGCAACCATCTACACAATCGGAACATCCAGTCCAACACACTTTTCAATGAAGTCTTCATTTCATGGAATGGACCTCCTATTCATAAGGCTTCACAGCTATTAAAAGAATCCTTGGACAGACATTTCCATGGTGGAAGATACCACTTCACGCGGTTTTCTTCAGCATCTCGTCTCAAGGTATATACGACGTCAAAGGTGATTGACAACCTTCACAAAGAGACTGGAAGGCTGCCATTTCTTGGTGACAACTAATTTAATCCATCAAGGTAAAATTATTTTTTATTGGAATAAATATTAAGTTTTTTAAATTTACAAGTAATAGTCTTAAGGAGAGTTTTTAATCATCAACATTGTACTCTAATAGTCGCTTAAACTGGAATGGAAATACGGGGACGTTTTTGGGGAAATTTCGGACAAAACAAATTGTGTTCTGGGGAAATATTGGGCCCTCAAACATTTTCTGCACCCCTGCTCTAAGAAAGTAGTAGTATATCCAATAAAGAAAAAGGACAAAGTTTTTAGTTGCTTTACGCGATTTCAGAAGAAGGCAGAAAGATTTTTAAATTCTAAAATCATAAATGTTAGAACAGATAACAGAATGGAATTCACACATACTGCATTTGCACAGTTCCTCGACGAACAAGGTATTCAAGCGGAAAGAACTAACGTTTATACGCCTGAACAAAATGGTATTAGTGAGAGGTCTAATTACACCGCTTTAGATGCAATTAAAACCCTCCTCAAACAAAGCGGACTAAGTGAAGGTTTCTGGGCAGAAGCCCTGCTTTGTTTCACTCATACATGGAACAGAATATGCCATCATAAGCAATCCAAAACCCCCTTTGAACTTTTTGGTGGTCGAAAACCATCTGTGACCCACTTAAAAGCTTTTGGTACCACAGCTTATGTCGGCGTCCCGAAACAACTAAGGAGAAAACTTGACATGAGAGCCAAGAAAGGTGTTATGATGGGATACGCCCAGAATACCAAGGGTTATAGAATTTGGTCGACACTAGATAATGCAACCGAAGGGAGGAGTGGCCAAGATTTAAGTTGAAAGATCTCTGAAATCCGAGTGGCAACCACTCTTGTAGGCTGTTATGCAAAGCAGCAGTGCTATAAATACTCGCTCTGAGTAAGTACGAAGCAGAGATAGGGAGTGAGCGATAAAGCACGTTTCGAATATGCTCGTCGTTGGTAGTCACTGCTCTTTTCTAAAAGCCCGAGCATGTTAAAGTTAAAAGCAGTAGGAGTGTAGCCGACATAAAATGTCGCTTCCCACGAAAAGAATATTTTACCCTTTTTTAAACTTTTACTAATGTCTTCGAGGCAAAGCTGTGCACGTACTACGAAGGGATATATATTTTTTTAGTAATGCAACTTTAAAGTATTTTTGTAATTGTTTTTAACGTCAGAGCTTGACACCGAATAAATATGCAGCGTTTTTAAAAGAAGACTTTTTTTATCCCCAAGAACTTTTTAGCACAACATTTCAAAAGACGAGCCTTTCACGTTTTTCCACTGTAGCCTTTTAAAAGGAGTTTTTAGGTACCATCAACTGATGCCATGCTCTTCTGCTATTTCAAACAAGATTTTGTTTACTATCATAATAAATTCTAATCAAGAATTCGACAACAGCTTTAGCTAGCTCAGCTCAGCACATCTTCACGCCAGTGGACAGCTGCCTTTAGGCCTTGGATTTTAGTTTACAGGTTGTTTTTTTTTTGTTTGTTTGTTTTTTTTGTTTTTTTTTTTGGTGTGTGTGTGTGAATTAATAACTTTTGGCGAATGTTCATATTTTGATTTATTATTAGTTTGGAATTAATTTGCCGATATCTGACCGATCTCCTGAGATTAAGCATTAGATATTTCAAATCCATTTGCATCCTTTTCATAACCAAAAATATCCTTTAAAATCATGTTTTATCTGAAACTAAAAGCTACAACCTATCATATTTTAGCATTATTCCGCTTCTTTTAAATTATTTTGCTTGAAAAAAAAAGTAATATTTGGGATAATTATATTAAAATTATTTCATTCAATGAATAGTTTAATTCAGAGAAAGTAATTTTTCTAATCTTTATTACATTTCAAATTAAATTTCTCCAACTAAGTTTAATTAATAAAATTAATTTATTTATATTGCCTTTGTTATAAAAGATGGCTAACATCTTCAGCTTAAAAACATACATGCAAGGGGGGGGGGTCAAGATAGGGACATTCTACAGCAGTGTTAAATCGATTTATCACTAAATCGCTATGTTAGACTGATGATAAATCGATTTAAGAAATCTCTAAATCGACCAGCCCTAGTATTTACTATTATTGCTGTCACTGAAAGTTGAAGGGTAGCTGTAAATTTATAAGTAATATCCCAGAGAGTGAAAGTTGACTTTGGAAGAACTTTTTTCCAAATAAATCTCAAAATGTACAAAATTTCTGCCCATTTTAAAGTAAACATTTAGTAGGTTCATACGATTTTTGGAAAAGAGAAACATACCCTCTGCAATAGCACCTAAAGCTAATATTCCAGATTCCTTTATCTCCCAATCTTGATGAAATAAGGTCTCTTTCAGTATTGGCAACAACACAGGCAACAAATCTTCATGGAATACACTAGCAAGAACATCTAATGCAGCAGCAGAACACTTTCCTACAAAAGAAAATAAAACCTTTAAACAACTCCACATCAATACAGATAAGATACAATTTAATATTTGAATAGATAGATTGTTGAACTTGATTAAAAGCAATAAAAAAGATATGGTAAATATATATATAGCAGAATGTAGCAGTGGGCAGAAGCAGGAATAAGTAAAAAGAAGCAGTCGCTTAAAAACAGGAAATGTAGGTTTATTTTCACCACAAAGTAAACTCAAGCTAACATTTAGCGTCGACGATAGCTTTCAGTCTGACACAATGCTCCGACTGACCCCAGCGAGAGCTAGGTAAAGCCAGCACGTTATATACATTCAAACCACATGTGCATTTGGCTGATTTACATATGCATAAAAATTTACACCAAATAAACATCAATATAATTGTCACAAAAATGTAATACTTCACTTACAATAAATAACAAAAATTACTACACATACAATAACAAACATTACAAAAACATATAAACACCGAAAAAAGAAATGTTAAATTCAAACATTGCAACCAGCATTCGGGAATGACATCCGAACTTCGCAACTTGCGATCGCAAAGAAACAGTTACATCAAGTCATTCCCGAAGCATGCACGTCACTCGCTGTACGGGAAAAATAACATAACGTTTAACTTCCAAATTGGGAAAACAGAGAGCGGGGAGTATCCCAACATAGATAATACAATTTCCAAGTAAAATACATTTCAGACAATACAGTAAGCAACACAAGAGTTTCAAACCGTGAAGCTAATTGATATAATAAATAATTATTTTCCACAGACGAAGACATATCATTTAACATCAGAATGAATGAGTCATTAAAATCTTATTTACATGAAACTAAATTATTGTGTTCATTGAAGGTTTTCCACTGACGACTTAATAGTGAAAAACACTTACATATGCACATCATGCCCCCCCCCCCCAAAAAAAAAGGTATCTTGTAAAAGAACAGCTTTTGATAAAAGTCCATAAAAACAGATACTCAAGAAAATCTGAAGTACAGAAATTTCTTTGTTTCTAATTGGTTATTCTTGTGTTTCCTCTAATATAGTTAACAAAAACTGACATTGTAACAAAATTTAAGATAAACTATTTGAATATTTTATATATACTCACATACTTGCATAGAGGACCACAGTAAACCAGGGATGCAACCTGATACAATACACCAAATCATATAAAGCTAAAATTTAATACAGCCTCCGATGTATAAATCTAGCAGTATTCTATAAATGAAGGTTATTTTAAAAAGTTAAAAATCGATGACCATATGAGCCACACAGATAGGAAATCCATATGAACACTGAAAGTATGTTCATAAGAATTCTCTTTTGAGTTTTATATATCAGTTTCAAATATGTAGATATTATATATGCAGTCTATAGTCTTAAAATGATATATCAAAATATGAGACTACTAAACTCTTCAAACTTACTTTACTGTAAAAGTTCCCTACATTCTTACTCTCATACCATTTTTTTATGAAGAACTAAAAGATAATTCAATAAAATTACAAAATATAAATGAAGACAATATAAAGCTACTTTTCACATATCTACTTACTTAAATTCCAATCAGATAAGGATGAGTCGTCATCTAAACCATCATCAGATTCAGTATCATTCTAAAATGTAAAAATCATGCAGTGAGGCATGTGAATGATAAATGAAAAATTACTCTATCATTAATGACATCAAAAGAATTAACACCCAATATAATGATATAAAAATAATTTAAAGGATATATTTAAATTGTTATATATTATTTTGCTAGTGCATTATTTTCACGGTCATATGCACAATTATCTTTAGAGAAAACAAAATTGATAGGAAAAAGATATTTAATAAAAACTAGTATTTAGTTTGAAAATTACTGGTTCAAAATAAGCTTAAAAAGGAGAAAATTTTTAAATAGAAAGGTAAATGAATAAGTTTATATAAAATTAAATTTTCAAATGCAAATTTAAAAACTTTAGATGAAAAAAATATAAATATAAAGGACATGCTACATTGCATAATTCATTAAAAAGTAGTAGAGCAAGTTACCTCTGTGTTGTCATCCATATGTTTTTGACTATGTGTTTTTGATTTATGGAATCGAGGTCTAATGTCTTCCTCACGATCTGGAATCATTTCATCTTGTTCAACATCCCCCTAAATGTCAAAAAAATAATGAAATCAGTCAATACATCAAATAAGATCATGATCTCTCAATACTTTAAACCATTTAACTTCTTAAGATCTAAGTATTCATAGGAACAAACCTCTAAAAGAAGTAAATTAATCATAACTAAAATGCATTTAAATTCAGCATACACAAACATTTACTAAATTACCTTATTCCATATTAAATTTTACAAGAGAGATTTTAGATAAGAAAATTTATTCTTACCAGTTTAAATACAATAAATGTAAAAATTATGTAAAGGAAATCATAACTACACTGAAGTGCCACTGAATTAGAGATAGCAAAGCCTATGCAAATTGTGTAGCGCTGCGCATTATGTATGCGCAAGTGAGGGCGCTGTGGTATCTGCATATATAGCGCGTACTGTGGTTGTTCTGAATTAGTTGTTGGAATTGCCAGTATGGGTAAACTGCCTGATTTAGACGCCTTCGATCGCGGACAAATCGTAGGTGTGCGACGCATGAGCCATTCAATTTCCGAAATCGTCAGACAGCTAGGATTTTCAAGGTCGCCAGTGTCAAGAGTATACCAAGAATACATGGATGGTGGAAAAAAAACTAGCGATCGGGCAAACTGCAAAGGACAATTAACCTTGACAGTGCGTGGTGAGAGACGGCTCAGGCGTATTGTACGTAGCCAGCGAAGCCAAACATTAGCTCAAATTACCACCCAGTTTAATGACGGTGGCAGTCGTACAGTCAGTAAACGGACTGTGCAACGCTCGCTTCACCGTATGGGTTTCGGGAGCCGTCGACCTACGAGAGTACCATTGCTCTATACTCACCATCGGGCTGCACGTCTTGCCTGGGCAAGAGAGCACAGAGACTGGAGTGTAGAGGACTGGAAACGAGTAGCATGGAGTGATGAGTCTCGATTCCGACTACTTAACGCTGACGGGAGGCTGAGAATATGGCGTCAGGCTCATGAAGCCATGGATCCTGCATGCCTGGCTGGAACTGTACAAGGGCATGGTGGCTCAATCATGGTCTGGGGTGTTTATTTGTGGCACAGTTTGGGATCTTTGGTATGTGTACCAACCTCCCTCAATGCAATTCGGTACGTAGAGTTGCTGGATGATCACCTCCATCCGTTTATGCTGTTCTGTTATCCGCACGGTAATGGAGTTTTCCATCAAGACAACTGTACCTCTCACAAGTCCCCGTTGGCTACTGGCTGGTTGGATGAGCATTCCTCTGACTTCTCTGTCATGAATTGGCCACCTAGAAGCCCAGACTTAAATCCTATTGAGCATCTTTGGGATGTTTTGCAACAAGGCATGAAAGGCCATCACACAGCACCAAAGAACCTTACTGAATTATGAACAGCTTTAGCCAATATTTGCAAGCCATTTTCGTGGAACGTTTCCAGAAACTTGTTGAATCTATGCCTCGTCGTGTGGCAGCCGCTATCAAGGCCAGAGGAGGCCCAACACGTTACTAGGTAGGTATCTCTAATTCAGTGGCACTTCAGTGTAGTACACACACACACACATAAATATACATATCTAAAAATGCGACTCTTTAGAATTAGACAATAATGCCTATAATAAATATATATATATATATGTATGTGTATATATATACATATACATATATACATACACACATATATACAGGTTGACAATTATTGAGCTATATAAAATTTTAAAAAAATCAAATTTTAAAAACCTACAGAGTTCAAAAATTTTATTCTTATTTGAAAACTACAAATAATCTGATTTAGTTTAGGACATGTTCAAAATCCTTAACATCAATGGATATGATGTGACGCAGTCAAAGAGCAAAATTCTGCAAAACTTGCTGAAGTGTCGAGACATTGATGCTTTCAATGACGTCCTGAATGGCTGTTTTGACCGCAGCGATGGTTTAGGGATTATTTCCGTAAGCTTTGTCATTAACATTGCCCCACAAAAATGAGTCACTAGGGTTGAGATCAGGAGAATATGGTGGCCAAGCGATTCCCATTCCAGAGTCGTCTAGGTATCCCAAAACCAGAATGCTCTCTCCAAAGCTCTCTTCCAAGACTTCAAACACTATAATGGTCCAATGGGGTTGTGCTCCATCCTGCATGATCCTCATCTTTTCGAAATCTGGGACTCTTTGGATAATAGGGATTAGATAATTTTCTAAAATTTTGACATATCGTTCAGCAGTCACCATGCCTTCAATGAATATCGCACCAACGATTTCATTTGAACCGCAATCAGGCTATTATTACTCGAATAGTGGGCCTTGACAATGGATATATGCTCAGAAACACTGTATTTCGACATTTTCAACAAAAAATGAACAACAGCAACAATACAAGTGTAGATGCTTAAAAACAAATCCCAACATGCCCTACATTCAACTGCCAAGTTTTCACTGAACCTCACCAATGGTTCAAAAGTTATGTTTTTTTTCCATACAGCTCAATAATTGTCACACTATAGTATATATATATATATATATATATATATATATATATATATATATATATATATATATATATATATATATATCTAAAAACACCACTCTTTAGAATTAGACAATGCTACCTAAAGGATCCTATATGCATTTTATGAAAAAGTGCTTTATATAAATATCAGATAAGGAAATCATGAATGGCATTCAGAATATCGAAATTTTAAAATCCAGAATGAGAAACTTACTTTCAAAAGAATAATATCAAGCTCTGAGTATTTCATGCCTCGCACTAAAGTTGGAATGAGTCTTGGTAAATGTGGAGAAAGTGCCTCCTTACAGATTGGTTCATCTGCTAAAGATAACCAAAATTCGCAGGCTTCAAGAGCAACACCTTCATCTAAATCTTGAGTCCTCATCAGCATATACTAAAATCAAAATGCATGCAGGTTTAGAATATAAAGAAGGCATTAGTTTGTAACACATTGTACACTTACAACATACTTCTTATCTGATTATGGACAATTTCACATTTCTAAGAAATTCATGAAAAATAGTTTTAACATCGACAATATAAAAATGAAGACTAAGAATTAAAATTTTGTTTAAAGGACTTCCGATAAAAATACTAAGCACACTCCATTACATTTAAATTCCCTTTAAAAATGCTCATTATCCCCAACAAGCATTATCAATCTAGACAGTAATAATGGCTACCTTAAAAAAATAATGATAAAGGGTCCCCTAAATACCTGACTATGAAATAAAATTTCAGAATGATAAGCAGCTTTATCACTTAATTCTTTTTATAGTAATAAGGTCATTAAGGTTTTAATAAAAATCGGGAAAAAATTTTCATAAGAAAAAAGTTAAATCCACGAAACTTTCACAAAACACTAAGCCAATATTTAAAAGTCTGTTTTCAGAAAAAATGATAGAATAGCCACTATGTTTCACAAAGTGCACTTACTAGTAATTGATATAAAAAGTAAAATGTATAATCACAACACATACATTCAACTAACTGCACTAACCTCAATTATATGATGCATATGTGGGATGAGTCTGTCCATTCGAACTTCCAACAACATGACAAGTGCATGGCACACATTTTTTCGAACTTCTGGATCCTCATCAGATGCCAAATGAAACAAATTCTATGGGGGGGAAAAAGATGCTTTTTTTTCAAATCAATGCTTTAAAAACTTGGAGGGAGATACCAGTATTCTTTGACATTTAATATAAGATTTTTCATGGGATCATACATCATACATAAAACAATATTTGAAACACTTCAATTTCAAATAGTTCAAATGCTAAAAAACTCTTTCATTTAGATTATTTTTGAATGAATAATATGAATTAGCTATCCTGAAATTTAATTCACACATGAGAATCATACACATTATCAGACAAATTTATTTAATTCAAACTTAGAAGAAAAAAACCTCTCCATTTCAGAAAAAATACGATTCATTATAAGAACATTTAAAAAAAAAAACCACTCTCATGAAGCTCATTAAGGAACTTCCACATCAATGTAATAAATATCAAAATAAATTGCTTTAGGGATGGAACATCCGAGCGATCTTTGTAATGAGTTAGATGCTAATTAAGTTTCAAACAATTTAAATGTTAATTTAGAGTCAACATTTAAAAGCTGTAAACTATTATACGTACAACTAATATTTGACATTTTATACCTGCTACAATTGAATTCATATCATTTGTAAGATAACAATTTTCTTAGTTTAAAATTAAGTTTTACATCAAGTTTCTCTATCATTTTACATTAATTTTGAAAATTACATATATTATTTTATGCTTCATCACGTAAGTATTAAATGCTTTACCACTGAAATAGAACATTACTGTTATTTGTTATGGTAAACTGAATTTAATATGCTCAGCTATAGTCTACCAAAATCTAATAACTCAAAGATTAAACATGAGAATGCACATTTTCCAAATTTAAAAAAATTATGGTACATTTAGAGGGATCAAGTACCCAATAGTTTTCAGATCTTTGCTCACTTGAAAAGGAAAAGGTTAAAATTTATGGACATAAGAAATGAAATTTGAGAACTATTATAGTTATTTATTTAAATAATAAAAGTAAGATACTTTCTACAGTGAGAGTACTCAGAGCTACAGTGTAAAATCTTGTTTGTTTTTTTTAAATCACACGAGAATAGTTTTCCCAAATGGAAATTTTTTTTTCTTTTGTTAACATGTTTGAGTAGTGTTTTCAAAAGCTGAACTTACACAACCACTGGACTTCAAAACATTTCACACATATTGTAGAATTTTTTAACAGGATATATATATATATATACATATAAAGAAAGTTCCAAATCTTTAATTTTAAGCATCTTACCTTCAAACTTTGAAACTTAGTTACTTAAAATATTTTCAAACATATTTTAGAAATATTTTTTAGAACTTCCCCATGTCCCACCTTTTAAAAAGCATACCTTTTAGTGAAATGGCTAAAATTTCTCCAGGTGCTAGTTTTGAAAACATTATTCAAACTAAATGAACAAGGAAAGAAGGAAATTAGAAAAACTTATTCTTTTCCAGAAAAGGCATTTTAACGATTTTACTCTGAGTGTAGATTTAAAAAAAAAGTTTAAGTTCTTTTAAACATAGCTCAAACACATTAAAAATGAAAATATAATGCAAGAAAAACACTAAAAAAAAGTATACTGTCATACTACCCCCACCCTCTGATTAAAACCGTTAATCATTATTTTCATGCAACACATAAGTTTCTTAATAAATCAAGACCTTAAAAAATGTATACATTATGTTGCAGTGTAAAATGTTTCCATCAATCTGTAATATTTATAATCAACAAAAACAAAAAGCATTCTACGATTCACTTACTCAAAGTTTCTAATATAATCAGATTAAAAACTGAGTAAAAAAGACTACATCTCTAGTATGTGGTGTGTGACAACTTTCTCAATTGTTTTTGGTAATAACTTCAAAATGAGACATGCTTTGAATTGACATTTTATGTATCCTCTTAATAGCTTATAGCCAATTGGAAGCTGTTGTCATGTGACATTCTCTGTGTGTTCTTAAGCAAAGGAAAGGACATGGGATGAGGTTGCCAAATTGTAATAAATACTGACAGTAAAACCAACTTAGAAAATAATATCCAACATGGCAGGTGGTGCCTCAAAAGTTAGAGGATCCACTTTTTAGTTTTTCACTAAGCACATACGTGCATGAATTATTTAGTTAAACCTTTGAAAATATCATTTAAATATTCTTTAGTACAGACGTAATTCGTACAAAATCCCAATTGTTCTTCAAAAAGAATTTTTTTTTTAAAGTTCAGAAAAATTAGCCCAATTACTCTTAAAACTAAACGATATATTATATATATATATATATAATCCAAAATAGCAAAACCCAATGGCCAACAAAGGATGGAGACAATTTATTTGAATTTGATAGCAATGTTGGACACATTACAAGACTTAAAAAGAGCCGAATGTCTCAGTGACAGACTACTGTATATAACGGAAAAAAGGCAGAAATTTATGGCAAAAGTATTGAAGTTCCAGTCTCTAGGTCTTACTCCAAAATCTAAGATATATACAATAAATCTATATTCATTTAAAACTTATACACAATCAATTATCATGAGAGCCAGGTACAAGCCCTAATTTATGTTAAAAATCAAAACACTGAAATGTGTGCAATTTATTATCATTTATCTTTCACCCGCTGTGTCAACACAAAATGTTCCTTTGTTATTCAAACCTGAACAGTAAAAAAAAAAAAAACAGCATGGTCAAAAATTAGATATTTTATAGGGGGGGGGGGGGGGGTGCACTTTTAAACACTGCACAGAAATAGAAAATTTTCAGACTAGGGGGAAAAATATTAAAAACTTTCAAGAACTTATAGGAACTTTATAAAGGAAAAAATTGATTTTCTCATATATACAAACACTCGGCAAAACTCTGAATACTGTTACTGTAGCTATCAAAAATAGTAACAAAAATTAATGTCACAGTTACTACTACTAATCAAAATCACTACAGTTCTCTAATAACAATTGTTTCACTTTCCTATTTTAATAAAGAAAAAAAATTAAGATTCCAGAGTATTTAAAGCTGCAGATAACTGATAAGAAATGACTTTCTTTTCAGTTATTCAAAAATATCTAAAAATTTGCAATGACTAACTTACCTCTAAGAAAGCATCAATGTGCAACATTAATACTTGAGTCCGGTTTATGATGAACTGATTAACACAGGCAATTGCATGTGAACGAATTTTTGGGCTACTATGTCTGAAGAACTGTAAGAATTTTGGTATTAAAACATTTAACGGTCTATTTAGGGCATCAGAATCTAAAAATTCAGCAGAATCTTCACATATTTTCTGGAGAGCTCCAAATGAACCCTAGAATAAAAATTGTAAGAGGCTGTAAATACAATTGTCAAGCAAAATAAAAAAAATTAAGCAAGTTGACATTATTTTCAAAATACAACCCAAATACATCAAATATATCAAAATGTTATATAGGAATAAAAGAAATACCAAATATTGACTGCAGTATACAATTAGACTTAATTCTAGTAACTAAATTTTTGGGTCTGAACTAAGCTACTGCTTTCTTAATTTCAAAATTTCAAATATCACAATCCCTTTATGATTGGCATGCAAGCATTTTGCCTTTCATGAGAGGCTGAAGCCATCTGAACATTTACCAAAGATGATGGAAAATTATACACACAAAGTCAGGAAAAAAAATCCACACATAAGATTTTTTTTCATACAAAATACGAATTTTTACAGGACAAAATTGAGGAATATTCTTTATGTCAGTGTATATTTCCTGTTTCAAATAGAGTGAAATTATTGTCAAATATATACTGATATTTTTAACAAAATTTGCATTTCAGATTAATATTTGCATAAATCAAAATAACTTTTATTAGCTCTAAGGTGCTGCTGTTATCATTGATGTGTTCTTGCTTTATAAAAGTTAGCCCAAATATCTAACAAAACTAGTGATACAGCAAAGCCCTAATGATGTTTAACAGAGGAAGAAAAAGTAATGAATTTAGTAACACCTTGGTCCATATTTAAAATTTTGACCAAGTTTTTATTATTTATATTTTATTAAAATTATTTAATTAGTGTACTTTTAATATTTATACATAATAAAACACAGATCAAAACAAAGTATGGCAAAAAATCTTTTTTGCCATACTTTGTTTTTAGTTTGTTTTGTGAGCAAAAACATTTGCTTTTTAAAAAAAAACATTCCTAATTTTAAAGCTTGGAAAACCTACCATCTTTCATAAACCAGCAGGGCTACTTTGCCTCTTCTCACTATTTTTATAAATAGTTCATTTGCACAAGGCCAACAATATCCATGGTAATAAAAATAAAACACAAAAGGCAATATAATATGCCTCATACTAAACATAGAATACTGCTGCACTGCTACAAAAAAGAACATCCAGTTCCTAGTTTCAAGTCAGGAAAAATATATGTTCACCTCTCCACAGGTGCAAGAACTCACTAAAGGAATCAGACACCCAAGGTAAACATTCAAATAAAAGTATCAATCACTTAAGTAAAAAGTATCAATCTATAATTCAAAAAGAATAGAAGACACCTAAACATTCCAAGGGAGTCAGTATTTATGTGATACTTGTCTTTTATCAAAGATAAATTCCTGACCACTTACAGTAAGCTCATTTTTTTGGTGTAATCTCTGCCATATCTTTGCATCACTGGTCACACAAAACCTTAATTACAAAAAATTGCCATGCTCCAAGTAAGATAACTAATGCAAGATGTTTTTATATACCTTCTTGCTCACACTTCCCTTCTTAATTAGAATGTCTTAACACTTTCAATTTATCGATAACAATGCAATGTGGTTAGGATGCAAGTTGAAACCAAGACTTGAAATGGATATGAACCAAAATGAAAACTTCTGATTGAATTGGTTTTTGTGGATATTTTTATTTATCCATTGGAAACCTTTACTATAAGGTGGATTTTCCCCCTAAAGATATATAATATGCATAATTTTTTCTTTTCAAATCTGTAAAATTTCAAGGAACAAGATTTTTTAGTTTCGAGCTGAATCCATTCAGTAGTTAAAAAAATTATCCTTGGGGTTCAATCCACAAAGAAACTATCCTTGAGATCACTTTATCTTTTGTTCCCGTTTGGATAATCGCAAATGTCACATACATGTAAAGTGATTGGAATAATGACTCTCAGATAATGGAACAGGGATTTTATTAGCGAGCAACTCTCAGTACAGACTGCTTCCAACTGGCAGGATATAGACTTATATACCCTCCTTAAGTTATGTCCACACTTTTGCGTTCGCTTTTGACATGTTGCACGGAGAGAGAAATGAAAGGCATGCTCAGAGGGAGCATGCCTTTCTGCATCCCTCTGAGCATGCGTCACCACCTGCAAATTCCAGGACAGCACATGCATCGCGATACTGCAAGCGTATCCAACCCCAGTGGATAACTATAGGATTGTCAAAGATACTTAAGAGATTTTAGCACAAATTAGCAAAAATCTGCTGAAATCAAAGATGCTTTCAGAGCAAATTTGGCATCGATGAAAATTTCACTATAAGTATGAAATGAATATCTGAACACAGTATATAAAATTTGATTAGAGAGAAAAAAATAAAGATTAAATAAATATACACTAATTACCTCGCAAACATTATAGTCTTCTGAGTCAAGTAAGTGGCATAATCGTGGCAGTAAATCAACCCAGTTGGTAAGCTCTCCTTTTGATGCAATAGTGGTTATAAGGATTCCAATTGTTGCTCTTATCAAGGGCGATGGATCTCCAACAGAGTTTAAGCATTCAGATTTTATGAACTCAGCTACTTCAGGTGGAAATTGATGAAAATGGGCTTTAACATTATTCTTTAAAATCAAGCCACTTAATGACCTTGTCGGTTCATCTGCAATTTAATAAAATTTATTCTTAAGTAATCTAATGTTTATTTACTAAATTAAAAAAATTCTATTAAAGATTCACTGGAAAAGTACAATTATTTGTTAACATTAATATGGCAGTAACATTTTAACTTTTTACAGAATTAATATAAATCTATTCCATCAAGCCCCAGTCAAATTATTAAAATTTAAAAACACAATATAGTTAACTTCTAAATGTTTAAAAATGATATTCCTGTGTACAGCTTTCTTGTACAGTTAACTCAGGTTAATCCGATTAGTTTCTCATATCCTAACGCAATGAAATATTAATCCAAAAATTAATATTAATCCTCCACTAAAATATTAATCAACATTAAAAGGGTTCATACTCATTTCTCAAACATATTAAGTACTAAATTCCTTAAGAATTTCTTAGACATGAAAAAGTAGGACTTTTAGATTTTAAGATTGTCATAACATTCTCATTTTTTCTTAGATACATAATTCATGATAAGGGGAGTTTAAATTTCAGACTAGGTGAATCATAGATAAAATGATGTGCTGATTTCTTTGATATTCATAACTTTGTAAAATTTATTGTAAATTCATGAGTCAAAATTTAGGGACCATCAATAGGAACACATAGAATAATTAACTGAAGCTTAGGGCTACTACAGATATTAGACACAGATACTCAAATTTAATCTACAAGATTAAATGGATTTAAAAAAAAATTTAAAGTTATTAGTTCAAATATTGCTGGAGTAAGGTGCAATAAACAAAATAGTGTATTAATGACAATACAATAACATAATTACAAAAATTTCATACCTTCACTAGTTAACTTGGTTAACACAAATATTAAATAATTGTTGAAGTCGGGGTATTTATTCAATTCCTCCAATTTCTACAGTGATTAAGGATGTATAATATTTATTTACAAAATACTAAATTTCAATAGGTAAGCTAAAGCTTAAAATTTTGGATTCTGTAACATCTAGGTTTCAATGCACCAACAAAAGGATATCTTTGTATAATAACATCATATCTATATATAATGTAACAAGATAATTTAATCCATATGAAAAGGGTTAGTCATTACACATTGGAAAGGTTAACACATTTTTCACTGTTAACTATCCTTATATTACATTACCTAATCAATATATATTGATAAACATTATAAATTACTAATTAAAATACATTTTCCATGTACATTACATACATAGCATTTAAATTTTAAATAAACATTCGTCTGTAATATATAATTTGAAATAACACTATTTATAAAAAATTTTCAATTTTATCTAATTTTGCATGCCTGTATTTCACTGCACACAAGAACAACATTACAGTTTTCCACAGAACAGCATAACAGCTAAGTTGGATAATGCATATCAATAATGTTAATTTCTAAACCAATACATAATATATCAACAAAAACAAATATACGCACACAAACAAAGCCAATGCTTAAATAACATTAACTGTAATTTAGATCACTAATTAAATACTTTATCTATACACATGCAGTTACAATTTTATTAATACTTACGTGCATGTCAGATCAAATATTAAGACTTTACACTATAAACATATTTTGGATACTTTAAAAATAATTAGTTATATGCACAGAATGTCAGCCTAATAAAATATTGCATAGCTTGATGAATCGCACACAGATACTTCATCGGACATATGACATCTAAAACGCTTCTTAAAATAAATTTCATTCATTTAATGATTCTATTAAGGCTACTGTAACGCACTCGCACCGGAGCACAAAAATTGAACGATACACAAGCCATTTCTATAACAGTATAATACTGTAGTTATTAACACCAATATGTGGGTGAACTAGTAAGCAAAAAGGAATCTCCGAAAACATAGCACGTGGAAAGATGAATTGTAAAAAAAAAATAATTAAAACACATCACAAAATGAAATCTCATTAAGAGTAACTAATATATTATTAACTAAAAATTTGAAATTTTCCTAGACAAATCCTAACGAGGAGAAAATTTACGTAAGTAGATGGACAAGGAAATAAAACGATAGAAAGTACTTACCCTTGCCTGTGTTTACAATATCTTAATATTTCAAATAGCATACAGTTTAATTTTAAAAGCATTTTATGAAGCATAACCATAATCGTGCATAAATTTTCAATTAAAAAAATACATATATGCTATAAAAATTTACAGAGTTACAGAACTGGGCCGACACTATTGTTTAATTCGGCCATAACGCAATAGCAAGTAGGCTTAACAGTTCTAAAACAGAGATAAGCTTAAAACAGCGACAAGCTCGTAAGTAATTAATAACACTATTTAGAAGGATACTTGTTGAACGGCTCTTTGAGTAGCCGTATCAGGAGACTGTGATTCTTTCAAAAGTTTCAATATTTCACGTAACCCTTCTTCCTGAGGCTGCCATGCCAGGGCCATGTTCTCTCTCATTTTTGTAACACAACAGCACCGGCTAATATTATTCCCACGTCGGCGCCGTTAGGAAACTAATAAAAAGTTCAGAAAGTCACGATCAGTAACTACACTTAATCCTTAAACTTCATATTAAAATGCTTGTATATTTAATTTGACAGCAAAATTAACGTTCCTGCAACATCACCAACATCATTTTGAAGCAACAGAAACGATCTTTAGACGTCTTCTTCAATCTGATCTCCCCCCCCCCCCCTCAAAAGAAAAAAAATCTGTAATTTGGACTTTTTGAGTATTTAATTGAACAGTTGATTTTCCAAATTTTTAAACGTGTAAAAAAGTAAATATAAATAATTATTTTAACTGTATATCCCAATCTGTTATACATAAGCGCAAAAATCAAGTATACTGATATTATTTTTAAATACAATATGTTTTGCTTATGAAATCTCTCAACATATATAAATGAAATGAAGAATATTTTATACGTATATTGAAGCAGCGAAGGATCTAAATTAAAGATCTTAATATTTGTTTAATTTTAAAATTATTGTATCTTAGGTTAGATTCTTTGGCATCATGCACTTGACATTTGTAAACAGTGTCATCTGAAGTTTTTTTTTTATTCTTTTCCTTGTAATTGTGCGTAATATTAAAGCTAAATATTCCTTGATTAATGTGATCTTCATCATGATTTTTATCCTTAGATTCAACCATATTCTAGATATTTCCGGGATAAATTTTGTTTTACTCAATCTGTGATTTGTTGCTTATTCTTTAACTTTTTCATTACTTAATTATTTAAAATTATTTTTAAATTGTAATAATAAAATTTTCTCGTCTTTTTATTTTCTTTTATTCATTTTTCTTTTTTTGTAATATGTTACCTTTTTATTGTTCTTCCGAACTGTTAATTACTGAAATATTTATGGGACTGATTATGCATATTTCATTCAACATGAGCAGTTATGTAATGTGTTTTACTTTTAATAAATGTAAGTTTTGCCTGAAACACTCTCAAGTAATTTTATAGTTTTAATTGAAATTTTTTTAAATATTTTGTTTTTCAATGCGTTTTTTTTTTTTTTTTAATATTGGAAGTTTTCTAGTGTATTATAATATTACAATGGTCATAAATTTAACAATGACTTTGAATTCACTTTAACCCAAAATATGAGATTTAAGTTCTCTAATCTCTGTGAGGAAAAATATTTATTTCTATAAAAATAGAATATGTGCATTATATTTTATCACAGATGATGCATTACGAGTTCCATAGACATTGCATTTTAATTTTACTGCTTATGTGTTAAATTTGAGTGCTGTAAAAATGTTTTCCTATTTTAAACTAGCTTGCATGTCTCTCTGATTGTTTGAAGAACATTTGAATTAATGGAATCTAATTAGGGAAAAACTGTCATTAACTTAATGTTATTCGTCCTAATTTGTAGATATTCCCTATCATATTAAATGCAAAATTTTTGTACTGAGTTATGTAAGAGCTTTTCCTCTTCTAAGATATATAATTTTAATTTGTAGATATGTATCATTTATTTGTCCATCTGTATAAAGGTTCTCATCTTGTCTTGACTATAATAATTTTTCAAACTACATCTATTTCACCTTTATAAATTCAGTCTTGAATTCAGTTGCTGAAATATTGTCTAATGAAATTTTTACCACTAAATTTTTTCAATCATTCTTTGTTTTGCCATTAGTTACAAAATATTATTTATTTTTAATGGTTTTCTGACATAATAGGCTTATGTTAAATTTCTATTTAATCAATAGATGAATTCAAAAATACTTTTATAATATCTAGGCTTTTACTTGAATGATGTAATTAATCATTTCTTTGTACAGTTGTCTCTCTGTTTAACGACTTTCAAGGGACCGTGAAAAATCGTCCTTAAGTAGAGATCGCCCTTAAACAGAATTTGGGAAAAAAAATAACATTTCCCTTCACACTATACAGGCTTAGGACTGCCAATATATTTCTTAATATATTAGTGTGTTTAAAAATGTTATTTTTATTATCATTATTATTTTATTCACAAAAAGTTATTTTAAATTACATTGAAAAAAAGAGTACAAACAATACAATAAATTAGGTTTTAAAAAAGTCAAAAAGTGTTGATTGCTTCATTTTTTGCCTTGTTTTTGTTATTCTCTTTTCCAAATTTTCTAAAATGTTAAATGTGTCATCTTCCATATTCGATGAAATATAACGTCGGAGAACATCTAGAGCAGAAGTTGCATCTGTGTAAGACGGTGGCAGTGTCTCGTTTTCCGTGTCTGCAACTTCACCTTCTTTGTCTGACACTATGTTTTCGTTTACTAAATCTTCATAAATTTGTTTTACATTTCTGTAATCTGTTGTTGAAATAGATTCATCACAATTGTAGAAATCTTGAATTGAAACATCTTCATCTTCTACAAGACTTCTCCATTCTTCAGGGGTAATGTCATCTTCGTTGATTTCTGCATCTTTAATTTGCAGTTCTTTGTGAATTCCAGCAACGCGAAAGCAGTATTTTATTGGGGATGAAGAAACTTCTTTCCATGCTGATGTTATCCTGTCCATTGCTTTCAAGATCGTAAATTTTCTAATTTTTATACTGTCAGCCGAATTGTTTATTAATTTCCTAATTAAAGACTTTCTGTAGTATGCTTTCACACTGCGAATGATACCCAGGTCTAATGGCCGCAACTTGCTAGTGCAATTAGCTGGTAAGAAATGGATAGTCAAATTTGTAAGTCCAGGGATATTTGGAGTATGTGCAGTGCAACGGTCGATTAAAAGTAAAACTTTTATCTTTTCTTGAGGCATTTTTCCATAAAATTTTCTAATCCTGTCAATAAAAATTTGTGATGTCATCCACGATTTATTATTATTCCTGTACTCACAAGGTTTCCTGGTGATATTCGTAAAACACCTTGGTTGCTTTCAGGGATGTAGCTAGGCATTTATGGGCCCTGGGGCAAGGATGCAAATTGAGCCCCCTGAAATATTGCGACTTCATTTTTTTTACCTCCTGTCTTGGGGGCCCTGGGGCATTGGCACAGTTGCCCCAGCCTAGTTACGCCCCTGGTTGCTTTGATTTGCCTTTAACTAGTGGTGAAAGTTTCTCAGATCCAACCGAATTAGTGTACAGTACAACAGCCAATCGTTGCTTTCTCTGTTTTCCACCAAAGCACTTTATGCCGATATACATTAAAGTTCTATCAGGCACCGTATTGTAGAATAGGCTGGTCTCATCTTCACTGAATATGTTCTTCTCATCATATCCAGTTAATATCCCCTTCAGCACTATTTTCCGTTCTTCCACTATTTTTTCCTCTACGGAGCCACTTTCGCCAGATGTGTTTTAAATGCAAGCCAATATTTTTCTTTGAACTTTGCTAGCCAACCAGCCGAAGCCTGAAAATTTTGCATTCAAAAATTTTCTGACAGAACAATAGTGTTTTCTTTAAATATAACTCCAGAAATTGGAATGTTGGATACTCTTGCTTCATGAAACCATTGCAGGACTGCCTTATCAAACTCTTCTGATCGGCCAAATTGAATTTTTTGCCGTTTAGATTTGGATCCAAAACCAAATTTTTGTACTGCTTCAAGAATTTTCTGTTTGTTTGCTAAAATGTCTTTGAGAGTAATATCGGGTAGCTGAAATTGTCTTGCGAATTGGACATTTGTTATTTCAACACTTTCTTCCCAGTTTTCAATAATTTTCACCTTTTTGTGTAGCGTAAGATGCTATTGTTTTGATGCCATTTTGCTTTGCTCACCTCGTATTCGTACTGGAATAAGCTCCTACACACAGCCATGAATTCTCTGAATATGAACACCTGCTTCCCGGAAGGAGTGAGAGAGGGCTGCTATTGGACAGTTCATAAGTCACATGACAACAGCTGGTAGGGACAATAGAGTACTTCAGCTCCCGCACTAAGAGCTCCATAAAAGAATATTCGATCTTCAGAGAAACAGTAATCCCCCCCCCCCCTAATTTTTCCACACTTCAACAAGTCAATGATTGCAACATTGCTAACATCACGTAAATACCGGGTCTGTTATTGAAACCTAATTTGTTTTCCCCCACAGAAGGTTCCCCTCCTGCAGATAAAAAGTTGAAGAAAAAGTTTATCGTGTAAAAAAAATCATCGTTAAACAGAAACAATGTCATCGTTAAATAGAATTTTTTTATGTCGGAGGGACCGGTACTGGGAAATATCGTCTTTAAATAGAGAGTGTCGTTAAACAGAGAGCCAACTGTATAATGTAATGATAAAATCTAACCATCATCAGAACATCTTCACTATCTTTCATTCTTGTTGAACATGATAAATGGATCTTTTTTAGTGACTTTGTGTGAAACTCTGTTGTTTTTCTTTTATTTACTTTGCAAAAAAGTTTTATATTTTTTTATTTCTGAATTATAGTCAAGTTAAAATATTTTTTGGGGATAGAAATGGAAAAAATAAATAGTAATATATTAAAAAGACAATTTCAGAAATTATTTAAAATATTTAATTGTAATGAAAGCCAAAAACCATAACAAAATCTTGTTATTAAGCTTGTTGTAGGACAAGATCAAAATTGAGACAGAGGGATCTTAAAAAGTTTCTTTGCTATTGATAATTGCTAGTATAGTGTATAAAAGTTACATTTTTTTTCCCTAAACAATTCATTTTTATAAACAGCCATGTCTATGTCAGTCTACTCAAATGCATATAATAGTTATTATTATTATTTTATTTATTTATTTTTTATACAATTGTTGCAAACTTTGCACATGACTAGTTTTGACTTAATGATGGAAAGCTAAGCATAAATAGAAGTCATATGCAGTCAAAGAACCAAAACCATAAAGGAACATACCCAAAACATTTATTTTTTAACATAGGATTGCGTTCCTTCATAACAGTCCTCTGGGAAGCAAAATTTCAGATGTCCTGTGCCACGAGTTGTCATTTTGGCAGCATGCCAAGCCCATTCTGTATCACTTGGGCAAGCAGTAAACAGTTAAATAGAGAAGTACCAAAATGCATCAAAATTTTATCATACATATATATATTTATGCCTACGTACATATATATAGATACATAATACAAACATATATACATATAAAAGAGGTAAGCAATGATAAGTAATCCTACATTAATAACCCGTGGTAGTTTCGTTAGAAGAGACTACTTGAAATTTGTTTTTTTTTTACATGGCAACATTAATCCATAACAGGATTGGGAGGTTTCTTCGTCATATATAAGATAAAAATAGTAGATTTTTTAAACTGTTATTGAATAAATTAATCATGAACTAATAATTTAGTTTTAGAATGACTTCCTCTTCTAATATGTATCTTAATTATAGTATAAATGTTAGTGCTCTATTTATCAATATTATTTCTTTAATTTCAATGTTTTATGCATCTCTAGTTACCTTACTTATACTTAACTAGTTTATTAAAATAACATTAATCTTTAAAATAAATTCCTTGATGATTTAAATACTAGAAGGTAAATTATCTTTAAAACTGAACTTTTATTGAAATTTAATAGGAAAATTTAATGTAACATTACTAAACATCATATTATCAAAATGACATTTTAAATATATTTTTAAATTTTTACATGGTAATGAGATTTTAAATGTAATTCTTTATTTTCAAAAATTATTCTATTTTGTCAACATGTATAAAAAAAATAAATTTTCATGATTAAAAAGGGTAAAAAAATCTCTACTCATTATATAAAGTAGCCTTTTTTTAATACCAGTGAGATTAATGCTAAAACTTTATTAGATTTTATATGTGCTCTATAACAATTAGAAATAAAATAATAAAAATCCATTAAACATATTCTTAAAAAAAAGTTCAAACTGCTAAATTTCTTAATTATGATTGAATTCTAGTCTATGCATAACTAATGAATTTGACTTTGCTTGGAGGCAGATATGTTACTAGTTTTTTTTCCTGTATCATAATCAAATTATTATTCTATGTGTTGAGTTCATTATATTAAATCTCTAATTAGTCTTTGTGAAAAACCTTATGAAATACTGCAGATGGTTGAAATTTTAGTATCATGATTAATATGTAGTCTGTTGCTAAGAATGAAATTGATATAAATTAATGTTTCCAAATATCCGAATTTTCTGTAAACTCAGTTATTGAATAATTTTAAATTATCTGGTAGATACAGGATAACCAAATAAAAATAAATATTACTTTAATTGCTTTTAAATTTTAGAATACAAAATTTTATTCATTTTTTTAAATTTAAATAATAGTATTTAAAAATTACTAATGCATTCAGTGATACACAAGAAAGCTTAGATCTAATTTTTGTGCAGAAATTTCCTGCAACGAAATAGGCTCTCTCAGAATCAGTTGGAATCGGTTTTGCTGTTTTCGGTACAGCAATTCAAGAGTTTGTGTTCTCTTGAAGATGTTAAATTCTTGCTTTAAGGTGCTACTATGAGTTGATATTCCTACATGTTTAATGTTTAACATGTTTGAAATGTATGAATTAAGTTCATGTGATTCTTATTCTGGTTCACCATGGGATGTCAATTCATTTCACAAAATCTTGTCTTCATCCTCCATTTCTTTCATCAATTTAATGCAAACTTTAATGCAATTGTTTTTAACTTTTGTTTTAATGCAAAATGGGTTTTCTAGAATAAATTTCACAAATTTTCAAATTTCAATGCTTATTTAATATTGAAAATTTAAGTTGTGGATATCCGGAAAATATTGGAAGAATATTGGATACGGTTAAAATTTTTAAAAAAACACCTATAATGAGTACAGATATATCCATTTTGGAAACCCTTATATAAATGATAATAAATACTAAAACTGTTTATATTGAAGGGTTTATCAGAGATTCATCATTTCTTGTTCTTAGTTTTGAAATTTGTTAAACCTTTATTTAAGCATTTATTTAGACAAAATAGAGTTTTTATTCAGATTTGTGATAGAATAATTTTCTCTGCTATGTTATCATAATAGTATAATTCATATCATTTTTTTTTTTAAATTGGATATTTAGTCAAGCTAAAATATCATTATGTTGAATATGATCTTTCTTCTTCCTTGCTTACCATGTTATTGAAATATGATGGGCAAGCCTGTGATCAAGATGTGAATGCTTGTAGTGTAGAGGGTGCAGCTGGTCTCTAGAGATGTATTTGGCATCATTAGCTTTGACAATATGTAACTTTTTTTCCTTGTATTCATTATATGCATATATATTGCTCTATCCCTGGGTTTTTCACAAAAGGTGTATATGTATAGTGTAATAAACTTAATAAGAGTACATCAAGGTAATAAGTAAAAAACATGTTCAATATGATACATAAAAATGGTTGCTTGAGGTATGCCACTGCATAAAGTATTGAAAAATCAGCTTAGGAGAAGCTTTGCGAATACATTTTCTAGATACATAATGGTGACAGTAATATCTAGAATCACTTTGTATGAAAAATAAAATAATTTTTTCAAAATTTTTTTTTTCCCATAAGGAACTGTGCCACATTATGCCAAGGAGCTCATAACAAAGAGTTTATTGGTTACTATATAAAATGCCATGGGTACAAACTTTTTCTGAATGTAGTTTCAAAATTCTGAGCAATGATTGTTTAAATATAAGTTTAATTTTCTTAAATTTTTAGCTTTTGCTGGAAATTCTTCCTTGCATATACATGAACCTGAAGAAGATGGCCAGTTTTATACCTTCAAGACATAAAATATTCCTTCATAAATTTTATGCATTCTTATCCAAGCTAAGCAGTTATGAAGTTGAAGATAAACTCATCATAAAATATAAAGAGGTATTTTTCCATAGGTAATTTTCTTTATAACCGATTTCATAAATTAAACCATTAATCTGAATCAGTTTTTAATGGTTCTGACAAATGTTGGATGGAGAAAAATCAGTACTGGTAACTGCATATAATGCTACAACACTGGAACTACCCTTTTTTTTCCTGTTAATTCTTTGAATTCTTGATAGTGTTATATAACCTTAAAACCCCCGTCCTTGCTGGTTGTATTGCAATATTACTGTGATTTATAAATTTTGATATGTTTTAAATGAAAGTAACATGTGTAATTTCTTCTTTAGAAAAGAAATGCAGCTAGAATAAAGTTTTTCTTTTTGAGGCAACTAATAAAATTTTATTCTAATAAGAATCAGGAAGAAAATAGTATTAAAACTCATTATTTTCTCTCTAAAAATTGCATTTTATCACTTTATATTTGTTTGTAATGTAGTATTTCTTTTTAAAAGTTTCTTTAAAGGATTTTCTCTTCAAAATTAAGAAAATTTTTATTTTTATAAAGCCTTAATTAGGAATATCAGGTTACTTTTAATAGTCAATTTAAGGTTATTGTTATGGTAAACTAAAAAGAATGTTGTGTCGTGTACATGGTTGAACAATGAAACAATAATGATTTAATTTTTTTTTTCAAAATCTTTATAGATTTTAGTCTGAAGAACAATAAATATTTTCTGCAACATGTCTGAAAATATGTTGTACTCTGGTGTTACCAGTAATCATGAGAACCCAAGACCTTCATCAGGTATTAATTTCTTATTATTCTAGTAACTTAATTTTTTTTTCTTACAAATTGAACTTCATTATTTAAGTAAGATAGTTTATGAAGCTGGTCAATAAGAATTTTTTTAACAGTTTCTTTTTACTGAACGTGGTTTTACAATATAAAATTTGTATTCATATGTTAGAACTAAAATGCTATTATACTTTGTCTGTATCTAATTAGAATGTGACCCATAAAAGTTAACAAAGCTAAACTATGATATAATGTAACTTAACATTCTGCTAAAGATGAAATTGTATTGTAGCATAAGCACTGAAAAACTAATAGGCATTATAGCATTCGCAGACATTAAGCTGATAGTTAAATGTGTCATGTATTTATATGTATTAGTATATTATTATGTTTATATTTGGCATTATTTTGTTATTCTATTGAATTTATGTAATTCTGATTACTTAAATTTTACATTTAACTTGAATTTCTATGTTTACCGGCCATAAACAATGTTCAACGGAAATCACCCATTAACATGAGAGTAACTTATATTTTCTCAAAAATAAAATTGATGTTATTCACAAAATTGAATTAGCTGGCTGATCAATATTTTTAGTGTTTTCATATCTTTATTATAGTAGTTCACACTCTGTTATATAGTGTCCAAACATTAAATTTGTTCTATCTTTGCTATTATTATTATTATTTTAATTATGAGTATGTTTGTAAATTGCTATTCCCAGTCTGTTTTATCTTCTTTGAAGTAAATTACAGCATTTTACTGCAATCAAGTTTTATCCCATTACACACTGGTTTAAATGATAATCTGGTAATTAATAGCAATAAAATCTTCCATGGGATACCTGTCTTTTGTGGATGCAAAAAAAATCTACTGCTCTAATACAATAGCATCAATGTGATCTGAATCCCTGTTTTGCAGACACCCTCTGATATGGACTGGGACACAGTTTTCACTATCCATCCCATTGTAATAGAGCCCCATCATACACACTATTTAAACTTGCAAAATATCAATGGAATTTCATGGAAAGAAATTTTTAACAGTGTCTTGCTTTTCTGGAAAAAAATCATCTGTGAAATCACCACTGACAATTGATGTTAACAATAGAAATTGTCAGTGGTTGTAGGCAATGTTTGTTAACAAAACACTATTTTGATAAAGCTGCTTAGCAGCAGTAAATTTTTATAGCAATAGAAAATCTACTGTGGTTACACACTGACAATCATGCAGTCAGATGCTTCTAATCATATGTTAAAGTCCTATGTATACTCTAAATATTCTAAAACTACATGAGTAGAGTATATATATAATGTCTTATATATACTCTACTCATGTAGTGCTTGTATAGGAAATTTCTAAAAATTGCAAAAATAAAAGATGCTTCTGAAAGTCTCTTTTTTTTTAATTCGAATAGGACAAGCTCTTTGTTCTGAGGACATTTATTCATCCTAACCAAGGTTTTTTTGTGACTTTATTATGGGGGTATCATATGTGTGAACCACTCCTACTCCTAGACGCTGTACAAGAATATCCAAGTTTTATTTGAAATTCAAACCCAAGCCCACTTCATAGAAGCTCACAATGCTAATCCTATATAATGGATAGCATTGGTGGTTTTTTTCTCATTGTAAATTAATTTCAAATTGAATAAATAAAGGATAGAAGACAACTTACTGGAAATTCTTCTTGGGACCTAGTGGTTAACACTCTAGAGAATGTTCAGGGTAATTTTTTTACCATTAATCACAGTTCAAATTATATTTTGGCAAAATATGTATAACATTGATGAAACTGGTCTTCTCTGTTGCACTCTTTGCAACAAAAGGCTATCTATACAATGCAAACATCATATTGGCAGAAAAATTTTCAAAGAGTGTTTAACAATTATGCTCATAGTGAACGCAGGATGCAGCAGGTTGAAATCAATAATAGGGAAATCAACCAGGCCTTATCGTTTCAAAGGTGTTGATGTATTTCAATTTTAAAAAAATGGATTGGTTCCCAAATCATGTCATAAAGACTAACAATCTCAGACTAACATTATAGAAAGAAAAATAACATTAATTGTTTATGGACAATGCCACACAGCCAGTGAAACACAGTGGTAGTATTTAGACCTCCCAACACAATTTCTAAATGTCAATAAATTAATATCTGCATGATTCAATCATCTAAGTTCTATTAATGCCAATTAGTTTTGCAGGAAAGATGATAAAACCCAAATCTGCCCATCAATAATTTAAAATTAGCCATCTATTAGATGCTGAAGAGTGAGAGAAAATGTAAAATTGTTGAGTTTTGTTCTTTCCTCCTATCAAAAAATATGATCTAAAAGATTATTAAATTCTTTTTTATTATTTTTTTAGTATGTTTGCATTCTAATATAAATTGAATTTAGATGTAGCTATAAATTTACCGTTAGCTAATGGGACTACAAAATATTTTTGTAGTTTGTATAACTCAATAACTTTAAAAACTATACTATAATTAATAACTTTAGTTGCATTTTACTGTTAATGAATTGGGTTTTTTTGTATAGTTAATATAATTAATAACCGAAAATTAAACTGGGTAGAAGATTTTACTATTTCAGTTTTATTTTTTTTTTCTATTGGGGATTGCATACAAACTGACTCTTTTCAAAATCAAATTCTTTCTATTGTTAATGTAGAGATTTAGCACAACTTATTTTAGTAAATTTTTAATTTATTGAGCTAAAAATGTATGTACCAATATGCTTCATAAAGGTACTACTTCTAGAATATTCAGCTATTATATTCATGGAATGCATAATGGTGCATTGATCTCAATTATAGTTTATTCATTTTATTTTTATTATGATTATTCAAGTGAAGTTCTTCATTACATATTGTCAGTCAGATATTCAATAATCATTTAGCATGTTAGAGACAGATATTTTGTCGCAAACAAGAGCAATACATTTTGATAAGTTATTTCAGGGGCCACTGCACAAAATATAAATACATTTTAAGCTTTTGAATAAATGGCCCATACTTAAGTTTCTAGACAATTTTTAAACTGATGTTGAAAAGTAATTGACATTTATTAAACCTCTTGTGTTAATTCATTATACCAGATGATTTTAACACCATATAAGATAAAAGCTATGCAGCTGCTGTGAACCTTTCTTGTCTGATTATCTATTTCATATAAATTAAGTGTTTGCATATATTGTAATGTATTATTTTCTCTCTTTTTTAGGTGCTGAAGATTTCAAATGGCACCGGGAATCAGTTATGCTTTTAATATCATTATATCAATCAAAGAAATCTCAGTTTACTTCTGGATTTGTTAAAAAACGAGATCTTTGGTCTGAAGTTGCATCAGAAATGTCATTACAGGGATTTTCTGTAAATATGATTGCATGTGAAAAAAAGTGGCATAACTTATGTGCAACTTACCGAAAACTGAAAGAGTGCAGTTTGAAGAAAAGAAGTTGTTGGCAGTATTTTCAGCCATTGCAAGAAGCTTTAGAGAATAATTACAACATTCAAAATTTAAGTTTAAATGGAAATTGTCTTTTGAGAAATGACAATAGTTGTAATGTGGTATGCATACTATTTATTTATTTATTTATTTTAAATGCTTATATAATGGCAGCTTGTGCTTATTGTTTCTGGTAAAGCCCAAAATATATATTTCCCAGATGATAGATACATGGATAAATTGGCTAATGTGTTCTAAATAAATGTTAAGGTTTTTTCTTCTGCTTATAGATGTCTGTAATAAATATTTAGGAGCATGATTTTAGATCACATGTGAACATCAAGCATTTAATCTCTAAGTGGCTTTGCAACTCAGAATTTTTTTTTTTTTTTTTTTTTTTTTTTTTTGCAGAATTGCAGAGTAGATATCATAAATTGAAAACTGATCGATCTCTCTCTCTCTCTCTCTCTATCTTTTTTATGCATTTTCTTAGCCACTAAATGACAATATTTCATAAATATTCAGTTTCAAAGATCGGTAAAATTCCCAATACAAAATTCCTCTCTGTGCTGAATTTTTGCTCATCTATTTTTTTGTTGAATTAATCTCTTTTTGACTTTTTATTAAAATTTGGAATTTTCTATACAATTTCTTTATGCACAAAAAATATAAGACTATTTAAACTGTTCTGGCCTACACAGGTTCTAAGAAATTGTTTTATTGATTTAACATGCTTAAAAGAATGTTTTACTCTTGCAGTAGAGACTGGAGTAACAAGAACAGTGTCATGTCTTATAATTTTGACTTTTACACAGAAAATTATTATATTTTTGCAAATTTTTATTTTATTTTATTTTATTTTATTTTATTTTTTTATTGATCACAAAATTTTAAGGCTGATAGGCAAATGTTTTATGTTTAAGCTTTCCCTAGAAAATAAACCTCAAGAAACTGTCTACTCAATTTCTTTTTATCTTAAAAAAAATTAAATTGTAAATAGCACTAAATGGCTGTATGATTTCTCTGAGGCAGATAAAACAATTGCCAAAATGGCTTATACAGGCTAGGATGGTTCTGAGTACAGATGGAAACCTGAGTATAATAGGCGTAGCGTGCTTCTAACTTTTGGGGGGGGGGGGCACAAATTGAATTCAATTAGGGCCCTCCTCTGCCCATTGACTGCCTGGCAGCCCTTAAAATATGAAATATTATGATTTTTTTCAAAATTGAATAACAATAGAATTGATGTTTGAGTATTCAAAAGTTATAAATGAGAAAAATAAATGTAATATAAATAAAATACGAAAAAATATAGCATCGAAATTTTGTAATGGATCTTATTGTTAAAAATTATGTTAAGGCTAAAGACATAATGGGAATCTTCAGTTTCACAGTTTAGAAAAGCGGGAAAAAACCAACTTTCTTAAGAGTTTTCTATAATTTTCTGATTTTAACTAAACTTCTATTAATGTTTTAATTTATTTTAAGTTAAGTTGGGGGGACTTTCCCCCCCCCCAATGCTACGCATATGCTGAGTACCCAATGTAGGTGATTTTTGACTTATCTGTGGACAGTTGTAATAACAGACTGTGAGGAAAGAGCATTATGCTTACTTTGCATCTTAACTGACAAAATAACTGAAAATAATATGAGGGCTATTTCTGTTGTATGGAGTGTAATTGATGTTGTTTGAACAAGTAAAAATTTGAAAATATTGGTTGGACCAAGCTCCTGTAACCCTGATGATGAGTTGCTACTGTGCTTCTATTTACTAAGATTTCTTAAAATAATAATTTTTCTCTAGGTTAAAATTGAAGCATCAAGTATCGGAGAAACATCCTCATATGGCTCGAGCCCTTGGCCTCCTGCTTATCACCATTCACAGGTTTTCTATTCTCTTGTTTACATAGTTTATTTATAAAGTGTTTTCAAATATATTTATTTATTTATGATTGTAATGTTATTTAATATTTTATGCATACCTTTAATGACTAACGAAGTACTTGATTCATATGAATCTTTTATATATAGTAGAAAGGAGCTCATTTCTTGCTTAGTTGATATCATTCTAGTATACAAATTTCAAAATGTGTTTCCTCAACTCATTATTGCTGTAGCTTAGTAAATATATGCCACAGTTTTCTAAATTTTTTTACATTTGTCTTATATCTACTTTTCCTAGAATATACATCCTTTGAGAAGTTTACCATCATAAGCTATTATTTCTTATGCATGACATATAAGCACAGTATAGCTGTTAAATCGGCAAATATGTGAACTACCTTTTATCAGATTTATAATCATATTTATAATTATATTATAATAATATTATAATCATATTTATAATTTATCAGAAATAAATATTGCACCCTTCTCAGAATGATATAGCTCAATTCAGTCCCCCAAAGAAGCCATATCTCTTTGATAGGTTCATCTTAAACTGTGTTGCCATAGCTGGATATTACAGCAGCTGTAGAACATACAGTATTTTGGAATATTTTAAAAGTGTCAAAAGAAAAAGCTTCTCTAGCTATAGTCAAAAGTAACTTTCCTGATTCTTTACAGTCAAGATTATTGATTATAAATATGACTAACCAATTAATGTAAGCCTTTCCTTAAAATCTTTGATCTTCCAAAGGAAATGCATGTAACTCTAACTTATACTAAAGTGTTCAATTTTACCCTTGATTTTACACTAATGAAAAAGAGGAATTATATTGAGAAGATAAGGAAAATTACATTAAGTTATATATATATATATGTGTGTGTGTGTGTGTGTGTGTGTGTGTGTAAGACAGAGAGAAAGGTTCTTTAAATTTGATGCTGAAAATATTGCGTTTACTTTTTGCTTTTTTGGAGTACTTCCTGTTAATCTTTTATTATGGTGCTTGTTTCATGCTGTTTTCTATGTGAAGTGTGGTACCTTACTATGGTGTACACCAGGGGTGGGCCTGCAGGCCACATGCGGCCGCTACAGATTTCTTTGTGGCCCACCAAGACACCCAGAAAAACTGCCAATATTTTATTTTATTTATATTTGATTTTTAAGATACAATTTATACCTTTTCTGAAATGCAAAGTTAACTAATAAATGCAATAATTTTAAAAGGTGTGGCCCTCCACTTACACAAAGTGGCTTCCGGGCCCTGGTGTACACATTTCTCCTGGATGAATCCCTGGGCTTCACCTTAATTTTCTGATGTTTTGGCATACATAGTTTTGTTCCATACACTCTGTAGTTTTCTCTACACTTTTGAAGCCTTGCCCAGTAACAGAAATAAACTTTTGTTTGCAATAATGTAAAATCAGATATACTGTCATTAAGATTCAGTTCTTTTGGTTTTTCTAGATGTTCTGAGTATCAGTTTCAACATTTTTAGGTTTATCCTCCTTCATAGGAATTAGTAGTATCTTCACCTTCTTTCTTAGGTGTTCATATTAATTTCTATAGCCAAGATTAATTTTATTAATTTTGCTGTTTCTGCAGTGATGCTGAGTTTTATTTTCAGTCTAGTTAATCTGCATCTATGTGTTAAAATTGTTTCTTTGCCCTCTCAATTTATCATCAGAAACATTCTATCAGCCCACTGTAAGAAATTCAATGTCTGCAAAGTATGAGCATATATTGAATTACTCTAGTCAGGTCCTGAACATAAAAACAGGGAATTTCATTTTCTCTTGATGGTAATACAGTCAAACCCTATTATAACAAACTTCAAGGGACCAAAGGTTTTGTTTGCTTTATCCTGGGTTTCACTAGATCCGAACCATTAAGAAAAATGCTAGAGTTCACAAAATGTATAACTCATTAGTTGCAATGTGTATTCAATAATGATGTATTAAAAAAATAAAATATATAAAAAATTATCTTTAATGAATTAAATTGACTAAAATCAATTGCATCAAACTGACATAATACTAATTAAATTATGTACAATAGGAAAACGGTGGGACCAAATTTTTTGTTCATTATATCTGTCAGTTCGTTATATACCGGGTTTGCTATAACGGGGTTCAACTGTATTTACAGAATACTGCTCCCGTAGACTCCAGCTATGCATCACATGAAACCTATTTGTATCAGGATGTGCCAGAAAATGTGTAGCTTTATACAAAAATAATTGCTAAGATTCTTTGCAGAAAAGATATGTGAAAATATCATGAGTCAAAAATGCATAGGCTGTCAATTTAAAGGGTAAAAGAACAGTATTTGTGATAAGAAACTGTTTAAGTACATGTTGAATAGGTAAAATATTTTAATTGAATGGAATAATTTACAAGACACACACAGCAAAAGAAAAAAAATTAAACGGGAGCTTAAGATTTAGATCTTAAATATATAGATGTTTACTACAGCCGAAATTAAGGTACTAGTTAGTTCCCCTTCATGATTTTGTTTTCAACAAAAATGTGTCAGCTTATACCTAGATATATGTGATGTATGAATCAGCTAGATGTTTGAAGATGAAGAATATTAGCTATATTATATAAAATAATAGTATATATGATTTCAACTTTTTTTGTGATTTCACATTAGTTCCTTCATTTCTTAATCAATTGTTTTATATTTTTCTATATAATTTCTGTAGTATAAAAAGGCAATTTATTTATTTATTTTTTTATAATGATATATACCCACATATTGTTAGCTTTGAAATTTTTATATATTATGTTTGGAAAGTTTCTATTTATGGTGAGTTTTGTTTAACCTTTAGGTTAGAAGCTCTCCTGGTGATGGTGAATCTGCTAGCTGTGATCAGGATATCAGTAATATGTTGTCAGTTACCATTGAAGAAAATCTAGAACGTTCACAAGTATCAAGGGATGATCATATAGCTGCTCCTTCATCATATCTGCATGGTAACATATGACTTGTAATGGATTGCACTTTAAAGTATCATATTTTATGTTTGTTCAATATTTATGGTTTCATGTTTAATTATATTTTTTAATGCTATGCATTAATTGATATGTTTTATTTACACTTTAGTTTTATTATCATGGAATAAACAGGTTCAGATTTTGTCATCAAAAAGTTATTTTATTTATTAAATTTTGAGTCAAAATTCCCTATTATACTCATCTAATATTAAAATCATTCTGCTCTCAAATGCTAGAAACTGTCCTGTGAAAGAAGTTAGATCATTCTGTAAAGTATTAGACCAGTTCCTACCATGCTTGTCGAAGCATTTGAAAAGTTTCCTGCTTTCACACTCAAAGTTGACACATCCTTTGGTTAAATAGGTGCACTGATCCTCTATACCAGGGGTTGGCAAACCACTGCCCATGGGCCAAATCCAGCCCACAGGTTGATATTGTTTTTGTACATGAAAAATAAATCAAATTACATGCTATTATGCAATGGCCGATAGTTGAGTTGAAAAGTTGTGAATAATGACCACAAGTGGTACTACTGTTGTATTCTCTCGTTTGTTGATGATATGTTAAAAATTATGTTTAAAGAAAAATATCTAACCCAATTTTATAAATATCTTTCGAATGATAAATATGTTCAATTAAAATCATATGCATGGGGATTTATATCCGTATTTGGGAATACTTACCAATGTGAAAAGACATTTTTGAAAATGAAGTATGTAAAATTGCAATTCAGATCATTATTAATAGATGACCATTTGTAAACAACTTTAATGGTAGAAAATATTGATTTTGAATTCCAGTATGATGAAATATTATCTCAGAAAAAACAATTACATTCTTCACATTAGAAATTTTAATCTATATAATAGTAGCATGTTTAAATATGTAGATGTAAATCCTATATTCAGTTTTTTTTGTTTTTTGTTTTTTGTAAGTGTTAGTAAAATGTGTATAAATATTATTTAAAAGTATCACTTCATAATAAAAAAATTAACGTTATTTTTGCTCCATGAGAAAATTACCCATTCATATCTTCATGTTTGCTACTTGGCCCACGGAGCTTAAAATTCTTACAATCTGGCCCTTTCTAGAAAAAGTTTGCCAACCCCTGCTCTATACAAAAGCAAGACACACTGATTGAACCTCTCAACTCTAGAGATATTTGAACAATACACCTGCATCCAGATTGAAAGCCCACATTTAAAATATCTATTTCTTTAAAACAGAAAGATCTGATGAATATGTAAATGATACCTAAATAAAATATGAAATAATTTCATAAAGACTGTAATTTATATCCATTGAATAAGAAATATAGAGTTTGAAAATGAGGAGGTTTCAAAGGTATAAAATGATTACTCATTCCTTTTCATCCCAGGTTCTGACATTTGAACTACCATGTCATGTCAACAGCCTTTTTCATCCTTGCCGAAAGGAGAATTTATACACTACTAGCTGAAAACCCACACTTCGCTACGGAGTACATTCAAATTAAATACAATGGTCAATGTATGCAATTAATGCAAAAAATATATATATGTATGTATGAAATGACCCGAATGGTCATCTCTTGAAGAAACACAATCGAGACCGAAATTAAATGCAATTCCAAATCACAAGAACAACTGAAGTCTATTCCATGAAAACAGCAACATGTTACTCACATCGACGCCAACCCGGGTCTATCATAAAAGCAATCCCGGGTCTATCCAAAATACAATTAGCTCAGAGAGATTGCAAGAATTGGCAGAGGAAGTTAGTGTGTGGAAAGACGAGGCGTTTTTGCCAAAGAGTAAAAAAGGGGGTTACCAGAACTGAGATAAAGTTCAGAATGGGCGATTATAGGTTGTTAATAATATTATCACAGAATATCGCCCCCCCCCCCATCTAAAATGGATTGGAACCGTGGCCGTCGACTCCAAGACACTCCAGATAGTGAGAACATGAAAATCAGTAGTTAGAATATTAGGTTGAAGTCCAAGGTGTATGAGGTGGTATTACATGAAAAAGGTGATCTTGCCCCGTATTAATGAAGGTTTTCATGATGTTTCTCAGTGTTTCCATTATTTTGATAATCACCTGTATATGTATATATATATATATATATATATATACATACATACATACATATAATATTAATTTATATATATATATATATATACGTGTGCTGTCCGGAATGGACATCTTGTGAAAATACTGCAATCGAGGCCATAACAAAAAGATTCCAAATTATAACGAATAACTGAAGTTTATTTTACGTAAAGTTTAAGACATCTTTATCTGTTTGGAGCCAGCCCGCGTCTTCTCGTAAAAGCACCAAAATAGAATTAGCTCAGAGAGATTGCCAGAATTGGTGGAGGAAGTTAGTGTTGTTAGCACCAAGGGTTAAAAATAAAGTATATTTTTATCCCCAATAGGTTTTCCCCAGGCTTGACATCCAGTCCAAAAAGTATAATGTATAAATAAAATAGCATTTGTTTAAATTAAATATGTTTTAATTGTAATATTATTTAATTGTAATTGATAATTACCTTTTTTCTGCTGCATACTAAGAGCTGTTCACTTACCTCAGCAAATGTTTTCATTTGGAGGAAGTTGAAGTTGTAGTATGATTGGCATGTGATGTCATTTGATAGCCTGTTAATTACTCATTGGTTCCCAGGTATGAGGTCATCAAATAGTGATTGAGTATTTTGAAGTCAGGTACACCTCAACCCTGGGTTTTAATTTCTTTTTAATCAAATGGCATCACATGCACATATTTTTCAGGATTTGCAGATTTGTTTGACATATGATGATATAAAAGGCCAAGTTTGGTCAGCAGCCAGAAAGCAAGCTGCAGTCAGCATCAGGATAGAGATGTGATAATTTGTTTGAATATACTGGTGGACAGTATCTTTATTATTTTTTTGTTTAAAGTTTTAAATAAAGCCAAAGTTATCCAAGTTTTTGCCTGATAAATTCTACTTACAAGATCCACCAGTCAACAAGTGTGTGGAAAGGTGAGGCGTTTACGCCGAGGAGTAGAAAAAGGGGTTACGAGAACAGAGAGAAAGTTCAGAATGGGCAATTATAGGTTGTTAATAATATTATCACAGAATATTCCCCCCCCCCCCCCCCCCCATCTAAAATGGATTGGAGCCGCGGCCGTCGACTCCAAGTCACTCCAGATAGTGAGAACATGAAAATTAGTAGTTAGAATATTAGGTTGAAGCTGGCTCAAAAATCACAAATTCTTATGTTAAAATATACAATTGAAAAACATAATAATATGGCATAATCTTAAGAAACAAATAGCTGGAGAAAAATAAAAGTGGAATGGTACACTTAAAGGAAAACACTAATAACAACAGATGTAAAGACGTTCCAAAATACAGATACAAGTAAAAATATTGTGCAGGCCTCAGTCCCTGACATGTGTATCACAGTCTGAAAAGTTTTCAGAGTCCTGGACGGGTACAGTTCAACTTATAAAAGTCTCAAAAGTTATTTTTTTTTTCACAGTTTTTAATCGTTGAATATGGTTTAGTTCTTTTGGAGATCACCTGGGTTGTAGTCACTTTTAGAAAAATAATGTTCTTGGTTGTTTATTGTTATGTTTCTCATTGGTTATTCACTTTTCTTTACACAAAACACTTTCTATATTTTATTTTTTTTTTATCATTGGTTTTCAATTTCAATTTTTTCTCTAGATCATGTACACAAAAATATTAAAAGTTCTTTCAGCAATTAGTAGAATAAATTTACCAAATGCTGTCAAAATTAACTTTCAACATCAATACCAAATGTCTGGTACCTGATGTTGCAAAAATTCAAACAAAAATACAAATTCCAACAATTGACACTGACATTCAACTGTTGTGGAAAAAAAAATCAATACAAACATAAATTTGAGGTATGTAACCTGTTGTGAGTATATCCTCGTGAGCGTTTACCAAAGGGAAGGTGCTTCCAACCTGAAACTCAAGTTGAGCAAACGGCATAAATGAAAAGGGGCTGGCAAGTTTCTCAAACATGAGAGGGAAAGGCAACTGTTCAAAGGGAACATTTGAACAGTGCAAAGAAACAGGGAGGAGAGTGAGTGGAAACCCCAGTATAAAAATCAATAATATTTATCTAGTACATAGTATTTTTCATATAAAATGTAGTAAGCTTCAAAAGTAAAAAAAAAAATATCTGAGTTTCACTTACACTCATGGGGTTTCTTCAAAATTAACTAGGATGGCCATAGGACAGAAATGCTAAAATAGAAAGATTAAGGATAGCTGAATGATTTACATATTGGTGACTTACATGATCATTTCACTACTTAATTTAATTTCTTTTTTTTTCCGATTTTTAATTTTCTCCTGAAATATTTCGTAATTATCATCATGTTCGACATTTATTTTGGCAGTGTTCATTTTCCTTTTACTTTTACAATACTAGAAAATTACAAAATTAATATAATAACAGACCTGTTTATAATATACAGTATTTTACGTAAAGCATTTTAAAGAGTAAAACACTCTGGTGAACTGGAAAATTAGCTTATATGAGCTTCCCTGATCTCTGTGCAGCGTTCGGCGTACACACGGAAATCATAATTATTTTCTTGAAATTGAATATTTTTGATGACTGTTGCTCACATATAAAAACTTCTTCACATATAAAATCACTTCTTGGAGGCCTAGTTGAATCGGATGCTGCAGCACTGGTACTTTACTTTAAGATGGCGTAGTCCGAGACAGAGAAAAAAAAATAATATAGGTCAGGCAGAAAAACAAAACTTGAAATCCAAACTGGAAGAAACTGGAACAAGGGCATCTTCACTTGCTTCGATGTAGTCGATTTCTGTAACAATCTCATGGTGTTGGATGAGGAATGCTTTAGCACTGGTTATTTCCTTTCAAGATGGTGCATTCAGGAATGCATGCGGGAATCGAAAGCTAAAGTCCTGCAGAACAAAAACCTCCTCACTTTCTCACAATGCAGTCGTGATTTCCGTTGTATTTCTTAAAAGGTCAACATCCTGTCGACAGATGAGATGACTCGAATGGTCATCTCTTAAAGAAAAGCATACATCATGGCCGAAATAATGAAAGTCAGCTTCAGGAACAAAGGCATTTATTTACGAATAATGCAGCACATCTTACTCATTCAATCCAGTGTCCCTCCATAAAAGCGCGAAAAATAGAATTAGCTCAGAGAGGTTGCCAGAACTGGCAGAGGAAGTTAGTGTGTGGAAAGGTGAGGCGTTTTCGCCAAAGAGTAGAAAAAGGGGTTACCAGAACAGAGATAAAGTTCAGAATGGGCGATTATAGGTTGTTAATAATATTATCACATATATATATATATTTATAATAAATACGATGATCAATGTATACAATTGATGTAAAATATATATATATATATTTATAAAACAATCGTAAGAGATAATTTTATAGACAAAATAATGCAGAAGAAAATATTCAAATTAAATCTAATAGGACATACTGAAGAATATAGTACAGTTTGAGGAACATAGTATCTTTTACTGTATTTTAATATTTTTTTAGATAATGTCCAATCATCTGCCACATTAGCAAGAAAAAAAAATTTTTGTCTATTTAATTGTTATGCACATGACGATAAATTTATTTAAAGTACCAGAAAAAGAAATCACATGATCAGCATTTAATAAATTAAATTCTAAGAATTCACCAAAAATCAGAAAATGGAGATAAAGATCTCATTTTAAAGTAATTTTTAAGATTTTTCTCGTAATATAAATTTTATGACCCTCAAATTGTTATTTTAAATGCAAACTTAAAAAAAGTTACTAAAACAGCTTAAAAATTTAATTTTAAAAAATTTAAGAAGAATTTTTCAAAAATCTTTCTTAGTGCACCCCTACACCATAAGAAGAATTGCCATGCAAAATTTCAGTCCTTTACATCCAGCAGTTTGGTCTGTGCGTTGTATGTCAGTGAGTCAGTTAGTTATGGAACTGTTTTATATATATAGACTACAGATGTCCTATACGTGAGTGTATGCACTGTTGGCTAAATGCAAATATCTTGCCTTATCAGTATGAAAATTAAGTTTTCTGAAAGTAATTAAGGAACAAATCCATAACTGATCCATCATACAATTTTTAAATATCTTTGTATTAAAAATTGTTATAAAATGTGTTAATTTTTTTAATATCAAAAATCCCTAATTATTTACAAAATTACAGTTTTGATGGAATTATTCTCGTATATTTGCAATAAGATATATTAAACTGTGCAAGCTTTTAAAATAGTTTTGTTGAGAAAGTTTCAGTTAGGTAGCACTACTGTGCTGAAATAATTATAAACTCCATGGTGGTGCTGCTTGACTGAGATAATCTTATACCCTCTCTACCTGAAACATTAGGTTTAGATTATGATTAGAACTAGTTAGATAGAGTTGATACGGGATGATAGGTTATATTTTCAGTTCTATGACCATATATTTGATTGGGGTTTTTAAACCTTTAATTTCCCTTTATGTTTTTTTTTCTTATGTTGTTTGTGTGTATCATTAAAGGTTTTTATCAAGTTCAGCCATGCATCAAATTTCTTTTGACTATTTTATTTTGATTTACCACTGAACCATATCAATTTTGCAAAACTTTAATGCATTACTCTATTATTATAAGAAAGTATAATTCTGTTTTATTTTCTCATAGGAGGGCAAGATGATTTCAAATGGACTCATGACTCTGTAATGCTATTGTGCTCCCTGTACCTGGCTAGGAAAGAACAGTTTCTTTCTGGTGCAGTAAAGAAACGAGATCTCTGGACAGATATTGCACAAGAGTTAAACAGAGAGGGATTTTCTGCAACTTGTATTGCATGTGAAAAAAAATGGCATAATCTGATAGCCACTTACAAAAAAGTTACAATGTATAGTAGGAAGAAAACATGGCCATACTTACGTATTTTTAGAAAAATTGTTGAAGAACAAGAAATGCGTTCAGCTGTTTTATCTGAACAATGCAACTTGTCAAATAATTTTTCAAAGGTATTGTAATTGTTCATTTAGAATCTCTTTAATAATCTCAGCTCTGTTATTTTTGACCAGTATGTTTCAAGCTTACAGTTTAGTGCCAGTTTTACTTTAGCCACTGCATTACTTACTTTGAGGATGGAATTATACAACTAATTCATAAGTATTTGTCTAGTTCATATATGTGCATACTTAGCTGGCAGATGCTTTTGTATAACTGTAAGAGATTGAACTGAACAGGTTGACTTGTTAAATGCATTTTTTCATGTATATAGAAAATATATACAGTGGAATCTCTATCTATCATTTTTCAAGGGACTGGCTGAAATGAACGATAAATGCGAGAAAACGATAGATGCGGAAACATAACAAAGCAATATGATCTTTGGGACTGGATAAAATGAACGACACATACGGGGAAATGATGGATCCGAAAACGATCGATTGAGATTCCACTGTAGTATGTTGAAGTAAATAGTAATTCATAAATAAAACTTTGTAGAAATACAATATTGACTTCAGCATTTTAAATAATTAGTAACTTGTAGGTGATGTTTACATTGTATTATAAAAGAGCAAGTATTGTAGATCAAAGAGAGAGGAAAATATAGAGGCTATGATGTTTGTCATTTGATTTAGGTAATAATTGTTTCATTCAGAAAAATCAAATTCAGGTTGGGCTGTGTAATAAAATTGAATTTTAAGGATTAGAAAAATCTTATCTATAAAGCATTATCATAAGTAAAGATTTATCTTAGATTTTGATGAAATATGTTTTTAATCCATTATTTTTGCGTTTGATCATTTTAACATAATTTAAATATCTTTAACTGTGACATTATAAGTTCTATTTTGTCTTTATTTATATTTTATATAAAATAAACATGTACTGGTTTCAGGTAAATCAGATAAAATGGAAACTCTAAAAAAGTCATATTTAAAATTTTATTAATGTTCACTGCTTTTTCTTCAAAATGATAAAAAGGTCCTTAAAATTTATAAAAGTCATTTAAAAGTGCTGAGTTTTTGGCCTAGATAAAGAATGGAAATAATGGAAGTAAATAACCTTTCACTTGAATTAAATACATTACTTTTTCCAATGCATTAAAAAAAAATTCTTACTTTTTCTGTAGTTAATTGTATGAAGACACATATGTTCTTGAAGTTATGACCTAAAAGTGATGCTTTTATACTAGTGGTTCCAGTAGTGCACCCGGGGGGGGCAGCCCCCCCCCCCCCAAAAAAAAAATAGAAATAGAAATTGCAATATAAATATTGATTTTGCATTATAGATATTTTTATCTTTTCATCTCGCCCCCCCCCCCCCTCAAGAAAAATTCCTGGGTGCACCACTGAGTGGTTCCCAACCGGTGGTCCACGGACCATAGGTAGTCCTCAGGAGTGGTCTGGCACCACATATAAAAAAGTTATCAAATTAATGGGTATTTTGAAAGCAATGTTCATGGAACTAGATGGGCCGAATATATCCAATGACTATCAGGTGTTGAATTAAAATTTCTTAAAAGTTTAACTTAATTATTTTATTATCAAAATATGATATGTTAGAATGTGAGTAGGTAAATTATGTATCCCTTTTGCCTTAGAGAATTCTCTACATACACACACTCCTGGAAGGTAAAAGTTTAACTTAATTATTTTATTATTAAAATATGATATGTTAGAATGTGAGTAGGTAAATTCTGTATCCCTTATGCCAGAGGGAATTCTATACATACACACACTCCCGGACGGTCCCCCCCGCCCTCTCAAGTCAGTGGGAGTGGGGGTGATCTGTACATGGTTAATTTCTGGCTTAGTGGTCCACAGATTTCTACAGGTTGGGAACCACTGTATAATACCTATGACAATTTATCTGATTGTTGTACTTTAAAATAAAGTCATCAGAGTATTATAGTTCATTTTACATTTTTATGCCATTTACTTTAACCCTTCAGCTGGCATGCCCCTGTACAAAGTGCAACATTTTCGTAATTTTGAATGGTTTGTTTTTACATGTAGGGTTTGAATGTTCTAAGCAGTTTCTATTTATAGCTACACCCTTTGTAATGCAGGTCTTATTTTATGACCCTTGTATTCCTTTCTATTCATTGTTAGTGATGATTTAACCATGGTAAACCAGCGATTAAACTGGATTACAATACGACAAAAGCAGGAGTTGATGTAGTTGATGCAATGTGCAGCTATTACATGGTATCCTGCATATCACAAAGATGGACAATTTCATTGTTTTTTAAGTTTTTTGGACATAATAGGAATCAATTTGCAAGTTGTCCTTAGATCCAATAAAATGGACAGTTTTGAAATAAGGCGATTGTATCTGCATTCCATGGCCTTTAATTATAAATATATCTCAATATTGTCAACATTTTATATCTTGTCATAAAATGCAGAATTATTATTTTCAATTTGAAAAAAGAAGTTTATTACAAAAGGAATAATCAAAGTTGAAAGAGACATTGCACTTTGTGCCCCACGTGTGCCTGCTGGTGTTCCAAAAGTTGGCACACCCGCTGAAGGGTTAAACTAATTGTACTTTAGATTTTTTTTTTTCCATTATTCTCAAAAGTGCAGCTTTACTATATCTATTGCTTTTCTACTTGGGGGTGATTAGTACAGGTATCTAAAATTATCTTTACTACCATAGTTGAATTGAAAATAATTCTGTTTTGTAAAATGTGATCAGTACAAAGTTAGTCTTTGTATTGATCTCTGAATAACTCTAAATATTTATTGGGGATTGAAAATTATAGCATTAAGATGTATTCAGGCATTTTTTATTTTATTTTTTAAATCTAAATAGGTATGTTTGTTTTTATTTGTTATTTTGTTTTGTTTTTTGCATGAAGAGAGAGAGCCTAGTTATTTAGTTTTGAGAAATGACTTTACTGAATATTTTTCTTTTTTTATTGAAACATATCAGAACATATAAGGCGGTGAAAGGCAAAGTGGTGTAAGTCAGTAAGTCAAGTGGTGTAAGTCCAAAGCATTTTACAACAAAAACTACAAAAAATTCCACTAAAAATTGAACAAATTATAATTTATAATAATTATTATAATATTACAAATAATAATTATTTGCAATTGCACTATAAATTGAACATGGAGAATACATTTTTGCCCTCAAATAAAAAAAAGTTGAAAATGTGACTTACACCACTTTGCCTTTCACCGCCTCATATTTTAAGTGCTAATGTAGTCGAAACACTATCAAATAAAATAAGTATTTTAAAATATGAAAAAAGGATTTAGTATATAAATCTTCCGAGATATTTCATATCTTTTGATTTGTGTGTATTTGTATTTTTATTGTAAGATGTGCTGTGGAATATATTAAAGCGTTGTTACTAAAATTTTACTGATTTTAAGGGCAGTTTTGTGTTTAACTGTGGAACTGTATGATAAACAAATATATTTGAACATGATAATTTATACATGCACAGAGACATTGTCTCTGATATATGTAGAAAAAATGCTATAGTGTAACTGTGATTTATTCTAACAGGATATCCCAGAAAATTCTCTCAAACAGAGATATTGTGATAAAGAAGACCCTCTTAATTCATCAAGAGAAACAGTTCTGTATGGAGAAGGTCTTACTTCTGGAATAGGTAATATTATTCTTAGGGTTACTTACTTTTATGAGTATACATCAAAACAGAGATGTTCTTGTTATTTATGTAATTTCAAATTCTTTTTACTAGTTATTCATAAAATTCTGTAATAATCACAAAATTTAGTTATCACTCACTTTTTACTCTCACATTAGTAAATTTCCCAGTAACTCCTGAACAAAATTTTAAAATCCAATATTTGTTGCTTATAGTTTTTAAATTTTTCTTTTAAAAGAAAGGCTGGCATTTTTTAATGATTTGTTTTTTGTTTGTTTGTTTGTTTTTAAACCCTTCAGCAGATGTGCCCGTGCACAAAGTGCAACATTTTCATATTTTTAAATGGTTTGTTTTTACATGTAAGGTTTGAATGCTCTAAGCAGTTTTTATTTATAGCTACACCCTTTCTAATGCAGGTCTGATTTTCTAACCCTTGTATTCCTTTCATTCATTATTAGTCGTGATTTAACTGTGGTAAATTAGCAATTATACTGGATTACAATACGACAAAAGCAGGAGTTGATGTAGTCGATCCAAAGTGCAGCTATTACACAGTATCCCGCATATCACAAAGATGGACAATCTCATTATTTTTTAGGTTTTTGGACATAATAGGAATCCATTCGCAAGTTGTCCTTAGATTCAATAAACTGGAAGTTTTGAAATAAGGTGACTGTATCTGCATTCTTTGGCCTTTAATTATAAATATATCTCAATATTATCAACATGTTATATCTTATCATAAAATGCAGAATTATTATTTTCAATTTGAAAAATAAAAGTTTATTACATAAGAAATAATCAAGGTTGAAAGAAACGTTGCACTTTGTGCCATGCACGCCTGCTGGTGTTCCAAAAATTATTGCACCCACTGAAGGGTTAATAAACGTTAAGCTAGGGAGTTTTTTTATGTTGTAAAATAATTCAAAATCTCTTCTATCATCATTTAATATATTTTACAGTACAGATTGCTTCATTATTCTTTTTCTTCTCATAAAGAGTTCTTATTGACCATTTTTTAAAATTTAATAATATGCATTCAGTGCATTTTTCCTATGAAATGTGTTGTGATTTTAATATTGTAAATAAAATCTTAATGAATTACTCTATTTAAATTGCTTTTGCTCAAGAAAATTCATCTTCAAAAAAAATAATAATAAATATGCTCAAATGCACACCCATTGGCCAAAACATGAAAATCTGATGAGAACTGATTTTTTTTTTTTTTCTGATCTTCAGCCCTTTCTTAATTATCTCTAATGTTTGCTTGTGAAATCTGACAGTATTTCTCTGTTTGGTTATTCTGCTAAAAGGCTGTTAATAGGATATTTTAATTTGTGTCATCCAATATACAGTGTGTATATAAATGAATATCCCAAGTTTGCAGGGCTATTGAAAGAAAACTAAACAAAGTACAAACTTGCTGTTCATCGGAAATCAAAAATAAGAACTGAAAGTTTAAATTTGACACAGTTATAAGTGTTCAATGTGAGCCCCTTTAGTAACATGAAGGATATTAAGGTTGTACGATAACTCATCCCACACTCTTTTTGGCTTTGAAAGGCTGCAGATATGCTTGTCTTAAGTTCGTCAGTGTCATTTGGTAGCACTGGAACAAACACCTGATGCTCATAGGCATAGCGTGCTTCTAACTTTGAGGGGGGGGGGGCACGAATTGAATTCAGTTAGGGACCTCCCTAGTGCATTGACTGCCGAACGGCCCTTAAAATATGAAATATTATGATCTTTCAAATTGAATAACAATAGAATTGAAGTTTGAGTATTATTCAAAATTTATACAATGAAAAAAATGTAATATAAATAAAATGAGAAAAAAAATAGCATTGAATTTTTGTTATGGATCATATCATTGTTAAAAACTATGTTAAGGCTAAAGATATAATTGGAATCTTCAGTTTCACAGTTTGAAATGCGGAATAAAACCAACTTTCTTTAAAGTTTTCTACAATTTTCTAATTTTAACTGAGCTTATATTAACGTTTTAATTTAATTCAAGCTAAGTTGTGGGGGGGGGACAAGCCCCTCCCTCAATGCTACACCTATGCTGATGCTTGATGTAGCTCCAGAAAGAAAAAAAAAAGTTTGTACTTTGCTTAGTTTTCTATCAATAGCCCTGCAAAGTTGGGATATTCATTTATGTACACACAGTGTAGCGTGCTTCTAACTTTTTTTTTTTTTGGGGGGGGGGGGGGGACACGAATTGAATTCAGTTAGGGACCTCCTCAGCACATTGACAGCCGAACGGGCCTTAAAATATGAAATATTATGATTTTTCAAATTGAATAACAATAGAATTGATGTTTGAGTAGTATTCAAAAGTTATGAAACGAGAAGTATAACTTTTGAATACTACTCTAAAATTTTACTACAGTATAATTTGGAATATGTTTTTCTTTCATAAGTATGAGCTGGCCAAAAACTGAACTTGGTTTTTGGATTGCATATTGTCATAGAAATTTCTATCAAAGTTTAGTATGTTCTCTCTTAAGGCCTTATAAAGTAGTGAGAATAACAATAAATGAAAATAATCTATATATATAAAACAGTTCCGTAACTGACTGACTGACAGACAATGCACAGACCAAACTGCTGGACATAAAGGGTTGAAATTTTGCATGGTGATTCTTCTTATAGTGTAGGGGTGCACTAAGAGAGATTTTTGAAAAATTCTTCTTAGATTTTTTTAAATTAAATTTTTAAGCTGTTTTTGTAATATTCATTAAAGTTTGCATGTAAAATAATAATCCAAGGGTTGTAAAATTTATATCATGAGGAAGATCATAAAAAGTCCTTTAAAATGAAATCTTTTTCGAATCTTTATCTCTATTTTCTGATTTTTGATGAATTTTTAAAGATTAATTTTTAGAATTTAATTTATTAAATACTGATCATGTGATTTCTTTTCTTTTAATTTTGCGTCACGTACATAACAACAAAATAGACACAAATTTAATTTTTTTTACCTTGCTAATGCGGCAGACGATTGGACATTATCCAAAAAAATATTAACATACAGTAAAAGAAATGTTCCTCAAACTGTACTATATTAACTGTACTATATTATTTAGTATGTTCTATTAGATTTAATTTGAATATTTTCATCTACATTATTTTGTCTATAAAAATATCCATTGCGATTTTTTTATAAATATATTTTTTAATTTTTTTTTACATCAATTGCATACATTGATCATTGTGTTTATTATAAATATATATATATATATATTTTTGGCATTAATTGCATACATTGACCGTTGTATTTAATTTGAATGTACTCCGTAGCGAAGTACAGGTTTTCAGCTAGTGAAATTCTAAATGAATGTGAAATTTTAAAAGAATGCATGACTATTATACAGAGTATTCTAAATTAATTTTAAAAGTCCTGTGTATACATAAAGTGTAGTGACTTAGCAGTACATCTGCTGCTTTACAAAATTAAGCTTAAAATAAAGAAAAAAAATTGCCTGTAAATTCCCTTTAAAATTTGCAGGCATTATTGTACTTCATTTTTCAACCGATGATATTCTTTCTATTTCTGCTTTTAAAAATTATTTTTCCTATTATAGAGGAATTCAAGTGGACTCATGTGTCAGTCATAAGTTTATGCAGCTTGTATCAAGAAAGACGTCATGAATTTTTTTCTAACACTGTCAGGAAGCGGGATTTGTGGATGGAAATAGCTAATGAAATGAACTCTCAAGGTTTTAATGTCACCTGGGTTCACTGTGAAAAGAAGTGGTATAATTTATATGCCACATATAAAAAAGTCATCGATCAAAATCGTAAAAGGGTACGTGTCTGGTCAACTTGGCCCTATCTAAAACTGTTCCAAGACATATTCTCCACCAGTACTCAAGAATCACTACAAAAATCTGAAGTATGTGTTCAAAATAAATGTGATATTGATTCAAATATTCCATGTTCAGCTCATAGCCCTATATCTGGTACCCCAGAGCATTGCCCTGACGCTTTGTCTTTGAGTACTGATTACCAGAAGCATTCCAATAAGAAACAATGCATAAATTATGCACCAGAATGGTTTTTAGAGTATGTCAGGCAACAAAAGGAGATGGAAGAAAGAAGACAGGAACAAGCTGAACGGCATCATCAAGAACTACTACGGGCCATAAACATTGGTAATTCTGCTTTGTTGGAGCTAAGCTCTAGTCTAAAAGTGTTTTTGAACAAGGCTGTTTAAGCATATTTGTTTCTAAGGATTATTACTGTTATACTTGAAGAGAGTTTCTGGATATATTTAAAATTTTAATTACATGTTCACATTTTTTACCACAAAACATCTAGTACATCTTTAGACTGTAAACATTGGTAAATCTACTTTGTTTGGGCTGAGCTCTAGTCTCAAAGTATGTTTGAACAAGGCTGTCTAAGCATTTTTGTTAATAAATGTTATTGCTGTTATATTTAAAAAGAATTTCTAAATATATTTAAAAATTTAATTGCATGTTCATATTTTTTACTGCTAAACATCAGGAACTCTTTACAGCTGATCTGTAAGTACTTTTGTTTGTATTAATTGCTGATATATTTTAAATTTGAATCACCTGTTCACATTTTTTACTGCAAAACAAGATCAAGAATGCTATCAGGTTATAAATATTGGTAAACCTACTTTGTCCAAGTTAAGCTCTAGTCTCAAAAGTATTTTTAAACAAGACTGTTTGAGTATTCTTTGCAATTAATATTACTGTTATATTTTTAAAAAGTGTCTGAATATACAGTGGAGTCCCAATAATCCGAACTTCAGTAATCCGAAACCAAAAGTCAAAAAGAATTAAGGTTTCAATAAAGCTACAGTGATACGAAGTAATATAAAGTATATTTCTGAAAATTACAAGAAAATTCAAAGTTAGACAATAGTATAATAAAGTAGGACACAGTAGAATAAACAACATGTGTTTATGCTAATGCTAAACTGACACTAATAGTAACGACACTACAGCTGTCTGTGAGAAAAGGTATGTCAACTGAACAACACCACCACCCCTCCTCCACACGGCCACACCTCTCCAACTGTCGAGCACTGTGATGTATTGTTAGAACAACTTACACTCTACTGTACTAGGCAGCGCTCTGCTCTCTTATCACTGAATTTTGTCCCTAGATTTGGTTATGTTTAGACAGACCATATAAAATAAACTGTGTAATCACATGTAATATGTAATATTTAGGTAATCACACATTATTATGTAATTTAAGTTTAATTTAAGAATGATCTCGCTTAATCCAAAAAAATCCGTTTATCCAAAAGGGTCTGGTTCCAATCATTTTGGATTATTGGGACTCCACTGTATTTAAAATTTTAATCACTTGTTCATATTTTTTGCTGAACAAAATCAAGAACTCTACCAAGCTATAAATGAAAGTAATTTTGCTTTGTTGGAGTTGATTTCTAGTCTCAAAGTGTTTTTGAAATTTTAATTGTATATTTACCCTTTCTTTACTGCATTTCATTCATCAACATTGCATTTTTTTTTTACTGCCTATTTTTATCTACGACCCTTTTCATCTACAACAGTCCTCTCACAAATTCTGTAAGTTCATTTGATGTTATACAAAAGAAGCTTTGATCACAAAAGTATTAGGCATAATACAGCCAGATAAAAGAATACATATTTATTACCAACAGCTAAAAAATAATGAAGCTTGCAAGGAGAGCTAAGATTTGGTTTTTAAAATAAGTAAGCATAGTTGAAAGATAATTTCCTTCCACTGTAGGAAGCAGTCTTTAACACTAGAAAGACAGGAATTGTTTCCTTACTATAAAGACTGAACACCGTCATGTTGATGGTTGGAAATAAAATCAAGAATTTAAAATATTTAATGTTTTTTAAATGGTTAAATACCTAAAAGTTTGAACTATTTCATACCAACATATAATAAATTAGTATATATTTAGATATATTTTTATGCAGGTACACTGAGCTGACAACCTGGTATGGTTTATCCATAAAAATATATGCATGGTTTGTGCATTTTTCAACACCAATATTTCCGTTATTTACAAAAGGGGGAAGAGATAAAAAGTAACTACATTTTTCCAGTATTATTTTAAAGATTTCTGCCTGTTTTCTATATTGCCATCAAATCGACAGTTTTCAGTCGTAGTAGGTATACAATACATTTTCTCCCCCTCTTTACTATCGAATATAATTTTGTAAATGTGTGTGCATATTTCACTTAAAATTAGAAAAATTCATAAAATTTCAGAAGCCTGAGAACATAAATACAGACAAAGCACTCAATAGTATGTCTGAAAATGTCAAAATGACAGCAGCCGTCTTTATAGTGTTAAACATTCAACCTAATTAACCTCTTAAATAAAAAGTCCTTACTATTGTAGCCATGTATTTACTGCAACTTCATTTGTTAAACACTAATTATGCCAAGAAATGTGCAAATATATTCAGTCTCAACCAATTACTAAGTAATAGGAAAAGCTGATCTACAGATCAGAAACATGTGGAATTTTATTCCTCTGTTAGGCAATAAATATGTAACATAATGCATAATAGAAACTTGAAACTATACCAGTATCAGTAACATGCAGCATTTGCAAATTTTCATCTGAATTAACCTTAAATGATAATGTTAATCCATAGCTCAGGGGTTCCCAATCGGTGGATCGCGGAAGGGTTACAGGTGGGTCGCGATTCAATCCTAAAACTATCAGAAACCATCAAATAAACCATCAGAAGATAAGAAAAATCAAAACTTACTTAAAAACAGCAATTTTACATATTGATAGATTGTGATAACAATTTTCTTAACTGTAATTATATCAAAGCTGTATGAATTTTTTTGCCTTAAAAATTAAAATGGTCTTTGTGTACTTTTATAATTGTAGTTTTTATCTTCACCTAGGCACACTTGTTAGTGAGTATGAAACCAATTGTTGCATATATTGCAAACATATATCTATTGTTAAATAAATAACTGTTTTGCTACAAAGTGCTTATATTTTGTCAACCATTTTCAAATCAGAACACAAATTGTTTATCAATAATCAATATGTATCTTCAAAAAAGCATATATATATATATATTTGTAATATTTGATGATAAATTATATATACATAAGGAAGGGATACGATACAAATAAGGTTTTTTACTCCACCATGGACCGTGGAGGTATTCCAATAAGGAAAGGTGGGTAGCCAGCTGAAAAAGGTTGGGAACCACTGCCATAGCTTATGAGACTGTTGGTCTCATAACGTAACATAAGAGTTAACCCTAACATATGAGATAAATTGTAACAAAACATCTATCGGCAGCTCCAGGCAGTTCTTTTCTATAGTTGTCTGCTTAGAGTTAATAAAAGATATATAAATTTTTAGTAGTTTTAGCTCTTTATAGCTAAAGCACTTCAAACTATAAAACAATTCTTTTTTAAATTCAAGAATTGAAAAATCTTTCAGTATTCGATTTATAATTGCAGATTCAATGATTTATAACTTTCATAGCAAAAAAATACACTTTAATTTTGTTTTCAAGCCATATATTATATTTTATACTGCCAATAAGTGATCCTGTTTGTGAGAGCAGTAAATATTTTATATGAATTAGAGTCCTAAATATATTAATATTGTTATTAATTTTTTTTAATTTAAATGTTTACTTGGAAAATTGAAATTTATAAGCAATAATGTTTAGTTCAACATATATTTAATTATTTTGAAGACTACTTTTAACTCAATTTGATTTATAATCTTGAGTATACTTGGGGTGTCCGGCCCGCGGGCTGCATATGGCCCAAAGCAAGTATTAGTGTGGCCCAGAAAGAGAACTCAAAGCAAAAAATATATACCAGTAGCCCTCCTCGGCGATGATGGGAGGTGGCCATTACAGATCCTGCTTTGTTGAAAGATAAACAGTTGTTTTGTATCGTTGCTACTCCATTTACAGTCGATATAGATATGCTGCCAGCAAATTTTCAAATGGAAGCCATAGAGTTGCATTCTGATATCCAACTTAAAGAGAAATTCAATCAGATCTCTTTGTTGGACCTTTGTTAATCATACTTGCCCAGAAATAAATTTCTCTCATTGCATAGTTATGCATTAGTCATGTCATCATTATTTCGAAGCATGTACATCTGTGAACAACTATTTTCACAAGTGAATCACACTAAGAGTCAAATTAGAACCAAAATATCAGATGTAATTCTTGACAGTTCCCTGAGAATTGCAACCACTTCAGTTGACCGGATATTGATACATTCATCTCTCAAATTCAAAGCCAAATATCACATCAATTTTATGACTTGTGCAGTTATCTTTATAATTTTAAATAGAATTTAAAATGAAATAAATATGTTAACTATATATTATGCTTTATCTACTATTCAACTATTTTTAATGTTAGGTATATTTTTGTGTGGCCGAAAACAATTCGTCTTCTTTCAATGTGGCCCAAGGAAGCTAAAAGGTTGGACACCCCTGCTCTTGAGATATTATTGTCAGATATGACAATATATTTTAATAGCTGTCTTCTATTTTTAATTTCTTACGTTGTCAGTGTTCTGTAAAAAAGGTGAATATGTATGTAAATCTCTATCAGTATTCACCCTTTTTACAGAACACCGACGACATATGAATATTTCATTGTAAAAGAAAAAAAATTATGTGTAGTATTGGAACATTCATGGTATATTTCATATTTAACCACACTGGTAAAGAGCTGATTATTTTTTAAAAATTAAAAAATTAAATTTGCTGAATAATGCCCTGAAAATGTTCCCAGGTTATATTATAAAAAATGTCTTATTTTATAGTTATTAGGTAGAAATATTCTATTAACAAAATTTAAGCAAATGAAATTCAGAGATAATTTTCAATTATTTTGTTATGCAATTATTCTATTTATACCTTACAAGGCAATTTTGTTTGAAAATTGGTATCTTGTAAGTGAAATTTAATCTCGATTAATCCTGAAATTTTATAGGTAATTTTTAAAACAAAGATATAAAATAAACTGTAGATTTCGGCACTGTTTTTAAAAAGATTTTGAATGTTTTGTGAAATATATCAGGTATGTTTGTATGAATACTGTATTTCTATATGTATATATAAATATATAATTGTTAAATATCTGTTATTTTATTAGTTTCTTTTGAGAAAGAATAGTTTATCAGTATTTTTTATCTTCATATATACTTTTCATATGAAAAAATTTCTGTGATATTAATCAAGATTGTTTTTTAACTTTGAGTAGTACAGTTTTATATGAATTTTATTTACTTATTGTTGATAAGTTATTTTATTCTTTGCATATTTTATTATTTTTATACAGTATATTTATTATTCTTAATGTACTCGTTAAAATAAGTTCATAAAGTTGCAGGGGGGAAATGACTGCTGTGTAATAAAAGTTGCATGATGAAGCATTTAAAATGTCTCATTTTATTGAGAAAAGACATTATCACACTTCATGAGTTTAAAAAGTTTACTACAAAAAAGATGTATTTTTAAAATGTAATTTTCACTTACAGCACTAATTTCATATTAAATTTTTAATAACTGACACATTTGCACATTTAACTGTTTCACCCTCATTTGTTCCTGTGTATTAAATAAATGTTGTATACATTACTGTAAATTTCATAAACAAGCATTCCATGCATTTACTGTTACCTATATGGTTTTAAAATTGAAATTTTTAGCATTTTGTTATTAGAATTTTCCTTCACATACATATATTTATCTCAATTTGTTTTAGATAAAAACTGTACATCTGGATATTTTGTATATTTATGATTCAAAATTAAAACTTTTACCCAAAATTTTCTGTTATTTATCAAAATACTGGAATACTTAGATTGCAGTAAAAACCAACTACATAAATGACATATTTGCAAATACTGCTTTAAATTGTGAAATATTACAAGAATTGTAAGTTCAGAGTTTCTTCATTTATTATTAAAGTTCTTAGCATCAGTGCAATGAATTCCATCCCTTTTGAAAAGAAAAGATACAACCTTTGTGCTCGAGGAATAAACAAGAAAACCAACGTAAATAAAGCACAAATAGCAAGAAGATGCAATTATTTTGCATACGGCCGTTTCGACGCTACAAAGGAGCTTCTTCATCAGTGCAACGAACTTAGTGGCAGCTCAAAAAGTCGAAGACTAAGCGACCAGACCAGTACACACGCACTTAAATAGCCCACGCGTGCCGAACGCCAAAAACACAAAGCGGAGAGACCGAAATAGGGCAAGCAGCGCCATCTAGTGGCAAAAAGAGGGGGGAAAATGAAGAAACAGGTCAACACAGCTAAATAAACCCTTTCAACAATTGAGGAAAAACAGGGGTGCTTGACAAATAATTAACCAAAGAACCCGAATTTTTAAAAAATGTGATAAGCTTCCCAGAAATCAAGATCGGTAGGCGAGCGACATTTCTGAATAATGGAGGCAGAAGAAAAGTCAAATCGATGATTTAAAGTTCAGGCGTGTTGAGCAATGGACGAGCGATTTAACTCTTGCTTTTTAACATAACATAATTTTAGCGATTTGATGACTTATCTTGGGAAAGAAGGGCAAAACCACCGACGGGTTAGGCTTTGAAATACACCTTTTTTGGACCGGTTTAGACAATTTCTTATAAATGGAATCAACGGTATTAGAAGCATAGCCGCGGTCCACGGCGACTGCCCTCAGATAATCAAGCTCGGAGCACAATAGTTCAGGAGTGGAGCAAATATTCAACGCCCGATGAACAAACGTGTTGAAACAGGCAATTTTTTTGACTGGGAGGATGGGCAGAAAGCCTATGTGGGGGAAGAGACACGGCAAAGGGCTTGCGGAAGACAGTAGTCTGAAAAACCTCGTCACTGCGGACAGCGCCCGCTCTAGCGGTTACGTCACCCCGGACAAAAAGACAAATTGCCGCCCTTTAAGAATATACATAATTTTTAAACAAAGGTACATATTTTTTTTATTTTCAATAAAAATCAAATCATTTTATTTAAATTTTAATAAAAGCATATCTTTAGAAAGAAACTTATAACATAACATTGATAATCAAGCAGTACAAAACAATAGATATTAATTAAGAAATATCTATACCTAACCACAAATTGTTGACCATATATTTTTTTACATTTTTCAAAGCTATTAAAAATGTGTATTATTGCACAAACAATCAAAATGCCATTATTTTGAAAATAAAACAAGGTACATCAACTACGCTAAAATCACAAAAAAAATTTTTTTTTACTTTCAGTTCTGCAAAAATTTTTATTATATCTTTTAAATTTACTTGATCAGCAATTTTATGCTCAATTGCTAAAATGGCCAAACCATTAAGTCAGTTTTGTATAGTATTCGAACGTAAAAAGTTCTTAATTAATTTTAACTTAAGAGAAACTTCTTTCACCACTTGCTGCAGTTCTTGGTATCGTTAGCAATATTCTTAAAGCAATAGTAATGTTTGGGACAAAATTTAACTTTGTAATTAAGCTCAGTACATTTCTTAGGCTTTCTTTTTTGCCCCAAAGCGCAGATACTGCTGAAATTTCCTCTGCTAATTCTACCCCATTTATGTCAACAGAATCACCATCAGATTCTGAATTCTTACAGTGTTTTAATAACATTTCTTTTGACATTTTATTTAAATCATATATATTATATAAGAATTGAAAGTAGGTACTATGATTACTAAGTTGTTCAAACCTAGAATCTAGTGCATGATCGATTGTAAAATAAAAATAAAAGAATCTATTTTATATTTTTCTTTTGTATCTTTGATGGGTCCATCTCGTGCTTCGTATGAGAAGTTCCTTTATCTTCTAACACGGTGTCAAGTTATTGTTGATCCAAAATTAGCCTCCACACAATTTCAGTAGCAAGTTCTTTTGCATCAATAATAGTTTCATCGAAGGACGAATCCGATCGAAGATTCTTAAAATATATTTTGCAGTTCTGTAAAAGATCAGGTGCAGAGGCTAGATCAAAATCTTTTGTTTGCATCAACTTGCTTATTGGGTAAATGGAATTTAGTATTTTATGCCAAATAACTAATGAACACAAAAACTTAAATTGTTTAATACAATTTAATAAACCCGAGGCCTCATCTCTTATTAAATTATCAATTTCTTGGTTTTCGTCAATGCTTAGCAAAGCGTCGTATACTCGTGCATCTCCCAAATGGAAACATCTCCCAAAAGGTTTTAAGGCCTCTATCCTACTTCCCCATCTAGTGTCACCAGGTTCTGATTTTCCATTAGGCCCGTGCCTAGGGGCCCCCGAATGCTGGGGGTCCCCCAAAATTTTTATTTTAAAAGAAAAAGTTCTCAATTCAAATTTTTTTTTTACCTTTTTTAATAGCAATTTTTTTTATATATACTTTAAAATTTGATTGATTGGTTCATCATATGTACAGTTATATGCATAGTTCATCATATGTATGGCATAGTGTGCATTGTATTGGTGTTTTAATGATGAAGTTAATTTGTTGTATTGCTTTTTGTTATTTGATAATGTTCTAGGCTTCTACGCTTCAAATAGCTAATTCTTGGTAAAATGGTACTTTCACAATGATTCATGATTATTTATTTTTTTTGTGTGTGTCAATTTTGGAAATTTTACGTCCACATCAATGTTAGGGAGCCCCCATCCCGAGTTGTGCCTATAGTCCAGAATTTTCTTAATCGGGCCCTGATCTAAAGTTCAGAAATTATACAGTGTTAGAAGCAACTTAAAGTGTATAATTTCTGTTAACTTCGAGATACCACACTATCTGATGACAAGGGAGTAAAATATGAAATCAGATGACCGGAAATGATGCTGCAAAAAAATCATTTTAAAAGTTACATAAGGATTCAGTTTGGGAAGCCTCAAAATGTCGAGGAAATGACTCAAATTTGAAAGTGCGAGGAGTTCATCGTTTGTGTAGCCTATATTTTCCTACACAGCAACTATACAAAAATTCGTCCTGGTCAGTAAAAGCTTAGATAATAAAGAGATAGACGGAATCTCAATGATACATACATACATATGAGTGTCACTCAATGGTTTCAAAGTTAAACCTTGAACGTTTTAAAAGTATTACCCATCGAAAAGTAGATACCGAAAAAAATAAATATATTTTTTGGACCATGTTGAAGAAATTAGCGGCTTCCAAGGATGCTTTTGCCATATCATTAACAACAAGATTGAAAGAGTGCCTACTACACGGAACATAGAATGTTCGCTAATTATATTTTTAATTCTAGATTGCACTCCTGATTTATCGCCCCTAACATTGGACCCGTCGTCGTATCCCTGGCCTCTGATATCCTGCAAATTTAAACCCAAGTCATTAGACATAAACAATATAAATTTAAGTTTAGACACAAACAATATAAATGCGCTACGCACTGTAAATTTTTAGCAAACGAAAAAATCGATATGTGATATTTTCAATTAATTGGGTATTTAACACATCAATATTTTTCTCACACTTACAGCCAAAATGGCGCCCCTAAATTTTGGCGCCCCGGACAAGTGTCCGGGTTGCCCGCCCCTAGAGCGGGCCCTGCTGCGAATAACAAGCACATCCAAGAAAGGTAAACGATTATTACACTCTTCCTCACACGTAAATTGAATACAAGGATCAATAGAATTCATGACAGAGAGCACGCGATCGATGTCGGAGTTATTCTGGTCCAATAAGACAAAACAGTCATCAACATAGCGAACATAGAAAGGAAACTTTAATTTGTCAAATAGTTTAACCTCAAAATAATGCATATAGATGTCACTCAAGATGGGACTAAGGGTAGACCTCTTATTGAACCAGAATAACTCCGACATCGATCGCGTGCTCTCTGTCATGAATTCAATTGATCCTTGTATTCAATTTACGTGTCAGGAAGAGTGTAATAATCGTTTACCTTTTTGGGATGTTCTTGTTATCCGCAGTGACGAGGTTTTTTAGACTACTGTCTTCCGCAAGCCCTTTGCCGTGTCTCTTCCCCAACATAGGCTTTCTGCCCATCCTCCCAGTCAAAAAAATTGCCTGTTTCAACACGTTTGTTCATCGGGCGTTGAACATTTGCTCCACTCCTGAACTATTGTGCTCCGAGCTTGATTATCTGAGGGCGTTCGCCTTAGACCGCGGCTATGCCTCTAATATCGTTGATTCCATTTATAAGAAATTGTCTAAACCGGTCCAAAAAAGGTGTATTTCAAAGCCTAACCCGTCGGTGGTTTTGCCCTTCTTTCGCAAGATCAGTCATCAAATCGCTAAAATTCTTAAAAGGTTTGAAATTAAGGTTATTTTCTATCTGGTCAATAAAATATCTTTTTCGCATCTCAAATACCCCATTGATTGCTTAAATAGCTGGGGTATCTACCGGGTTTCTTGCCAGTGTGGCCTTTCTTATATTGGTCAAACCAAGCGTGCTCTTCCGTTTGAAGAAACGAGAGTTATGTTGAAAAGCAAGAGTTAAATCGCTCGTCCATTGCTCAACGCGCCTGTACTTTAAATCATCGATTTGACTTTTCTTCTGCCTCCATTATTCAGAAATGTCGCTCGCCTACCGATCTTGATTTCTGGGAAGCTTATCACATTTTTAAAAATTCGGGTTCTTTGGTTAATGATTTGTCAAGCACCCCTGTTTTTCCTCAATTGTGGAAAGGGTTTATTTAGCTGTGTTGGCCTGTTTCTTCATTTTATCAATTTCTCCCCCCCTCTTTTTGCCACTAGATTGCGCTTCTTGCCCTATTTCGGTCTCTCCGCTGCTTCGTGTCTTTTGCACTCGGCACGCGCGGGCTATTTAAGTGCGTGTGCACTGGTCTGGCCGCTTAGTCTTCTTATTTGAGCTGCCACTAAGTTCGTTGCACTGATGAAGAAGCTCCTTTGTAGCTTCGAAACGGTCGTATGCAAAATAATTGCATCTTATTGCTATTTGTGCTTTATTTACGTTGGTTTTCCTGTTCATTCCATCCCTGTTAGTTAAAGGAATACTAGTACCCATTGTCCTATAAAATAGAAAAGCATAAAATTAAATTATACATAAAAAGTTGACATTACTTTAATAGAAAAAAAATGTATTAGTTTTGAAATTTGTTTCTACAAATTTCCTATGTATAATGAAACTTCTCTACGGTGGCCAGTCATGGTTCTGAAAAAAAGTGGCAGTTTGGATGGATGGGGGAGGGGACTTCTACATGGCGGTCACCAGTAATGGTTCCAAAGATAGGTGGTTGTTTTGTGGGGTGGTCAGCTAAAGAAGCTTCATTGTTTATGTATATATATGTGTGTATATACAGTGGCTCCCAAAATTGTTTGTACACTTACGAATTTCAATGAAATAGGGGTCTATCCATTAATTAAAATGAATATTTCAGAATGGGTATTTAATAATAAGATCTATAATCTATTCTTAACAAAAATACATGCAATATTTTGAAAACATACTAAAACTTTATTTTTAAGAAACCGTAATCAAAAAGTAACAAAAACTTCATCTCACAAAAGTCATCGTACACTGAAATATTTTCGGACAAATTCATAATTAAAATTATCGTCTGGCGCTTTATTTTTATTTTTGAATTGTGGTGGCATTTAAAATATCGTTTTGGTTTAATTTTTGCTTGCCTACTCCGTAATATTCTATTTATTATTTAAAAATGGCTCGTAGTCGTAAAGAAACTACAAACAGCATTCGAAAATTGATTATTTTTCATCATAGTAGTGGTAAATCAGTTCGGAATATTGCTAAATTACTTAATTTATCCCATTCTACTGTGCAGTATGTGAAAAAATGCTTTAAAGAAGAAAATTGGATTGAAAACAAGGTAAGAAAAGGCCGTCCGGCAAAGTTAACAAAACGTGATCAGAGATTTATAATTATAAAAATTTGTGAAAAATTCACGTTTGAGTGCTGTAAAAGTTTCTGCAGATTTCAATGAAACATTTTCTACTTCAATTTCACCTGAAATTTTTTGACGAGTTCTCAGAACAGCTGGATTACATGGGCGTTCTGCCAGTAGAAAATTTTTTGTGAGTGAAAAAAACCGAAAGTTTAGGCTTCCCATCGCATTATCAATGATAAATAAGCCCCAAACCTATTGGAATAATGTCTTATTTGCCGATGAACATATTTGATGCTGATGGGCGTAAAATTGCATGGAGAAGAAAAAAAATGAGGAACTTAATCCCAAGAACTTAGTAGGAACAGTTAAGCATGCCGGTGGAGGTATCCTTCTGTGGGGGTGCATGTCAGCATCATGACTAGGAAATTTGGTATTTATTGATGGCATAATGAATCATGCTGTTTTTATAAATATTTTAAGAGGCAATTTAAAATTATCAGTTCAAAATTTGGGTATTGGAAACAACTTTGTTTTTTTATCAAGATAACGATCCTAAGCACACGGCTCTCAACGTTCGCATCTGGTGTCTCTATAATTGTCCACAAGTTTTGAAAACACCACCTCAATCGACAGATTTAAACCCAATAGAACATATTTGGAGAGAACTGGAGGTTCGAGTACGAAAACACGACATTCACACGAAAAGCGAACTAAAAACAATTATGATGGAAGAATGGATGAACATTGATGCAAAAAGAACCAAAGCAATCTATTCCTAGACGTTTAAAAGTTGTTGTAGATGCTAAAGGATATCCTACTAAATATTAATTCAACGAAAACTTAGAATATTTACTAATATGTAGAGATTTTTTACAAGTGTACGATGACTTTTGTGAGATAAAGTTTTTATTACTTTTGGATTATTGGTTTCTTAAAAATAAAGTTTTACTATGTTTTCAAAATATTTAATGTAGTTTTGTTAAGAACAGATTATAGATATTATTATTAAATACCCATTCTGAAATATTCATTTTAATCAATGGATAGACCCCTATTTCATTGAAAATCGTAAGTGTACGAACACTTTTGGGAGCCACTGTATATATATATAAATATATATATATATATACACAGTGGAATCTCAATCAATCGTGTATGTGTCATTTATTTCACCCAGTCCCGACGATCATATTGCTTTGTTATGTTCCTAGATCTATCGTTATCCCACATTTATCATTCAGTTCAGTCGGTCCCTTGAAAAACGATAGATCAAGATTCCACTGTATATATATATATATATATATATATATATATATATATATATATATATATATATATATATATATATATATATATATATATATATATATATATATATATATATATATATATATATATGTATATATACAGGGTGTCCGGGCTAAAGGTACCCAAAAGTCATGACTTATTTTTATGGAACTACCCATTAGAATTTTTTTAAAATTATTTATTTAAAAAAAACTTCTCATCAAGTTTTAATATCAATCATAGACTTTGATCATAATATCATAGATTTCGATGTGTGCACCTTTTGTAGCACGATAAAAGTCTAAATGGTAATCAAGTTTTCTCCAAGTGGTTTGTAGCATATCAGGAGTTATTTCATGAATTGCTTGAATGATACGCCTCTTCAACTCTTCCACAGTGTCAATTTTTTGTTTATACACAATGGATTTAAAGAATCCCAAAGCAAAAAAGTCTAATCACGTTTGATATGCTACGAAACACTCGTAGAGAACTGGATTACTATTTAGATGTTACCATTTAGATGTTAGTTGTGCTACAAAAGGTGCACATATCGAAATCGCTAAAAATATTGGAGGGGTCGCAGATAGTTTGAAGCAATTTTTATCATTGAATTATTTAAAAAGTATGTTTTAATTTTTTAAAATATTTATAACATTTTTATTTATATTTTGTTATATGATACAATGTATCGTTAAAATATACGTGAAAACGTGTGGGAATAGTGTAAACTTTCTCGCTTTCGATATTCACGTGATCATAGCAGTCGTGTCAGAAAAGTGGTGTAGCCTGTAGCCAATGACGTTGAACGTTTTGCCTTACAGAAACCATACGCTTTGTTACATTTGAATCGCCATGTTAGTATCACAGTTCTCTTTTAAAAACAGTTTTATAAGCAGCAATCTGGCATCTAAAATAATCGATATCGTGATAGATCTTGCCGGTTTCCTAGTTACTGAGAGAGTGGTATTTTTATCGTTCAAATTTTGTCCGTGCTTCAAACATTTGGAGGAATTAAAAAAACCAAGTTTCATATATTATTTTATTACAACATAATGAGTAAAGCCCAACCACCAGAACTCAAAAGGTAACTTTAACAAAAGGAATTTTTGCTTTTGTTATCGTGCAATAATTGTACGCAATTTGATTTTCTTGTATGCATTTATTTAATATTCATTATGTTCAATTTATATTTATTAATTCTTCTCAAATTTTCTTTTAGATACATGGATAAAAAGCTCCATTGTAAGTACAAATCATTATATACCTTAAATTGTGCCTTTGTGATGTAGGCATATGTAATTCCTTTATGTGCTATTTCCCACTATGAAAATTTAAGTTAAACAACGTGTCTCTTAATGGAGAAAAGCTGCAGGCCTTTTATTAGCTATAGATTTTCTGTGATGAAAGTGACTAACTGCATCGTAGTGTTTGTTGAGAATTTAGCCATTTTTTTTAAACATAAAAAAGATGCAATATTTTCTTTGCGCTAGTGTAAAACATTCAATATATCTGTTTCAAATGATTACACGAATACCGCTGCAGTTATTTAATTGTATGTTTACTGTCCCCTTGTGATGAGGACACAGTATGCATGGCCTTATCATGTTTATACTGTTCCTGGTAATTTGAGGCAGTTAAATTTTTTTTACACGTAATGATATGTGAAACAAGAAGTCACTTAAACTAACTGTGAAAATGCTGTTAAGGTGAGTAATTATTTATTGTTCATATATGACATTTACTTAATTCAAAGGTACTAGAGAGCCAACAAGTGAATGGCATAATAGCGAAGTCCATGGCGTTGGTAAACAACAATAACATTACTTTAAGTACATTAAAATTGTGAAGGGATGAGTCAAATATCCTGTTCTTGTTGGTCATAAGTTTCCAAACCACACCAGATGGTATTTCCTGTATGTGAACCTTGGGGGAAACACCATTTTTTCCATGGTTTTAAAACCTTTTGTTAGATGGTCAACATTTTATATCAAAATCAGATTTTATTTACATGATTAACAAACAAATACTGTTAGGTTCTTATAATGCAGAAATATTGAAAGCATTGAGAAATATTAAACTGCAGCTTAAACATTTTTCAAATATCCTAATTTTATCAGTATGTAAAAGTAGGTCTTAACTTAAAAATTTTTAGAAAATTGAGATGGTCAAAAATGATTTCTTAATTCATGAAATTAAATAGCATTAAACCTTAAGGTGCATCTACACACAAGCGAATCAGCTCTCCCCGTCGTCTCTTTACACATTTTGGAGTCGTTTAGTCCCCCCCCCCCCCAATGTGGGGGGAAGTAATTCACCGCTTTGAAGATTCGTCTTAAAAACTGCCATTCAGGGCAGTCTGAGTACGAACATCAAAGGCATGAGAGACGCCATAAAACCTACTCTCGGCGACGGGACCAATAAATCGCTGCTTTCCCCTACACTTCGCGAATGTGCTTCCAGGGTAAAATATTTAAATTGTCCATAATTATCTTAAAATGTTTTGAAATACAGACTCCAGAGTTTAAGAATACTTTTTCTGAAAATTTAATATTTTGTTTCATAAACTTACATCAACAGACATGGGCTACACAAATTTATGCATAATTTCTAGACAGATAATATAAGATATATATTAAAATAAAAATTAATTGCTTGGGAGATTTTATGAAGTAATGGTGGATTTTCATGTCAATAAATTAAGAATACACTTTTTTAAAAAAATCTTTTCAAATACCCCTATATTTTTAAAAATTCAAATCCTGTAAGATAAATTTCATCAGTCTTCATGATATTTTTAAAATTTCGTGCTTGTTATAGCTCAACCTGAAATTATAGAAGTTAGTATGACATATCGACAAGAGACTAGTGTAGATGTAAGAAAATTTAGCACAGAAAATCTTTTTGGCACATTGCTAATATCGGACAATGTTATTGTTGCATGCATAAAATAATTGCAAAGTACAGGAGGGATGGCCTGGTAGATAATAAGGGGTGGAAGAGGAAGGAGAGAAATACTGACTGCATTTACAAAATACAAAATAATTAAGAAAATAAAGTTGCATCCAAAAGTAAATGTGGTGAAATGAACCTCCTACACAAATGTACTATAGGAAGGTATATTTATGCAGAAATTACATGCAAAGTCCTCTGAAAAGCTGACTACGATAGTAAATAGTTAGAAAGTAGCCGTTCATGAGCACGCTGAATAAAAGTAAGCATTTAAAGTTTGCTGAATCTCACTCCCAAATATTTAGAAAGCTTTTTTCATAGAAATCCGTACTACAGCAGTTCTAAATTGTTAGCATATTACATTTTTTTCACTGTTAAACTAATAAATAAAACTATGTTTTATCATTGTTTAATCACATGCATATAATCTCAACTACAGTTGAAAGTTGAATATTGTGTGATTAACCCTCTAACAGTACAGTGGTTTGAGACGAAACAGAAGGTACGGTTGTGTCGGATCAGACCTGTCTTTTTTTATGAGGTTTTGGGTAGAAAAAAATACACAATTTACATTTTTGTTGTATAACATTTATTGATAATATTTTACATGAAATAAAAACCTTTTTGTTGAAAAAAAGACCAACGAATTGTAATTTTGCTAAATAAAGAAAATCTCTGCTATTTACATAGAATGTTGTATATATATTAGCTCTGATATGTAATTTAGACTTGTACCTAGTTTTAGAAGTTACTGAACCAAATTTCCGAGCACAAAAATGTAAAAAATATATACTGATATTTTTGGCCTACAAAATCGAAATTTAAAAAAAATTGTGCGGTTGGGGAACCCCTGTCAGGAATGAAGTTCCTTACGTTATTTTTTCAACTCTAAGGGCCTGTTCACATAGGAGTCCGTAGCGTTGCGTTAAGGAAAAGATGACGTTGAGACGAAAATAAACCAATCATAGGCGTTAAAAATTTCATTGCTAATCGTTTGGAGTCCTATGATTGGTTTATTTTCGTCTCAACGTCATCTTTTCCTTAACACAACAGACTCCTATGTGAACAGGCCCTTAACGTGATTTAATATGTAGATTTCTATTGATTATATTGATGTATTTTTGTCATGCCAAAAAGTGCAGCCCTCTTTTATTCAACTAACCCTCTCTCTCTCTCTAATTTGTATATTTTATTTTTATTTTTTCATTTTTTTCAAAGCAAACATGTAAAGTAAAGATTTAAATCAATAAATTTAATTTAATATTTTAGGAAAAATAGTCATTTATTAAAAATTAAATATAAAATAGTGAATTATACATTATATATAAAAAATTCCAAATAAGAAAAAATTCTTTTTAAATTTTATCATTATATTGTATCATGGTAATTATTGGCTTATGGTAACTATAATAAGATGCATATGTTTGAGATTCAATTTTATCAAAGTATCTCGAGAAAACAGCATCAACGATTGCACAGTATTTCGTTGTGAACTGCACTGGGTCATTATTAATACTTAAATCAAATGTACCTGATAAAAAAGATGTAAGCTTTTCAAATGTTTCTTTATCATTGAAGTCTCCAGCCAATATGAGTGGAAGTTTATGAAAATTTTAGTTAAGTAATTTAGAACCTCCCTCATTATATTCTAACAACGATCGATGGATAAATAAGTTTAAATAATATTTACACGTGTTTAGAATTGAGGTTATACAGCTGACTGCACACAATGCTTGCTGCTCGAATGTCCATACTCGCACGAACACACACACATATAACCGTATATAATAGAAGGGGAAAGGTCGCCTGGAGGGGGCATGGTAGCAAGGTATATAAAGATTCTTGGAGTGCCATGGTCAAACGACTTTACCTCCAGTAGCAAGATATGTGCATCAGAAAACATGTGCTCAGCAGTAAATAAAAATATAAAAATTAAGCCCTCTTCAAATAAGTAAAATTAAAATTATAATAAGAATTGAAAGAATAAAATTCAAATATTTAGAATTATCTACATAAAAATCATCCACCGGGATCGAACCGGGGACCAAAGTATAGGAGCAGCACGCTGTGCCAACCATAGCACAGCAGGTTGAAGTGATTAGTTGAATACATTCGCACCGAGATTAGATGGAGGGGGCATAACGCTTTTTTCTTACGTGACGATTTCTGCCAGTTCACTCTACTGTAAGCCGCGTAAAAGAACTTTGTTCCAAAAATCTTATCATGAATAACATTTTTCAACCTTGACACTCATATATACTGTAAATGCTCCAACACCTGTTGCAAGACTGCCTGTAGGGTTTCTTGTTAACTTGATCTCTTGCAATGAGAAGGGAGAGTATGGGAGTGGGAGAACACAACTCTATGTCGGATCCGATCCCCACCGTACCGATAGAAGGTTAATGCTTGTTTATGACTTAAATAAATGTTGTATGGAAATATAGATCTTATGTATATAAAGATCTTATGTATAAATTGTATATTTTCAGTAAAATTAAATGGAGGTCGGCATGTGGTTGGAATTCTGAGAGGCTTTGATCCTTTCATGAATCTAGTCATGGATGAAGCGGTGGAGCAGCTGAAAAATGGCCAGAACAATAACATTGGAATGATTGTAAGTTCATTTTGATCTTGATACATTTATATATATTCTACTGGACTTATCAAAATTTAGGTATTTAGATCATGAAAAATGTTACAGGTACTAGGGAAACTGAATTGATCTAAATTTGATCTGTACCAATTTATTTTCTTTTAAAAATATATATTTCATAAGAGTTAAAATTTAAATATTTTAAAGTTTTTCCAAGCTGCATTATCCTATCAAATAACTAATATTTGTTGTGGACTTAGAACACAGGTTATTAATAAAATTGCTTTTAATTGGGTCTGGTTTTCTACATTTATTGTCTTAAAGGGAAGCATTTCTTTACTGTAATTGGTGCTGTACCATTCATTTTTAACAGTCTTAACAATTATAAATGAATTTTTCGTGATACAAAGCTGAGTAATATTTAAGCATGGCAGTGTTATTAGAAATTACCCATAGCATTTATGTGGTGTAGCTATGTGGCATATTCTGTGGCTTTCTCCTCTAGAATGAATGCTGCTTATTTAGCCCCTCTTTTTTTCTGCTGTGGTTATCGTTCATACTACTTAATGTCTGATATTTTTGTAATGTTATGGTAAATTTAATGGCATTGTTTATAGAGTTCAAAGAGAAATAGGAAGATTTATGCAAATATAATAAAAAAGGGCAAAATGATGTATAAGATGAGCGAAAATATAATAAAGCGAAATTTTTATTAATGATAGATGTGAGAGAAAGAAAGATAATGTTAAAAAAAGATTGTGAAATTTAAGCCATCTGAGTTTGAGGATCATTGAATTATACTTAGGAAACTTGAATGTGTATTTTATCAAATTGCAAGGCTTTTTCAAGATTCATATGTTGTTTAAGAATGCTGATCTTTTCAGAATTTGACTGAAATTAGGGAATAATCTGTTGCTAATATAATATTCTATCACATCTCTTAGAGGTCTTCAGTGTTCAGGAAAAAATCACGGTTGGTGTTACAAAATGTAATTTTTGAAAATGAGCTATTTATCAAGTCCATAATAATCAAGAATCCATATAATCTAGATCAAGTGTTCCCAAACTTATTTGGCCTACTGCCCCCTTTTCAGAGAAAAAATTACCCAGAGCCCCTCACCCTGACCCGTCCCCATGGAACTTCACTTTTTTAAGTGAACAAGTGAAGATGCATTGACATATTTGCGGCCTTTTATGTAACTATATTTCTACCTATATCCTAGAACATAGTAAAAAAATGTTGTAAATTGGACACCTTAAAACTTGAAATTATAAAATTATTTATTAAAATCAACTATAGTAACATTTGTATTACAAACAGAAAATTAAGATAATGAATAATGTAAAAAGTACAAATAATATTTAAACTAATCCTAATGAGAAGGATGAACTTCGGGTACTGCTTTCAATTTATTAATATTTGGCTTTGTTTTTGTCAGTAGCATTCTGAAATCACCGTGATCAGTTATTTGTAGTCAGTTTCTGTTTTTAGTACTCAGATTTGGGATCTCATAGAACCTGAGTTCTTTTAAATGGGATGAAGGAAATGAAATTAAAAATGTTTGTACTGTAGCCCATAATCCAGGTCAAAGTGTCAGTATCTGTTTTTGCAGCTGGAACTGTTTGTAGCTGTGTTTGAATTTAAATTCCTCATTTGTTGTTACTTCTATTAGTTCTTGTAATTTTGGAGATTCTTCTGTGTTTATTCTTGAAAAAAGGTTCAGAACCCAATCGGGTATGTTCATTTTAAGAATGTTTTCAATTGAAGTCAGAATGGAAAGCCTCGAAGTGTGGACAATATATATGGAAGTTTTTATGATTTTCTACTGTTCATAAATTTGGAAGCTGGCAGATTTTCCCATGTTCTTAATTTCGTTAGCACAAATTGAGTTTTGCCACAAACTCAGAAATAACAAGGCTTTTATTTATAAAATTCAACTAGTCTTGCAGTTTTTTGTTTTGTTTGTTGTTACTTCATGTATATTATACAAGTCAGTATCAAATAAGTTATGTTTGGAATTGGTTAAGTTGGCTTATAAAGTATCATCTTTATTTACTAAAAACTTGAGTACTGGGTTAAAGAGTTTATAAAACCCATTTAAACAGGCACCTTTTGATAGCCAACAAATTTCTGTATGAAGCAGCAAGCAATTAAATTCATCATTTTCAGTACAAAGCTGTCCATATAATCTTGTCATTCAATAGTTTCTGATTTTGTTGATTGCCTTAACGGCATGCTGTAATGACCTAACTAAATACTGAGGATGGATGGTACAGTGTTCAACAAATACATTCGGAACCAGTTTTTTAAATATGCAAGACCCCTGTAGTATCCCATTGTCACTGGAGCTCCATCTGTAGCAACTGATATTTCTGAGGGGGATTTCTTTAACCTTGTAAACTCTTCCAATGCATGAAATACTGATAATCCTTTAGTATTAATTTGCAAATTTTAGTGAATAATAATTAGCAATTTAAAAAAAAAATTAACCCTTAGACCGTTACGAACGCGCTGGACGCGTCCATCTGGATATTCCTTTTTTTTTTTTTTTTTTTGCATTACAAACGCATTTAACACATTCTAAATTGATTTTTTCATTCATCAATAGGTGACAGCACTTTAAAGACATTTGAATACCATTTCTCCTGATAATAAGTAGATTTTTAGGGGAGATTATTTTTAGAAAATATGCAGTATAAAATGGCAGGAATTTTGGGTTTGCGAAACGAACTGACATTTCATGTGATTCTGAGAGTAATATTCAGATTTATTCGATGGGAAAAGTGATGAATAGACTATATGGAATAAACACAGTGAAGCGGGTTTATGCATATCACCTTGCTTTAAAATATACCATACTATAAGAAATTTATAACCCAAAAAATCTGTACATTATATAATTATATATATGTATTCTTGAAAATTTTATGCTTCACTTATTTTGTACTATTTATTTTGATTTAAATAACTTAACTTTATAGAACTCGCGTTTTTTAACTTACCTTCAAAACGCGGATCCTCCGGAAAGCGCTGCCAAAAAAATAACCTAATGCTGGGGGAAGAACCAGAAGACGAAAACTCAACAGTCTAAGGGTTAAAGATACACTAAAATGCCTAATTTCCTGGCAAAGTTGATTCATCAAGCTGTATAGAGAACTGGGATGTTTTGAAATACTTGCATAAAGAGTGTTCAGCATCTTGAGCCCTTTCGTCAATTCTTCTCTGCACTATATTATTGCTTAACGGAATGTTCTTGGTGATATGAAACGCTTGCTAATATATGAAAGTGTGTATTACTCCACTTAATACTAAAAAAATTTATAACACAAAACAATTTGACTCATTTTGCATAAGTATTTAAGTGCAAAAAATAAAAGGTTGGAAATTTAGTGCATCTATGCCCCACAGAGACATTTTAAGAGTTTGGCAGAAAATTTGATGACTTTGGACAGCTAAGATCTCAAGCAGATATATTTTATAATCCTTTGCAATGAATATTGAAGAATAGGACTCTGCAACTGGTGTTTATATTAAAATAAAGAATTAAAATCAAGGTATAATCAAGCCATATATAAATATTTGTCTCTTAATGGTTGATTGTTATAGCATTTATTACAATGTTAAAGAGAACAGCATCTGATATATATTTGAAAATAATGTAATATTTTATACAAATTGATCGCATAATAATGAATCCAAAAACATTTTGGAACTTGTTTATGTCAACATCATTATAATAAAATTATGTACACATTATTATAGTTACAACTAAAACAGTGCTCTTAACTTCTACAGGTTAATCAACACAATTGTTTTATGGTAATTTTTATCTTTCTTCCATAGAACGATTCAGTAACACTAGAAACATAATGTTTATTTTTTTTAAGTTATTTCAGTTTATGTAAAAAAATAACCATGTGACACATGATAATTGATCAAAAGGGCCATGGTCTGCTAATTCTAAAATTTGCAGACATTATTTCATGTTATATACCAAAAAGGGTCAATTCATATGAATGTAGAAAAACCCATCTAAAAACTTTTCTACAGCAGTCTGAGCTAAAAAAAATTTGCCTATCCATTCTTTGAAGAAAACAGGTAATGTAAGCTCTATCATCTCAAAACATTGGATTTTTCATTGTTCACTAGGAAAACTATGACAAAGAAAAAAAGAGCTTTTTGTCAGCTCATACAAATTCATACGTGCCAAGTGTTCCGTAAAAAACGTATTCATTCAGTTTTTTAAGCTTTGTTACAAAAATACGTTTTCAAGCAAAAATGTCCCGTATTTTTACTTCCGCAGCACCATCGCATTTTTCCCCCTTACATTGCGTTTTCGAGATTCATATTTTCCCCTCCTAGCAGCTTACACTATACAAGAGCTTCCTGGACAACAAGCAGCTTCTACAACATTAGAAAGAAAGAGAGTCAACATCATATGCTTCACCTAAAGTAATAAAAGTAAAATCAACCTCATGTGCTTCTCAAAAATCAGCAAAAAAAAAGTAAAATTATTTGCAGAGTCACCATAATCTATCAATAATAAAGGCATATTGCAAGGGGAAGAAAGAATTTTTCTTACATTAAGCTCAAATCTTGATCATGCTTTAGCATTTTTTGAGAAAAATGTGATTTGTCATTTATGAAACGTATAAATTGATGTTTCAAAGTGAAGAGCCGAAAATTCACAAGATAAGAAGAAAGTTATAGAAATTTTTTTTGAATTGTTGGCGAGAGTTGGGAAAATATCCGCCATAACTAGCTCTAAATGTATATTTAATGTGAAATTTGATGTATTTCAAAGTCAGAAGGATAAAGATTTAGTTATAGGATCCAAAACATAAGAATTTGTCAAAGAATTGTCTGACAGCGAACTTCTACAGTTCTATTTTTGTGTTACAAAATATTATACAACATCTTGTTGCTCTTGTTTGTTTTTTCCCGATTCCGTCACGTGCTGTGTTCCTTATTTTTTTCTTGTGAGGTTGGCAGCTATGCAAACTAAAATTTATCACAAATAAGTGTAGGTAAACAGAAAATTGAAAATATTCTTAACATTTAAATTTGCTGAACTGACAAAAATTTATACTACTTAGCCTTATCAGAAGACTGAAGCAATCTACCTCGTCAAAATGCGACCGGGGGAAGAAAAAAGTCTCCTTTAAAGATTTGATCCCTCAATGAGCAGTCACTTGAGAAAAGAGGTTATTTTTCCAGGAGGGGCAAAAAGTGACAAGTGAAGATCAACTGGATCTCACCACCTTGCCCGGCCCAAAGCCCATAATGTGTTGAGGAGGATATTTTCTTCAATCATCCCCTACTCTTCACCAAATATTGACACTTGCCCCAAAGAACTGTTAATGCTCGAACAGGTATCTCTTTCTACCGATTGATGATGGTTTAATACAAAAGCAAGGAGAAAAACTAAATACAATAGCTGTAACATACGAAATGAGGGGTACTGCCCAAGGTTCTCAAGGCTATTAAAAAGGAGAAAATTATAAAATTGTCACTGGACACCTTACAAGTTTCATAATACATGATTGTTTTCTGCCTAGGGTCTTTCCTGTAACCCCTCTATCTAGAGTCCAAGTATGTTTCAGAATTTTCTAGTCTTCTTTATGCTTCTACCGCCCCCTTATTTTCCTTCGTCGCCCCCCCCCCCCCTATTTCCCCCCAGCGCTATAACAACCCTCTGGATCATCCCAGTGTACCTTAGGGGGCTGTACAGCCCTCTTTGAGTAACCCTAATCTAGATGCACATTAGGGAAGGATTGGTGCAAAATCATCTTGGTGAGTAACTGACCAAGTACAAGCAGAAAATAGGAGAAATTTTATATTGAAATCTTAGTAATATTTACAAAATTTTATGAAGCAAAGATAATACTGATGATTTAAAATTTTAGATCTCTGAACTGAAATAAAACTCTTGAAAAAAATTTCATGATCTTTTATGTTTAAAATATTTTTATTGCCCAAAGATGAGGTGCTAGTTAGGCACTTAAAACTTGGGCAGGTGTTATTAATTTTTTATATGTAAAAAATTTGAGGTTGTGGGGTTCTGGGAAAGTTTATGAAAAATGGAAAGGAGTGGAAACTGGCCTGATTTTTATAACAAATATCTCTAAGAAGAATTAAAAACCAAAATATTGAAATATATTTTGGTTTTTATGCTTGATCAGTCAAATTTTATTGTATGAAAGGAACTGCTTGGTGTCTTTTAAACAATGGTTTTTTATGTTTCTGTAGGCATAGTGAAACACACTGTTATACTTATCTCGAAAGGCATTTCATTGTATGCATATGAGAATATTTTAAATTATGTAAATTTGGCACCTCCCTTTTATCACCTTAATTTTTATATCCCAATGTTAGAACCTAAGAAAATTTTGAAAAATAAAACTTACTGTTTAAGAAACTTCATTAGAAATTTTTTAGGGTAAAAGAGATGAAATTTTAAATTGGTCAAAATTCTGTGTAATATCTAATGAACTTAATGAAATCTGAAAAATAATAGCTATCCTCAAATTTATGAAAAGAAAAAAAATTGTTAAAAATTTCATGGGAGAAAAGGCAAAAAGCATGGGAGTTTGTGGCTTTGTGCAATCAGCTTTAAACAGTATGTCCTGGTGAGTTTAAAAAGTGACCTTGACACTCCAGACCAATTCTCCAAGAATGTGGTGAATCTTCTTCCATAGTTAATGAAAAATTCAAATTCACGTCTCTTCTTTTTTTCAGTGTATCGTAATATTTTCCAAGTTTTAAAAAATTCATTTTTATATACACGTATATATATATATAAATAACTAAACTGTTTTCTTAATGAAGTAGATTTTAATATTTATTCTTTGAATTTTTGAAATTTTTTAGGTGATTCGAGGAAACAGCATTGTTCTTCTTGAAGCAATTGAAAGAGTGAACTGACATTAGTCGTGATTATTGTCTTGTGTCATGCATTCATTTGTACGATATGTAATACACATCATTCATTTATAAAACATTTTATTGATTTGTTTTTCTTCCATACATTTGCCTATATAATTTTATTAATTATCCTATTTTACATGGTAAATCTTGCATTTATGTATACATCGTATTTGTGTGTGTTTATATATATATATATACATATATACACACACACACACACACTGTGGAACTTCTCTATGGCAGCTAATATTGGTCCTGAAAAAAAAGTGGCCATTTTGAGGGGTGGCTTTGGAAAGGGGGTTTCTTCCATAACATTGGCTCATCTGGATTCTTGAATTGGTTCTGATCAAAATAAGGTCATTTTGAGAGGTAGCCAGCTAAAGAGGGTTCACTGTATATATATAACTAGTTGATTAAATTTCCTTTTTTATTCATTTTTTACACTCAATACCTGAAAGTTATATACCACTTAAAGATTGTCTTCCAGGGCCTACTGATAATGTGAAAGGGACATAAGTGTACACCCATACTCGCTTTACGGCCTAGATGCGTTTCGGAAAAGTTGGCTGTAAACTGAAAAGCCGTATAACGAATCAATTATTGATACAAACCCATACAAATTTAACAGGATCTGTTCCAATTTTTTATAAATAATAGTTTTTTAGTTCATAAATCATTTTATTCTTTTTATTTCCCATAAAAATGCTTACATAAAAGTACAAAACAATGTAATAAAAAAATGAAATTAAAAAAAATAAACATAAAACAAAAATCATATGCACATATGTATACATATAATAAAAAACAAAATAAAATGTTTAAAAACTGTTTTAATGTGATGACGAACATTAACATGAAGAATCACACTAAGCTATAATATGCTGCTATCATCACTTTCCGCTGTTGTGGCCGTATAAAGAAACGTTGGCCGTAAATTGAAAAGGTGCCATAATTTAAAAAGGCCGTTATAGAGAAATGCCATATAAAGAGTGGCTGTATAGCGAGGTATAGGTGTATTATAAATGATGGTCTTGGAAAATTTTGCTGAGGGAAACTTGTTATATTACAGGAATTTTGATGTTTAGGGTCAAATTTCATCAACCTCCAATATTTAATGTGATTATTCTAAGTTCAGTCAAAAGAGAGACTTAGCTTATAGCAAATTGCAATGCCCTTTTTAATGATATTATTTAGCCAGAAATACAACTCTGTAATTCAATAAAGTTTTACATAAAATCATTTATGCTGCTACTGGTAATAGATTGATTTAGCTCTATTAAATATTAACTGATATTGTTTTAAAATGTTTTTTGTTAATTGTGATTTTTGGAAATAAATTTCTGTAATTTTAACATCAACTTTGCTTGTCAAAAGGCACATTTTTAAGTAGTTATTGTTTGTAGAAGACATGTTATAAACTTTTGTTTAGAACATTACTTAAAATTAACCTCAAGGATCTTCTGTGGCTACAATTTTGAAATATTTAAGAATACTGCAAGTTGATGATCAAAATTTTATGAGTTTATTTTGTGAGGCATTTCAGTAGAATACAATGTTTGGTTGTGCATATCGGTTTGCAGTGTTGTTTGAAAAATATGGTAAAAAAAATTCTCTAAAATTATGGTCTGAAAGTAACACATTTACTTTATCAGAACTATCATATTTGCTGTAATTATTTGTTTTCAAGTATGTCAGCCAGGCTACATTAAAGAGTAAATTGCATGCAGCTCTCAATTGTGATCAAAGGATTTAACAAATTGCATGGTAAAATACAGCAAATTCTTTTTCAATATTGTGTATGTATATATATATATATATATATATATATATATATATATATATATTATATATTGAAGAAACCAGAAAAATCAGAAGCATATAAAAATATACTTAAAAGAATATTTTATACATAGTATGCTAAAAAAAAAAGTATGTTTCATTTATAATCATGGTAGTCATTTATCAAATCACTTACATATTTCATACAGAAATGGGCAGTTTAACTCTTATAAGTGTTATGCCCGGGTTTTCTTGAACTGGTCATTCTACGCATAAATTGTTCAGCTCGGCTTTTTTCTCATTTGCTTTTTTGCCTCTGAAGCATGTAGCCCAGCTAGGGAGGAAAGATTCTGCTATTTGTGAAAGATAATTGCTTAAAACTACAGGTTTTTTATGCATGTATACCGCTAATGAGTATCATAAAATAAATTTAATTTTGAATTAACAATAAAATGTGAACATTTTTAAAGCTTAGAATGAGTTGAAGTATGCGCACATAATTAACTAAATGGTAAAACAAACATTAAAAAGATAGAAACTAAATGTGTCATCAATTCTAATTTGTAAAACAGAAGTATAATTGAAAATGTATAGAGAAGAAAAGTTCAGAAGGTTAGAAATCTATATATTTAAGTTGCTAAGCCGACTTTTTGGGCAGTCCGTGAGAGAAAACTACTGCATCAGTTTACTTCATTTTGGTCTTAAACGAAAGATTTTAATCTGTAGATTTGTCAAACCGCAATTTCTATTAATGAGCTATAATTCACAACTAAAATTTGGTTTCTGCGCATGCTCAGTGGTATGTTTCAATCTGGCTTTAGAAACTCGCTGTTCTGCACATGCTCGGTGACATGTTTTAATGCCGAGGAGTCTCTCCAGATCTCTCTCTGCCATTTTTAATTTTATGATAATTATGTTTGTGAAATATAAGTTTAAACCTGATGGGAATTGTTTATTTTGTGCTATTTAATTAGTGATAATTTACAATTAAAAATTTGCTTTCTGCACATACTCAGTGACATTTTTAAATCTGGCTATAGATACTCACTAAGCACGAGGCCGTTTAAACATTAATTTGTTTCTGCGCATTATGATTTTCAACATTTGGCAATTGTGTATTAGTACATTTATTTACTATCTAGCCGTCATGTTTTGACGGGTACCAACTAGTGAAGTATAAAAAACGATTACACATTTGATTCATATATGTAGTGGAATCCACTTAAGACGCACTATTTCTGTGGTCCCAATTTTATTTATATGCCTATAATGCTATGATTCACCTTTTAAGTTGTTTTACCTTAAGCGTTAATATACTATATCCGAGTAAACATGTTAATAGAATATAATCAAAGTTATGCTTGGCTATTGTTTATCACGAGTGCCTGATTAAAGAAAAAAAAATGTTTCGAGAAGTTTTAATCTTTTGGTCCCTTGGATAATTTCTTCGGCGGGTTTCGCGGTGTAATAGACAGGGTGTTGCAAAAGGGACTTTACAAAATAAGAAGGGGAATTGTACTCCTCAAGATGAACAATATTTACTATATATACACTGCTCAAAAAAATTAGGGGAGCAAGCAAAGAAGTTAAGAAAACCGTGCGAGACGTATTGGCATAAAATGGATAGTACACGCGTATCAATGCGCAATACAGAAAAAAAAAAAGACAAAAAATTTGTAATTAAGCTTTAATTCTTTGACAATATGGAAAAAACATGAAAAGATGATTTAGGGCAACAATTTGGTTACATGTAAACGATAAAAAAAAGTATTGTTTAGAAATGATGCAAGATTTTTAATATGGCGTGTGGTCTCCTCGAATATCTAAGACTGCTGCACACCTGTTTTCCATGGATGCGATGATGTTATCGATAAGACTTTGGGGAATACTGTTCAACTCCTCAAGAAGTGCAATCTCCAAGTCTCAGAGAGTAAAAGGAGGCTTTGGTCTCGCAGCAATGCGTCGTCGGAGCATGTACCAAAAATGCTCGATTGGATTCGGTTTAGGAGAGCACGCTGGCCATTCCATACGCTGTATTGTTTTAGCTTCAAGCATGTTCTCCACAAGACGAGCTGTATGCGGTCTGGCATTATCATGCTGGAAAACAAAGGAATCTCCAATGGCTGCAGCGTAAGGTATGACATGAGGTATCAGTATCTCGTCTGCATACCTTCGGGCCGCCAAAGTACCATTCCGAATGATATGCAGGTCCGTACGTCCACCTATGCTGATTCCACCCCATACCATAAAACCAGCTCGTCTGTATTGTGACCTTTCACGAACGAATGTGGGGTTATTTCGAGTGCCCCTTTCCCTCCATACCAAAACACGTCGGGTGTCACACTCCAGACTGAATCGGGACTCGTCTGTAAACAGCACTTGGCTCCAATCATGTTGCTCCCAATCTCTATGTTCAGCAGCCCATCTTCTTCGGTCCGCACGGTGGCGTGAGGTCAACGGAATGCAGACCATTGGCCTTCGTGCTTAGAGACCTCCCTGATGAAGCCTATTACGTACTGTTTGTGCTGGACACCCTTCGTCCTGTTGCCAAGAGCAATTGTCTTTGCAGCTGAGTAGCATTGTCTGTTCTGTTTCGACGAGCTGTTAACAGTACATACCGGTCATCAGTTGCTGTAGTGGAGCGTGGCCGACCTTGCCCTGGTCTACGTCTAACATTCCCTGTTTCTTGGAATCGATTCCACAGCCTTGCAACGACACTTCTGGCGACTCCAACAGCGTCCGCGACACTACGTTGTGTTTGCCCGGATTAAAAGTCTGCCTATAATACGCCATGCCATGGATTCCGGTAAATCACGTTGTTGAGACATTTTCAAGTCACCTTTTCTCAAAAAGAATAACTGAGCAATCGAATTTCACAGTTAAGGCAGTGAAACAGACGTTTCTGCAACATCCCGATTTCCGCCCTTATGTTCTTTTTCTGGTTTTTGACGTCATGAACTTTGATTTGCATATGAAATTTTCTTCTGTTTCCTGCTAGGCTTTAAATTATGGATGATTTATTTTATGTTACTTATCGGTGTAAGTATTTGCGTAATTTTGTTAAAACCATGTGCTCCCCTAATTCTTTTGAGCAGTGTATATATACATACACATATATATTCTAAAAAAAAGTAACTCCCGCTGCCGCCGCTGCTGTCAAAAGCTTGTCACGCTATCTCCTCCGAAACCGCTGGGAGTATTGGGTCGAGAGCGATACCAATGGATGCAGAAAAATGGGGGGGGGGGACATGTCTCATTTTCATCGGACTTTTAAGTTTATTATTATTATTTTTATGTTTTGTGGAAAAATATTGACTTTTCCATCTACAGATTACGATAACTAGCCAAAAAAGGATCGTAGAATTTTGATCTTTTTACAATCTAAGACTACAGACATTTCTCTTTCAAACTATGTCTCACGAGGAAAGCAATGACACTCAGGCAGGGCATCGGCTATTAAAATCCATATTATGCAGTTAACGTTGCAGAGTCCCCAAGTCAATGTTAGCAGAAGCCCTAGCATTGAATTGGGATGTTATTCGCGCCAGTAGTGTACTCCTTTCGCTTGATATTATTCTCAACAGAAAACGCCGGTCACGAACATCCAGAATCTTTCGACGGTCACACTGTTACAGTAGATTCGACGCTTTAATAGAATCCTTGTATTCAAGAGACACTCTTGAAATGGTCTAATGGGAAAATCTATACTTTGACTTAACTCGAAATGTTATGATCCGTCACATGAGCACCAACTATAATACCTAAGTCGCTTAAATCCCGATTGGCTGCTATGTTTACTGCGCAATCAGCTCTTTAAGCTTCTAGAAAAGTTTATCGTTCTATATGCAATACTGTGGGATGGAACTATTTACGAGAAAATGTGTATTGTTATGTATTTCGAACAGGATCTAGGGATGCGACATCGATGTCGATGTTTTCAAAACATCGATGTTTTAAACATCGATTTATTGAAGCCGATGTTTTTTTAACATCGATGTTTTGTGCTCGATGTTTTACGTTGTCTCGATGTTTTTTTAATGAAAAAGTACCGTAATAAAAAAAAATTTACCACGTAGCATAATTTTCACACTCAGTAAATGTAAGTCTGAATTCTGAAAAGGACGAATACAAAAGGGGGAATGATTCCTTAGCAAACAGACAAATGGCAATTAACAACCAATGAACCAATTAGAGCGCTTGGAATGTTCCTGACACTCCAGAACCTTCCATGGGGTTTTATTTTACAAATAGTATACACACGAGTGCATCCATTTAAGTTTTTGTTTTGTTCTGGTTTTATATAAGTTGACGTTAATATTGTTAGTAAGATGCCTCCCAAAAGTACCGTTTGGAAATATTTTTATAAAACCACTGACAAATTAGCGAAATGCAATATTTGCCTTAAGTCCCTCAAAACTTCTGGCAATACCACGAATTTATCTGGACATTTGAAGGCAAAATATGGCGGTATTTACAATGAGAATTTTGAGTCATCAATGTAGCCCAAAGCAACCAAGTTTTTGTCATTTGTGCCTGCCCAATCAGAGAGTAAAATTAAATCGGCCCCTCCCCCCTCGACTAACCGAAGTAACATTAATGTTAGAGGTTACTAAACCAGTTTTAAAAAATGGATGTTCTAAAACATCGATGTTTAAAAACATCGATGGTTTTTGGGCGATGTTTTATTAGCATCGATGTTCCAAAACATCGATGTCGCATCACTAACAGGATCGTGTATCTCAGTTATTCTGGCACTTCATGCCCGTATCACACTAAAGATTTAGCACAAGCTTTTAGCGCAACTGTTTCACTAAACCTGTTTTACCTGCAACTGTTGCACTAAAATACTGTGTGATAGAGTGTTTTTCTATGAATCTTTAACTGCAACTTTTCCCATTCTACATGGGAAAAGTTTCACGAAAAGCTTGTGTTGCACATAATTGTCCAATAGCGGGGCAGGTTTTTGGCTCACGTGACTCGCGATCGAGCAAGGAATAAAATATGGCCGCCAACACGGATCCGTGGACTAAAGAAGAAATTTTAAATTATTTCATCGACGAAGTTACAATTCGTGAAATCTGTGGAACCACAGTCATTACTATTAGAAGAAAAGGACGTTAAAGCGGTTGACTTGAAAAGAGATAGGGGAGATAATGAGTGAGAAATGGCCTCATTACCAATCTTCTTTTACTAGCGGTAAGTAAGATTTTGCATGTCTTTTATACATTTCTTATCCGTAACAACTTAATAATTATTTATAGTATTGCCACGTTTGATATAATTTCAAAATAATTCTATTTAATTGTGGATCTTTCGGAACTTTTCGGATCATTGATATGGATTCATATCAATTGTCATTTTTATCGCCAAACTTCGCCAATGTTTGTCAACAGAAATAATCTTCGTGCATAGGATATTGCACTGAAACAAGTTACAATTTTTTTTTCTGTATTCGGAAAACAATCAATCAGAATTTTTAATCATGTAGTAATAATTTCTTATTTAACAAAGTTAACTGTATTGAAAGCCATTATAATAGTCTACCCTGCTTTATCATTATTGTTCAATATTGCAAGAGATATTTTTAATGCTAAGATTTTAAGTATTGTGGTTGCATTGATTTACTGTACTGACACTAGTATTTATGGTAAGCTAAATTTACGAACTTATGGATCACTTATGATAGTAAACATTCAGTTTACATGCAACTGAATAACAACAATAATAACACTTACATTTTTGTTTAAATTTTTGAACAAAAATAAATAAATTTCATTTTGTGTTTAAAGTTTTGTTAAAGAAATAAAACATTCTTAAAATTTGAGAGTTTTATAATTTGTGTTTTGAAAGAGAAAAATGTTTAACTTAAAATTTTGTTACGAGTGCTTTAAAAAAAAGAAAAAAAATATTTTATTTATAATTATATATATAAAATTAAGTACTATTTTATATTAGAATAATGTTTTATATTAGTTTATATATAATGTGTAATATGTATTGGTGTTTAAGTTGTATTAAATCTGTAAATATTTATCATCAGCAATAAATTGACAATTTTGAAAATATTGGATATATATCAAAATATCGGATATTTTCGATATTTTGGAACCCTGATCACAGCTCTCATTTTTTAATTTATTATTACATTTCAATATTCCATTTTAATGTCTATTTTTTACAGGATACAGAAAGTGAATTTGGGGAATTTACCCAAGAATCGGTTACTGCAGTCAATGAAAATGCAGTAATGAATAGCCCCCAGACCAATAAAAGGAAAGTGATGGAAACTTCATTAATTCCCCCTAAATAAAAGGGGGGAAAGTGTGGATAAGCAAATATCCAGCACGTTGGAGCAAGTCAAGAAATTAATGGCATCTATAAATGAGGATAAAGACAATGTCGATGATGCCTTTTTTAATTATCTGAGATGTACATTTAAAAGTTTAAAAGATGTAAACTTAAAAGAAAAGCCAAGAGTTGAAATCCAAGGTGTTATCAATAATTATTGCATGGCAGACTTGAATAATAAATAATTTTTTAAATAAATTTTTTACTTTATGTTTCATTTCATTGATTTCATTGACCATAATTTAATTTTACAAATAGCTGGTATGTTGCATATAACTGGTATTTATAGGTATTTTGGCATTTGAAAAATATATAGCAGTAGCATACAGCTCAGATTCAAAAAATTATAATAACTGAGAAAAAGTAATAAGAAATTATTTTCCATTTATTTATTTATGATACTATTCCAAAATTTATTGATATATCTGAGAGTTAACCTTTTCGTAGATGTCCATTTTTTTAATATTGTGTTAGTATTTTATGTAATGTAATTATTCTAATATTTTGAATATGAGCTGTACTAAAATCTGAATGTAATTTATCTGAATTTTTTTTTATTTCACACTTTTTTGTGCTAAGAATGTTGCTAGAAACTAATCTTTCCATTTGTACCACAAAAGATCAGATCCATATGGGTAACCCAATTTATATGGGTACAGAAAAAAGAAATCAAATTATTTTGGTACTTGGCAAAGTTATGTTCTAACATAAAATAATAATGGTCGTTCTAACCCCTCTTTTGAGACTAAGTTTTCGTATGCTGTTTTCATAATTGAAACCAGTATAGTTATTATTTACAAGTTATACAGAACAAAAAAATTTTCAATCTTAACTTTGAACAAGGTACATTTATTAAAAATTAAATTCAATGTAAATTGCACATTTGCTCTTGCCATGGAACAGGTTCCACATTCTATTGAAGTCAGCCTTGCATTCAATGAAAATTGCCTTGCATACTAGTGGCAAGATTCCAGAAATGGTGTTTTGAGCAATGCGAAAGTGAAAACTTAATGATTGCCACGTTTCACCTGAAAAATAAAGATAAATACTGTCAGTAAAGAATCAGACACGGGTAATGCTTAAAAGAAAAACATTTTAGCAATTCTCTTTTAATGATCCATAGGTGTATTTTTTCATCTAAAGATCTGTCATAGTAATTTTGTTCAAAACAGAATAGTACAGAAAACATAAACAATAAAACATCAGTTTCTAATGTGCCTAACATGCCAAATCTAACATCTAATTACAGTAGGCTCTCTGTAATCGACACAGCTTGGGACCAATGCTAGTGTGGATTATAGGTCATTCTATTGTTTATGTTTTGAAAATTGTAAGTAAAACCAATCAACAGTTTTTTTTACAATTAATGACAAATTAAAATAACAGAAATATTATAATAAATATTGTACAATGATTTTATTTGAATTTATTTAAATATACAATTAATGGTTTTTAAAAAAATGTCACAATATATATTTTTACATGCTAGCTATTGAATTGTCAATGATTGGCATTGAAACTTAACATCAAATTTCAATGTTTACATCTGTTATGATGTGTGGATTATAGGTGCTTGCGAATTAAAGAGAGTCTACTATATTATATTAATTAACTATCAAATATAATATTTTCAATTTTTGCACAGTAAGCACCCACATAATAAAATGTTTATTTTAATGCAAATACATTTGTCAATTTCATGATTATAGATTTTGTGTGACCAACTTGGTCACTTCTGGGGTAATTATCCATCAGCAACAAATTTGATTAAAATAGATTGCCATAATATATGTGGGCGCGGGGTTGGAATAAAAGATCCACAACATAAACTAACTAGAAACCATCGTAAATAACAAAAACAATTACATTTATTTAGAAAGAATTGAAAGAAAAACGTAGTCCGTCCACGACGGAATCCAAAGCGGGAGTCTTAATGTTCTCCCCAAAACAGAGTAGAGGGGTCGTGATAATGTTCGTGCTAGCGGCGCCCTCTTGCGCCAGACATAATATGCGTTTACAAATAACATTTCATGAAGTTTAAAGTTCATAGTTAAGAGTTCAGTTCTGCTTTCTACATATATATTATATAAATCAAAGTATTAAAACCGAAATACACTAGAATATGTAAAAGTACATGTGTATGTTAGTATCGACCATATTTATACTACCTAAAATAATTAATCCTACTTATACTTTATTGTATGCGACTGTGTTTATATTCTACAGTCCTGCCCATCATATTCATTAAATCATGATAATGATAATCTTGTACTAGTCTTTAATATCAATATTAAGATTTTAAAAAAAAAGCAATGTTTATAAAAAGTCTATATCTTTACCTGTAGCTAAATATCTGAGAGTGAGTGCCAAACGTTCACCAGGAGGAATACTGTGTCTCATTTGTGTATTTCTTTTTTGTATCAAAGGTAATACTTTTTCAAGCAAATACTCAAAAGATGCTGTATCCATCCTAATCCACCTTCTATAGCCTTCAGTATCCTAGTATTAAAAAAATAAGATATGTTTAATTTTTCATAATTGTATTTCATGTATAGAAAATTTCTATGAGCAAGATATTACAGCAACCTTTTCAAACATTTCACTAAAACCAAACAGTTGGGGGAAAAAGAAATAATCCTCTTTTAGGGGACTTAAAGAAGGGTCAAATATTCTGCATAATAATTCTATAAATATTATTTCTATAATAATTTATTAATTCTAGCAAAATTTGAAAGAAAATATCTTACCTGAAGTGCCAGTTCCCTCATCAAATTCTCATAACATCCTAGTTTATTTCTTTTTTTTAACCATTCCCTTGTCCAAATTTTTCTTTCAGATTTTTTTCTTCTTGCAATTAATGCTGCTGTAAGGCAAATTATTTTAGCACATATCGTTTTTTTAGATGATATGCTCATAAAATTGGATGAAGCCATGATTTGAATAGGTTATGTCCGAGTGAGCAATCGATTCGTAATACATGCGCTAAGAAATTTGTATGCTATGCCTAAAGCCTAATGGTCGATAACAGGATTGGTACGGTAACCCGTCCACTTCGGTTTGCGAATCCGTTTGTCAAACTCCAGCAACCCTTCACAGACACTCCGCGAGGAGAAATGCTTGACGAAAAGCTTAAAGTTTCACCAAATTCTTCAGTGTGATACGGGTTTTAAACAAGGTTAATTAAAACGCTTGTGGACGTCTTTCGCATGGTGATACACCAATTCGATTACAGGTTAAAACTTTGGAGCACTACAAGATCAAAATTCCAAACAGTAAGATGGGGCACTATCCTACTGAAAGATGTGTGTGCTACAAGCACAATATTAAAAGTTACGGCAATATAAACTATGTCCGATATCATTGCATTTACCTAAATGATTCCAGGATTATCACATAAGAATTATTTTTTCGTATTTTTTTTAAGTCTTTCTATGGAGCATTTAGATATATGAAATTACTTAAATTGTATACTTTGTGATTTCTTGAAACGTATGAATTGTAATTTTTTTTGTTTGTTTAGTGTGTGTTTAAAGATGCTGTGAAGATGAAGATGCACCGCGATAAAAATCGCATAAATGTGAAAAAAAAATAATTTAATTTGATGTCTTCAGGTTTATTAGTTAAAGGATATATTGTCACCAGCCATCCACTACTTTTCTAAAATTCTTGTTTCTTGGCATGGTTTCAGAATGTTTCGCTTTTTCGTACAGTACGTAGTACTTTACGTAGCGGTTTATTCGTTTGCTTTTCCATTTCCACCAGCTTCCTCAATAAAAAACTTTCATGAAAGCGTCGAGATGTCCGATTACTTTTATCTTATGCTGAAAAGGAATAATTGTTGTCTGAGGTCATTTATGAAACATAAGAGTTATTACGGAGAGAGGTTACACGCGTGTTATCGCGGGAAAGGAACGAGCAAATTTGCATAGATTAATGTTTTATTTAGGCGTAATGTGTAAGATGATTTATGTGACCAATAGGATACAAAAATCACGCGAAAGTCGCTTTTGTTTCAGAGGTAGAAAAATTAACCTCCCTCATCCCAGGGTCAGCTGCTTTAATAAAATGTTCATCGGCATTAATTGATCCTTAAAGTTCAACAGAAGAAATTCAAGAAATATTAAATCACGAATAATTCAAGCGTCAGGCTTATTCGTTATTAGTCTTTATTCGTTCAAGAGTCCAACTAAAATACACACGCTTTGCGCAAACTGCGAAGCAGCCAAGTGGCGCGCTACCAGTACGCTAAAAGCAAATCTTTATATAGTATATATTTCTTCTGCCCGCGTGTATGTCACTGAACTCCTCCTAAACGGCTGGACTGATTTTTATGAAATTTTGTGTGTGCGATTAAGTTGATTCGAGAATGGTTTAGATTCACAATAAAACACCCCTAGCACCCCAGAAGGCACATGTAAAAATAATCGAAAACGACTGATATCGCTGTTGAATCCATAGTTTCTGGGGTCGCTGAGATTAATAGTGACATTCCTGATGTAAGTGCAAGTTCAGCCCCCCTCATTAGCATAGGGGGGGGGCGAGAAGGGAATATAAAATCTCCAAAATGACCGAGAGTAGTGTCGAATCCATAGTTTTCGGGGTCGCTGGGAGGAACAAAGGCCGTTTAAGTGAGAGTTCAGTACCCCCCCCATCAACGTTGGAGGGAAGGCAGGGTGGAGAAGTAGCCCAGTAGCTATGTACATCTTACCACGCAAAAGATCGGGTATTAGATTTTTTTTTTCCTACTTGTATATCTTTAGTCCAGTAGTGAAAAACCAAGTTTTTCAATTCGAAAGACCTCGGCGGAATTTTCTGTGGCCTAAAAACAACGAAATTTATTGACTTTTTTGGGGTTTTTTCAAATATCTCGGCAATGGTTGGTTCTAGAGCTTAGATTGCAATTACAATCTTAAAGAAGACAAAATTTTAAACAAATCTTATATTTACTTCTTTTTTCTAAACCCAATAACAAGCGAGCTACAGCGTCAGGAAAACGGGATATTTTATTCAACTCATCGAGAAAGATGCAAAACTTTCCCCCTTCTCTGACACATTAACTCGTACAATTGCTATATATATATCCATATTTGAGAAATGCACAATATGTGTAATACAACATATATATATATATATTTACTCCAACATACTTGAATAGTGTGCATATTTATATAATTATGTACACAAACTACACATTTGTCGATACATAGTAAATTAATTACAAAAATTGGAGTATTCAACATTCATAAAAACCGTTTATATACATTATTATAAATTAGAAAAATCTAGCAGAAGTGAAATAATATATAAGAAATTACATAAAATTAATAATTATTATGTAATTATAAATGATGCAATAACTGTACTAAAACTGAAATATTACAAATTAAATAACATTCTTCATACCTATTGTTTTTAGCTATTTTGATGATCTGGGGTGGACATCATCTCTATGTTTGGTGATACGTCATCTTCATCCTCTAAATCATGAGGCAGTTCAATTACATTTGTATATGTGAGGCCACTGCAGTGCTTACACATATTTGAGCATTTTAACCCTGCTTTTCGAAAAATACATGCACCAGTACAACCCTTTTTCAGCGTAAATTGTAGCAAAGAGATCATGCAAACCACTACCAGCCATTATTGCACCAGTTGAGCCTATAAATGACATCAGAAGGTGAAAACCTCCAAGCCTAACAACAACATTGTTCAATTCAGGAAGACCATTTGCAATAATATCCCTAGCTTTGAGATATAGGGGTTGGTCAAAAGTAACAATACACGTCTTTTGATTGAATTTTCTACAATATTCTGATGCAGTTAGCAGAGAGGTGTAGACTGTGTCATAGTGTGATGGAGGTGAGTTGATAAATGGAAGGCATATAATCTTAGAACGGTCATATTCTCTGTTAGCTGTCACTTTTGCCATAAAACCATTCCATCCCGAGACACTTTGTGCGATTTTTTGACCATTTTCCATACTGCCAAATCAAGTCTGTAGTAGATGAACATCAATCATATGAAGCTTCTGCAAATCCTCAATGATGATTGTTTTTTTAAACCTCCCTTTTTTGCATTGGGAAAAATTTGGAGGTTTATGCCTGTTTGACAACTTCAGCTGATGAGCACTTTTTTAAGCGCTGTATATTTTTGTCGGGCAACACTGAGGCAGAAGGCGTGATACACATTATACCTCCCACAGCGTGGAATGTTCCAGAACCATCCAGAGTGTCAACATTAAAATCAGCGTTGTCAAACACGTATTGACAGACAGCGTCATCTCGTAGTTTACTTTCTTTAGATCGCAGGGCAAGGGATAATTCTAGTAGAGAAACCTCAGAGTACGATGTTGCAAGTCCAAGTGCAGACAGAACGTTAATAAGGAGCTTCGAACCAAACTTTCTGTACAGGTAAGCACCGACTCCCGTCAACACTGAAGACATGAATGAACATGGTCTCACTGCATATATGACTGCATGCGATAGCGCAATACTTTTTTTTTTCTCCCAATTGTCAATTGATCCTCATTTGTGTTTCAAAATTATAGAACCAAATAGCAACTTCAATGAATCAGGAATAACACTTACGGCATTGCAAAAAAATTTATCTGACAGGGGATACTCAGTAGTGCAATATATTTGTGATCTTACGCCTTCCACTATAATTTCAGCTGCTGCTTTGACAACTCTTAGACGTTCCTCTTGAGGGTCTGTCTTCCTGTTGACATACCAGTTTTCATTGAGAATCTTATATCCAACGTTTTTAAAGCAACTCACTGTCTTTTTGTTGGCTGTTTCAGCGATTAAAATGACTTCTCGATACTTTTTTTCGAGACTCGATTTCACCGTTCTCTTATCCGGAACTTCATTTACTACGTTCATCAACTCCTCAAAAGTAAATTGGCACTCTTCAGTATTTTCTTCTAAATAATTATAAATTTTCTCCATAGCATAGTCAACATCTGAAAAATGACGATAACCTCTTTTTGATCCACTTTCAGATTTTTGGTAAAGCTTTCTGTAGCAAAAATGATGGTACCAGGCGTCCACAGCATGCAAATCATCTTCATTCCTGATTCGATCCTGTATTTTTCTGCCCATTCATCATTGCGAATCTGTGCAGTTTTCATAACTGAATCTTTAATTGCTGTTTTTGTGGTAACTTTATGAATCAAGTTTCGTTTTACGGGTGGCAATTCACGTTGTTTTGACAAAAAATCTTCTTATCTTAGCACCTCTCGACACAAAAAACATTGTTTTCTAAAATCGAAACGACCCGTTCGTCCTCGTGTTGATGAAGACACGCCAGCTTGTTGATTACTCCAATGGTCTTAACAACGAAGAGCTGCATCGATCATTTTCTCATTAATGTAGCTTGTCTGGCAAGCTCTGTGTACTGTCACTTGTTCTAAGCTTTTCAAAAAACTTTGATGACTAGGGTTTTTACGTTTAAGGCTACATTTTTTAAGAGTCTCTACTCCTTTCTTTTTCACTACTATAGTATCACCCTCACTTAAGTTAAAATCACAAATAAAACAAACTTCAACTTTTGAATCGCTCATATTTCCCGACGAACGAAAATGAAAAACTATGGAGTGACAAACTATTAAATTAAACTATAATAATTAACTACTAAAAATCACTTTTAACTATTATTAAAATAAAATAAACACGTTATAACACTGTACCGAGCAAAAGAACATGCAAGAATGACGCGATTAGTTTGATACAATCCAGAGAAAAACAGATCACAAGTAAAGACATGTAAAGACCAATACAAACGAAATAAAAAATTCACGCTGGGGGAGGATTCTAAAAATAGAATCCTCCCCCAACGCTTCGAACCCAACCCGATTCGGACAGGTCAAACACAAGAACAATAAACGTGAGGAGTGTTAAAAAAGTAAGTTTTGCGTCTTTCTCGACAAGTTGAATAAAATATGCCATTTTCCTGACGCTGTAGTTCGCATGTTATTGGGTTTAGAAAAAAGATGTAAATGTAAGATTTGTTCAAAATTTTGTCTTCTTTAAGATTGTAACTGCAATCTAAGCTCTAGAACCAATAATTGCCGAGATATTTGAAAAAAACCAAAAAAAGTCAAAAAATTTCGTCGTTTTTTGGCCACAGAAAATTCCGCCAAGGTCTTTCGAATTGAAAAACTTGGTTTTTCACTACTGGACTAAAGATATACAAGTAGGACAAAAAAAATCTAATACCCGATCTTTTGTTCGGTAAGGCCATTTATTTGAACCCAGCTACTGGGCTAAAGATAAAATGTCCAAAATGACCGAGAATAGTGTCGAATCCATAGCTTTCGGGGTTACTGAGATGAATAGTGACACAACTGATGCCCTTTAAGTGCAAGTTCAACACCCCCCCCCCCATCAGCATTGGGGGAGGGGAGGGAAAGGGGAAAAATGAAATGTCCAAAATGTCCGAGAGTAGTATCGAATCCATTGTTTTCGGAGTCACTGAGATGAATATAGGAAACTAAAAGTGTTGTTTATAATCAAGTTTTGAGTTAAATAATAGAGTGAATTTGTAATTTTATTTTATAATTTGTATACTGTACATATATTTTTAAATACTCGTGAATAAAATTACTTAGATTTTACACTATAGGTACAATTCATTCCTTTTCCTGTGTAGTAAAAAATTGAGATTAATAAATACCTGGACAACGCCGGGTAAACAACTAGTATATTTATATAATTTCAATTTGCAACATCAACTGTTTTTAAAAAGTCTTGAGTACAACATACGGGGTCGAAGTTGAAAATAAGCAAAACTTTCTTTGTATTGACGTTTACTCAAAAACTATTAATTATTAGAGACAAGTTCGATATATGTTGATACTGCAGAAATATATCATTAGGCAGGTATCCCTGTTTATCTTTCTATTTATTTCTTTTTAATGAAGCACTTTGTAATTCTGAAATTGTTCTATTTAAATTAGAAAAAGTACTATAAAGTTATAATTTTTTTAAAAACAAAAATGTTGTTTAATACTCCCCTGTCCGAAAATATGGTATAGATTTTAAAACACGTTGAAGATTAACGGATGATGTAAACATTTTAGTAATCATGTAACCCATTTTTTTTAACGGACAGTGATCGTAAAATAATGGACCATAGTAGGGGGAGACATTTGTTTTTGATTAAGTGAAAAATTTTGTTATTTTGTGTCAAATGAAGTATAATACCCGCTGCGTTTAGGAAATGGGAAATTTTGATGAAAGTAGAGCTGGATTGTAGGAGACTAACAAATCCAAACAATTAACTGATGATGAGCGTAATGATCTATTGCAGTGGTTCTCAAACTGTGCGTCCCAGAGCTTTTTCAGATGCGCTCCGTAGTATTTCTAAAAAATCTATCCAGATATGAAAAGCAAATGTATACTAAGTTACTATATTATACCATTTCTTTACGAAGACTCGGCTTGTTTCGTTGCTAGATTATTATGATAGTTATAAGTTACTTTTCTTGCAACTAGCTTCTGATCCGCAAATTTTTTACGCGTTTAGAACACGTGGCTGGAACGCATGCTAACACCGGCACTAACTTTCATCACATGGCAACTGGCAGTGTTGCATAACAGGCGTTGGTGAGTGGGCGTGTCGTGTCTTGTGAACTGCCGTCAAGAGTAAACGTATTGTGCCTTTTACAACTTTCAGAATAATTACCGTTGATATAATTGTCTTTATTAAGAATAATTCACCCATAAAAATGTATAAGTTTGTTAAAAAGAAGCGTGACACTAATGAATGTAAACCCGAAAGTGAGCAAATCTCAAATGTGGGAAGTTGTTATAGTAAGAAAGCAAAATCGCGACCGACTCGTAAATACGATGAGAGTTATTTAAGCCTTGGCTTTTCTTGGACCGGAAATGTTGATAATCCGCAGCCAGTATGTTTAGTTTGTGAACTAAAAATGTCAAATGAATCAATGCTCCATAGTAAACTTGGTAAACATTTGAAAAGTAAACACTCTCATTTACAAGACAAACCCACAAGTTATTTTAAGAGAATGTCCGAACAGCAAAGAAAAGCAGGTGATTCTTTCAAAAGTTTAATGACTGTCTTATTAATACAGTGATTTCCGCTTATAAGAATCACGTTGTTATTATTGTTTTAGATTCTTATAAGCGGTTGATTCTTATAGCCGAAATTTAGGTTTTTGGACAGGCACACACACACCTATATATACATATATTACATAATTTACCATAAAATACTCTTTAATTTACGTTATCTTTTATTAAAATTATTTATTATAATTTTAAAAATACAACTTAATTTCTAGACCTATATGTAGATACACATGATTATAGTAATAGAAGAAAAAAATCCAGTATTTGTTACAACATACCTGCTTAACAGTTTTAATATTTCAACTACAGGAAGGGAGCGAGAAAAAGTTTTCTATGGTAGGTTGACGTAAGGAAGTTTTCAGGAGGCTGTTTATACCTCTTTCAATACTAGTCTCAGACGAAGATTCACCTTCTAGCTTACGTTTTATGGTTTGATAACGTGCTGAATCTACTAATGTTACGTTTGCCTAAGTGATAATGGACACTTAGCCGAAGTTTTATGTGTTTCAGGGTCCAGGAAGCCGCAACCAGGATGTGGGAGGTGGGAAAAAAAGAGTATTTTTGTTTGTCAGTAGAGAAAAGTGAAATCAGACCCGGACGAGTAAAGATGCCCCTGGGTCAAGCTAATAGGACAGTGTTGTGCTAAAGCGTTTAAGGGGAAACTATTATGTTATGTCTAACAAAGAAAGGGATGAATTTTACGACTATATTCCATCCCATCTTATCAATCTTTCCTTAAGAAAAAAAGAAAGAACTTCGTGCCTTTTGAGGGTTTAAGTGGCTTTTTTGGAAAAATGAAAGGAAAGCGAAGATTGTAAACTGATTCTTAAAACCGGTGGATTGATTCTTTAAAGCGAAAATTTTAACATGGAAATAATACATTTGTTTTTGTTTTCGCGATATTGATTCTTATAAACGGTTGATTCTTATAACCACTGATCACTATAAGCGGAGGTTACTGTAAAAGCAAGTGTTTGCGTGCGTGCGTGCGTGTGTGTATGCGGCCCCCAGGCGAATCTGTGAAACTTACAGCCCTGAAATTTGGCACACGGGTAGTGCAAACTATGGGAAGGGGCACCTCGAAGCCCGAATTTAAAATTTTATTCTAGAAAATTAATTATTTTACGTTTTGTGGGATATTTTATGTTTTTTTAACTTCAGATTACGATATCTCGGCAAAAAATGATCGTAGAATTTTGATCTTTTTACAATCTACAGACATTTCTCCTTCAAACAAGACCTCATTTGTTTAAAAATAATTTAAAACAGACTAATATTTTCATCAAAATATTAAACCCACCTTTTCGAGAAATTTACGCACTTTTGAGGATCTACGGTTGATGCTCTTCGAGTTTTTATCTTACAAAGAAAATATTTACATCATCTGGAAGATGAAAACTTTCTCATTCATATGAACCTCATTTCAAGTCTCTGTCTTAAAATTTCGATTTTTAATTGAATTTTAAAGAACGATACTCGAACAGAAATTTCCTGCTTGGTTCTTCAAGCGCGGTTTGGATGAAGAACCATTTTTTCACCCATAGGCGGAGAGGGGGGGGGGGAGGCTCGAAGAAAGAATTTTTCGCCCATTCGTGGAGGGTTGGACCGAACGAAATTTCTCGCCGGGGGGGGGGGGGGGGGGGGGGGAGGGAGAATTTTTCTTCTGGCTGCGACAGTTAGCAGGACGTGGAATACGTAGCCACAAAATTTAGATACCTTGACTCGTTGTTTTTTAGTGTTTCCATTCTCTGACAAAGTTTGCTGAAGGGAGCGGGTTCTTAAACCGACCGGATAGAAGGGCGAAGCCCGTGTCATGGGTTATGTCACAGTATAAATAACATAGAAAATGACATTTTTTTCTATGTTATTTATACTGTCTTAATTTTTAAATTGATTTTGGTTAACAAACATTCTTAAAATCCCGGTTAACGCCATCTGTAATTAGGAATACCTCCAGCTTTTCCTTTCTTACAGAACAAAACTCATTTCGGAAGTTTCATTGAAGGTAAAACGAGTAATTTCTGTTGTGGCATCTAAAAAGGTATTTTAAGTAAACAATTAAACTTTGAAGCGTATTCCAATCTTTAACATTACAGTAATAAGCATTACATCCTATTAATAAAAGCGAATGTTTTCTTATTAATAAAAGCGAATGTTTGCGTGCGTGTGTGTGGGCGGCCCCCAGGCAAATCTGTGAAACTTACAGTCGTGAAATTTGGCACACGGGTAGTGCAGACTATGGGAAAGTGCACCTCGAAGCTCGAATTTTAAATTTTATTCTAGAAAATTTTTTATTTTATGTTTTGTGGGATATTTTATGTTTTTTTAACTTCAGATTACGATATCTCGGCAAAAAATGATCGTAGAATTTTGATCTTTTTACAATCTATGACTACAGACATTTCTCCTTCAAACAAGACCTCATTTCTTTAAAAATAATTTAAAACAGACTAATATTTTCATCAAAATATTAAACCCACTTTTTCGAGAAATTTACGCATTTTGAGGATCTACGGTCGATGCTCTTCAAGTTTTTATCTTAAAAAGAAAATATTTACATCATCTAGAAGATGAAAGCTTTCTCATTCATATAAATCTCATTTCAAGTCTCTATCTTAAAATTTCGATTTTTAATTGAATTTTAAAGAACGATACTTCAACACAAATTTTATGTGGTTCTTCCAACGCGGTACTCTAGGCGTTGGAATCAATCATTCATAAGGACTGCGCATGCGCACAAGGAAACGTATTATTTACTTTTGCCGGTGTTCACTTTTTCTGTATTCTGTCAATTTTTGTTTAATTTAGTTACTTTTTTGCATATTCTTTCTTTTTATGCTTCTGTCTGAAACTCTGGAATATTTTTTATTATCATTCTAATACTTCGAAACTTAACAATGTTTACTAGGGGTGTTTTAAAACAACTGTTAATTATGTTTGTGTTTAGCTTTGAGAAAAAATGATTTTGTAAAGGATTTTTGGGTCTTTTATGCTAAAATAGCACTTAAAAATCAAAAAAAGAAAAAAAAACTTACCTGTAAATAGCATACCTTTTTTATAAATTGATCAATTTGAAGTAATTTTTAATGAAATTTAGCTAAAACACCTATCATTCTGCACAAAATCCTAAAGCTAACATTTTAAACTAATTTTAGCTTTTGATTGTGGAAATTTTTGATGTTAAAACATCTTAACAATGTATTACATATGCATTATTTTGTACGTCAAATATAGTTGCACATTAATTTTATAGAAATTTGTGGTATGACTTTCTTAAGTAGCATGATTTATTTTTTCTCGATGATATCTTTTTCTTAATTGTCATATTTTGAGAACATAACTTTTTTAAATTAAAAAAAACACAAATAACAGTTTAGGTTAACAAGAATTATTGTCAAGAATTATATTTCACATGATTGGACAAGCCACAGGTCAAGAAGTGTTGAAATTAATGGAGGTAAGGTTAATTTTTTTTTACATGCAGTAATTTTTTCATGTCCTGATTCTTAAATTAGAATCGATAGCTGATTTATACCTCATTTATATTTTTAGAATTTAACTTGTTACTTCTGTTTTAACTTTCCTTTCTATTTTACCATCATGTTTTGTTTTGCTATTATTGAAGTGTGTAAAATATTTTTCATTGCTTACTACGATTTAAAAAATATTTTTGTATTATTGGCCTGAGCATATCTGCCCGCAGCCTGTACTTTTTTATTCATACTGTGTTATTTATACTGTTATTTTTTCTACGTTATTTATACTGTATTTAGTTTTTAAATTGATTTGGTATTGTTTACTTTTCAGCTTTTCCCGAATGATTTTCTGAATCTTTACCCCGGAAAGAGAAGCGAGACTGGAAGAAATCAGACAACAACAGCAAAGAATAGTTGGACAAAAACCACAGGATCGTCATGATTTGTTAGCAAGAGTGTTTCATCAAAAACAAAAATCACTTATGAGTCTCATCACAAAGGCAAAGATTTTTGGAGAAGTTAGGTGTCATATGTACAGAGCCTGACTAAGGCAGGGGCATACGGGGCAGTTGCCCCGGGCCCCCACATTAGAGGGGGCCCCCCAAATAAAATAGAAAGTTTATTTTACGTTTCCTTCTTTAATGAACTTTTTTTAGATGTGCTATATCCCTTTTAATGATGGACATAGAATTGTCAGAAAATCAATAAAATGGACAGAACGATATTTCGTCTGACCATTGGAGGGGGGAACTTCATAGCTATTTTAGGTTCTAGTCAATTTTCTTCTTATATATCTATAATGAGGTGAAACCTCCATAAAGTTCGGTTTTTCATTACTGAAGTAGTGAAGCAGAGGGGGCCCCCAAAGAAGTTTTTGCCCCGGGCCCCAATTAGGCTAAGTCGGGCCCTGCATATGTACACCATAATTGTAGTTTTGGCTGATTTAAACTCTGTATTCTCACATTTTGATGCCCCTGTAGCAGTAGTGGATTACATGGTTAACTGGAGTTACTCATTTTGTTCCATTTTAAAGGAATTTGGCTGTGGTTCATATGGGAATGGCGTTTAGAAACATACGGCATATGAGGCAGATATTACGGATCAAATAATAGCCAAAGATGACACCACTTCAGTCAGTTGTCACAAAACAACTGTCTCTGTTCACATGTTGCAGAAGCCTCCTCTACACGATTTCTTCATTCGGGAATGGCGTTTAGAAACATACGGCATATAAGGCAGATATTACGGATCAAATAATAGCCAAAGATAGCAAGTGTCTATAGACAATGCGTGGATTGTCCCGTATTGCCCTCTACTAACCACAATTTTCAATGCCCATATAAACGTAGAGTACTGCAATTCAGTTTTATAGTCTTGCGTGTGAGTGGAACACTGGTGTGTGGTTTTCAAATGATTTTAGCTTTTACTGGAAATAAGCAGAACATTAGCATCGAAAACAGTAATCGTTTGGAAAGTTTTTATTTATATACACAATTCAGTACCATAATACTCTTAAAATTTATATTTTAACGCATTTCGGTTACTGCTGTTGTTTGTAAAAACACGATCTTCATTGCCATGCTCATTTCAGAAATTTCTCATTGAGATGATGCTCATTTAATGCGTGTTTTCAACAGTGAAATATACCATGTTCTGTAAATGCCCCGAAAATATTTCTATACTGGAGATGTAGACAGATTAAAGAATTTAAGTAAACTTTTGTGTAATTTATACATTTGTGTGTGTTTAATTATTTAAATTAATAGATTTATATTTTTTATACGTTTTATTCTTGCATTCTTTTAGGGGTTTATAGTGTTGCATGTGAGTGGAACGCTGGTGTGTGGTTTTCAAATGATTGTAGCTTTTAGGGCCTGTTCACATAGGAGTCCGTTGCGTTGCAATAAGGAAAAGATGACGTTGAGACGAAAATAAACCAATCATAGGCGTTAAAAATTTCATTGCTAATCGTTTGGTGGCATATGATTGGTTTATTTTCGTCTCAACGTCATCTTTTCCTTAACGCAACGCTACGGACTCCTATGTGAACAGGCCCTTACTGGAAATTAGCAGAACATAAGCTTCCAAAACAGTAATCGTTTGGAAAGTTTTGAATTTAATTTATTAAATGCTGATCACGGGGTTTCTTTTCTTTTTGTGATACTTTAAATTAATTTTGCGTCACGTGCATAACAACGAAATAAATTGACAAAGAAAATATTAAAATACAGTAAAAGATAAAATTTAACCACTAGACTAATTGAGATGGAAATTTTTAAAAATTTAGTTCAAATTAGTATGTTTTATGGATATTAAATCAAATCTATACTTATATATAAAGAGAGAGAGAGCGATTTTGGGGAGGGTTTTTACGTGGAGGGTAATCTCCGGAACCACTGCACCTATTTGAAAAATTCTTTCACTGTTTGAAAGGTACATTATTCCAGACGGACATAGGCTATATATTATGTATATCTGATCAGTAGAAATAAAGTTAGGGGCTTAATCCTAACAATTTCCATTGTTACCGCTACTGTCCTCTACTGCTTTTTGTGCTGAAGTCTTCAACGATCCTTACCGTGGTGCTATCACGGTGGGCTTCTGTTCTGACGGTAGTGGTTCGAAACTAGCCGTTCTCCGGCATGCCTTTTTCTTTAAAAAAATTAACTTTAATTATTTACTAACGTAATATTAATTTGAATACTATTTTAGGAATATTATTTGAAAAAATTTTAATATTATTTTAAAAAAAAATTCTTTACTTAAAATCCTTTTTTTATTTTTGTATTTTTATTTCATCTCTTAAACTCTCTCTTTTAAAAAATTAATTTTAATTAATAACTAACGTAATATTAATTTGAATATTATTTTAGGTGCTTAAAATAATTAAAAAAACAATCTTTACTTAAAATCCTTTTTTTATTTTTGAATAAAACTACGGTCTCAAGCACACCTCTTTCTTTTAAAAAAATAACTGTAATTAATAAATAACGTAATATTAATTTGAATATTATTTTAGGTGCTTAAAATAATTTTTAAAAAATTCTTTACTTAAAATCCTTTTTTATTTTTGTATTTTTATTTCATCTCTTATTCTAATTTTGGGATACCAATGTTTATCTATACTTCTATAATAATATATAAAGAGAGAGAGCAGATTTTGTACGTGGAGGGTAATGTACAACTTTTGTACATTAAAATGTACCTTACATCTTTTCCTTTGTCAACCGCAGTCAAGTAACCATAGCAACACCCTTTAGCTTACGGGGTCCGTTTTTCGAAATCGCTCTTTACAACGGGAAAATGTTATTTGCTTCCTATCCCCATTTTACGTGGGGGACATTCAGCGTGGGGGGTGAGGGGAAAGAGTGGTTAATTGCTTTCTTATTGCTTTCTTACTATTGAAGAAGAATTTCAATAGTGGTTCTTCGGCACTCCGTGCCTCTTTCATCTCTCAAAAGGCTGAAAATGGATGAACCGCGGGTGAACCGCCCTTGTGATGTCTCTCGCCTGAAAAGAAATAGCCTCTAGCTAGAACGACAAAAGATTATTATTCAGTCCTTTTCGGCAAGATTCACCCTCCGTTCCCAGAATGTCACCCAATTGTTCTTTTGAGGGCAAAGACGTTAGGAAAGTCACAACGAAGTGGAATTCGAGACTATATCTCTGCCGACATCACACCGTATTTTTCGAGAGTATGTGCATCGGATATATGCTATCCCACCCCGTAAGGAAAAGGTTTAATATTTTTAAGATTCGAGTAGAGGAGGTATTGATAAATACAAAAAGGATTTTTGAAACTGGCAATGTTAAAGGGTTTATTGAAGAAAACTACATTTGGAACTACTCTTTTTATTGGACATTTAAGGTAAAAAAAGATTTACAATTTATTGACTATCAACTGGAAATTTATTGGTATAATATTTTGTTCAACCCGGACAAAGTCGGGACGGGCCGCTAGTCTATATATAAAACTGTAATTTCCTCTCAAAATATTCTTCTCCATGACGATAAATAAGTCCCAAGGCCAAACTTTAAAATATGCTGGCGTACATTTACGAGAAAATTGTTTCTCGCACGGTCAGTTTTACGTAGCTTGCTCACGTGTAAGTTCGCAGACGAGCCTGGTAATATTAGTTCCGCCCAATGAAGAAACAAAATATATTGTTTATAAGAAAATCCTCTAAAAAGCAATTTCACTACTTTTTCATTGTAATTATCATAAAATGTACCCCGCAGCGAAGCACGGGTATTCAGCTAGTTTCTATTAAAGCTCAAATTGCTTCTTACCAAGAAGCAATTTGAAGCTTCTCAGAACTGATCGCACAAAATTTGAAGCTCATACTTTGGGTGAGGATCTTATTTTGCCTGCTTGCCAAAAGATTGTCAGTACGGTGTTAGGAAATGAAGCAGGTATGAAAATAAGCAAGATACCTCTGTCCAATGATACTGTTAACATGCGTATTATGGAAATGTCTTCTGATATTGAGAAAAATGTATGTGGTAATAAACTCCAGTGTTCTGATTTTGCACTGCAAGTTGACGAGTCAACCGGCATTACCAACAAGGCGCAACTCATAGCATTCATTCGTTTCATTAACGTAAATCAAATAACAAATCAGTTTCTTTTTTTGCAAAGAATTAAGTCTGAGCACAAAAGGTGAGGACATTTTTAACATCCTGAATAACTACCTTGATAAATGGCAGTTATCGTGGAAATCGTGTGTAGGCATTTGCACAGATGGAGCTCCTTCTATGATAGGCTGCAACAAGGGTCTTGTATCTTTTATAAACGAGCAAAACGAAAATGTTATTGTAACTCATTGCTTCCTTCATAGAGAGGCCTTGATGTCAAGAACATTAGGAGAGGATTTAAGAGAGGTCTTAGATCAAGTTGTTAAAATTGTGAACTTTATTAAAACAAGACCAGTTAAATCACGCCTATTTGAACAAATTTGCACCAATATGGATTCTCAACACAGACGGCTACTTTTACACACCGATGTGAGGCGGCTGTCAAGAGGCAAAGTACTTACCCTTGTACACGAGTTACGACAAGAACTTATCACATTTTTTGAAGCAATGAAACAATCTCATTTTTGTAACCTCTTTCAATGTGAATTTTGGCTTACAAAGTTACAATATTTAGCATCTATTTTTCAGCATCTAAATATTTTGAACTCTATCATGCAAGGGAAAGAGGAAAATATCCTCACATCCACTGACAAAATAAAAGAGTTGCAGAGAAAGCTACAGATTTGGTAAAGAACAGCGATGGAAGGCAGTCTCGAAATGTTTCCATTGGTAAGTAATACTTGCAAAACTGAAATTCTGCTAATGATAGATGGACATTTATCAACTTCAGAAGAAAATTTGATTTATTATTTTCCATCAATTAACACTGCGCAATAGGACTGGATTAGAAACCCTTGTGTAGAAACTGCAATAGATTCTAGTTTAACGCTAACAGAAAAGTAAGATCTGGCAGCTGTGTCCACTGATCGTGAATTGATGATTAAATACAAAGAATTGTCTCTTGAAGCTTTTTGGATTTCTATCAAATAAGAACATGTGTCGATATCTAAAAAAGCGCTGGCCATTTTATTGCAATTTTCCACCTCATATTTATGTGAACTGAGATTTTCAACCCTCGCCACAATTAAGTGTCAAAAGAGAGGAACTCTTCAATGCGTTGATGAGGAAATGAGAGTTTGTCTATCAAACATTGGAGAAATCGCAAGGTCTCATCAAGCTCATGTTTCTGATTATCACTAGAATGAATAAACTTCATAGAGGTATGTGAAGTATGCTTTTATTAAATGCGTTATTTTTCTATATATTTAACTAAATTATAACATATTAGTCCTATTTTGTATACAGTGCTCCAGCAAGTATCTGTAGTATTGTAAGTGCACTCAGACTGTATAAAGTTTGAGAACCACTGGTCTATTGCAAAAGTTGTTACAACTGAAGAAAGGCCAAAAGCTGGAACACGGTTCAGTTAATAAAGTTGCAGCTGATTTCGGAGTAAATCGTTTGATTGTGGCACGAGTTAAGATGTGACATGTTGGGTGCAACTGCCATACATATAGACATGTTTTGAAGTATGATAGAATGTACATGGATTCGTTGCAATAGGAGTAGAGGATTTATATTTATGTTTTTCCAGGTGTGACATCAATTATCGCTTACTGGTTCCTGGTTGTGGGTTTTTATTTTAAGCGTAACCAAGTGTTATTAAATTCTGCTCTCCCCCAATGCCCATGGGTTCTAACTGGGAGGATATCCGTCGGAACAACCAGAAATCAGAATTTTCCGTATGAGCTTAGGCTGTGGGGGGAATAATAATTTGGATAAGCGTAACCAATCTCACGTCTCACAAACCTCCTGAAAACACCGTGTTCTGCCTATTGCAATGGCTTCATTAGCGAGTTTTGAGGGAGTTGTGGAAACTTTCAAGAGAGAGAGACCGCCGTTATGGCTCTTTTCGGAGTACCTGGGTCAAAGGCTTTAACTCCACTATGATTAATTTTGAATACGAATGTTCGTGAAATTGGTAGGTAGAGGTTTGAAGATAAAATTATTTTACAACTAGCCGGGCTTTGCCAAGGCTATGCTCGGGCTTCGCCCAGCTACGCTCAAGCCATCAAAGGAAGACGATGAATGAATCAAGTGAATGAATGACTCAATCGTTGTTTAGAACCCAAGGGGAGAATTTGCCGTTCTTCGCGTTTGAAGAACCGATAGAAAATTTGTGTTACGTATCGTTCTTTAAAATTTAATTAAAAATCGAAATTTTAAGATAGAGACTTGAAATGAGGTTTATATGAATGAGAAAGCTTTCATCTTCCAGATGAGGTAAATATTTTCTTTGTAAGATAAAAACTCGAAGACCATCGACCGTAGATCCTCAAAAGTGCATAAATTTCTCGAAAAAGTGGGTTTAATATTTTGATGAAAATATTAGTCTGTTTTAAATTATTTTTAAACAAATGAGGTCTTGTTTGAAGGATGTCTGTAGTCTTAGATTGTAAAAAGATTAAAATTCTACGATCATTTTTTGCCGAGATATCGTAATCTGAAGTTAAAAAAACATAAAATATCCCACAAAACATAAAATAAAAAATTTTCTAGAATAAAATTTAAAATTCGGGCTTTGAGGTGCACTTTCCCATAGTCTCCACTACCCGTGTGCCAAATTTCACGGCTGTAAGTTTCATAGGCCGCACACACGCACACATTGAGGCGGTACACCCGAAGAGTGTGACCGACAGACAGACCCGGACCTTGCTTTATTAATATAGATGATTATTGCGCTGAGTTAAGACAAGTTAAATTCAAATGAACTGTTAACTCGGAGTAGTTAATGAAAAGTTAGAAAAACATACACGAGCGACATATTACGCTCGTGTATGTTTATGAACATGTCTGAGAATTCCATGTGACAAAAATGACGTCACATCTGGGAAAAACGCAATTTGTTCATTTATATTTCCTGGGGCCTTAGGGCCTGTTCACATAGGAGTCTGGTAGCGGAAGCGTTAAAGTATTAAAATATATTTAACCAATGACAAACCTCGAAACGATTAACAACGAAATTTTTAACGCCTATGATTGGTTTATTTCCGTCTCGGCGCCATCTTTCCTTTTACGCTTCCGCTACCAGACTCTTATGTGAACTCACATAGAATCTGTTAGCACCAGCGTTAGGGCCTGTTCACATAGGAGTCCGTTGCGTTGCGTTAAGGAAAAGATGACGTTGAGACGAAAATAAACCAATCATAGGCGTTAAAAATTTCATTGCTAATCGTTTGGAGGCATATGATTGGTTTAGTTTCGTCTCAACGTCATCTTTTCCTTAACGCAACGCAACGCAACGGACTCCTATGTGAACAGGCCCTTACTCGTACTGACATATTTTAAACCACAGACCTTAAAAATTTCGTGGCTAATCGTTTGGAGGTTTGTAATTGGTAAAAGATATTTCAATACGAGTAACGCTGATGCTGACGAATTCTATGTGAACAGTCTCTTTGTCTCGGGAAATACGAAAATTTCGCCCTGCGGAAATGTCGTCATCGTGACGCACATTCTTAATCGACAATTACGCTCATTAGTAGATTTTACAAATAATATGTCAGGATGACGCTACGCTTGCACGGCGAATTTTTCGTATGCCTTGAGACTAAGGCCCTTGAAAAGGGCCCAGTTTTATCTGTACGCGTTAAATGCAGCTATTTAATGATAATCATAATTAATATTCTTATTTACAGGACGATACCTAAGCAGTGGCCAGTCGTGCTGTGTTTAAAATATTCTCGTTTTCGGCTGCCTAAAAAATGTATAAAAGAAATTCAGTAATGCAAAAAAATAATTTCTATCATTAAGGTATTGAAAATGAAAGGAACGGAAGTCGCTTCCCAATTTTATTTTATTTATTTTTTGTTTCTTTCTAAAGAAAAAGAAATCGTTTGGTTCCATTGTCGTGTTGCTACATCCAGTTTTTAGTTTATTGGCCGCGTATCGTAAATTTATTTTTGTTAGTACTAATTATTTATTTTTCTTAGAAATTTATTTGGGTGCGTTGTGTTTTATTATTTACTAGCTGAGTGGCAACCCGATGTGTTGCTTTTTCGATTTAAAATGAAATGGTTTTATTTCTTAAAGATTAAAAATTGTTTATTGACTTTTAAAAATATATTAGTATTTTTAAAAAACGAAACAATTTTTTCAAATTCTCTTTTTCAAATTTTGGTTTTTGGCTTTTGAAATTTATTTCAAATTTCTGTTTTCAAACTTTGCTTTTTTAAACAAAAAAGAAGCTCATTCAATAGGGCAGTGTCTCGCAGCATGTCACATCTCAACTCTTGCAGATTTTACTTCTTGTTTGGCGAGGAGTGGCAAAACATTGAATAATTTAACATGGCGTTCAATGAGCATTCTTACAGCTTGTTGAATAAAATGCTCTCAGATTACGCAAAGTCTTTAGATACGGTATCTAAACAAAGGTACTAAATTAAACATTCAGGTACAACCCGGAAAGGTTTATTCAGTGTGTGACCCGTATTTATAGACAGAGGAAGACTGGAATTACGATACAAGACGCTGGCCTGAAGTAACTTATCCTGATATCTATACATATCTCAACATAATTATAATCATTCTCAACTAAAGAATGATTATATTCTCTTAAACCTTGCGAAATATTAAAAAAAGGTGTTAAAATGCCTGTTACATACAACTAATATGAGGAATTTTATAAATAAACTTAAATTATTTAACTAAAAATGAAAGTATCGTCCAAAAACACATGCAAACGCATAGAAACGGCTTCTGTTTTCTGCCACCCGATAATCACGTGATCTATAGTAGACGAAAACTGACATAGTCAGTGACGTTGCTACGTTTCGCCTTATTAGAAAAAAATTCTAAATGTTTTAACTTCTTTCCTAAAACTAAAATTATTTCTGGTAATTTAAAATTATTTCTGGATTTCAATTATTAAAGACTCGTTCTCATACTCGTTCTCAACTAATTATTTTTCATTTTGGCAACATGGCAGAATGTAAATATAAAAATCTCATGGGTGAAAAAGTGCTTAAAAAAATAGAAAGATTGTTCTGAGGAATTCAAAATTGGTGGCGGAAGAATCCTCATCAGTTGCTCATTAATTAGAAACAAATTTTACGAACTTGCTGGAATTATTAGTGAGTAAAATAATAAATCGAAAAATTAAGAACTCCCCATTCAGTTACATGAAGATACTATGGCAATCAGCGCAGGAAATTTCAAAAGTGAGTTTCGTAAGTACGCTTTTTTAGAATGATAACATTTTTTTTACTAAATGTATTTGGTATATTTTTGAAGCTGAACATCTAGAAAATGCCGGTAAATCGTAAAATTGACATTAATAGGTGCAGAAAACCCAAATATTTGTCCATCAAAATTGTCGATTTCATGAAATTCGGAAAACTGCTTTGGGAAAAAAGCTTCGTTTGGAATAAAAAACATTTTTAACTTTATAAAAATGTGCATATCCTTAAAGATGAAGAGTTGTAAAACACATGGAAATAAAAAATTTGTCGACTGGTGGGTGGAAAAGTTTAATTTTGCATGCATGAAAATAGTGGAAATTTGCGAAACGGAAAGGAGCTGGCCCACCCGGAATGACATGTTTCTATTACCCGCTTCTTTTGAGTTCGGCGGTTTTAATTGAATAATTTAAAAAGTTTAAAGTTTTGAAAGTTGAGGATGGTATCAGTGCACGCGTCTCGTCCGACCGCGTCCATCGGTACCAATCGCGATATCTTGCTATGCTCGGTTCGCGAGATTAGCCCGTCCCCGTGTCGTCTGCTGACTAACAAACAAACTAACATTTGTTTACCTTCAGCTGTTATTATATAGACTAGCTGAGTGGCAACCCGATGTGTTGCATTTTCGATTTAAAATGAAATGGTTTTATTTCTTAAAGATTAAAAGCTGTTTAATCACTGTTAAAAATATATTAGAATTTCTTTAAAATGAAATAATTATTTAAAATTCTCTTTTTCAAATTTCGGTTTCTGGCTTTTGAAATAATTCTTTCAAATTTCCATTTTCAAATTTTGCTTTTTAAACAAAAAAAATTTATTCAATTAGAAAAAATTCTAAAGCTTTTAACTCCTCATTTCCTAAAACTAAAATTATTTGGAACAGCTTTCTCAGACGCACCGCCCTTGGCGACAAATTGGCGCCAAAAATATTTGACGCCAACTTGACGAAAAGTTGGCGTCAAAAGTTTTTGGCGCCAACCTGACGAAAAATTGGTCTAATAAACTGTCCAGTACCTATATAAATAAATACCCAATAAGGGTGGGTGGATTGCGGCCTCAGACTTTGTGAAGAAAAGTCATAAAAAATAAGCTCCTGATGTACGCATATTTCTTATAGAATCTGCCGGGAAATTGTTACACTTTTTCGGCATTGGTTATTCAACTTTTACGGCAATAGTTTCTATATATATTTTTGCATGTTTCTCTGTCTCTATCCCTCTATCTATCCATATATATATATATACATATGCATATATAATTGTCAATTTGCTACACGAAAACCAAGACCCAAACCGTAAGCTTCTCTGCGCACCACACTCCTTCCCATCGATCTTATTTCTGCACACCCAAACATACCCATCAGAAACATTATTCTTTTTTCTTAATTTCATTTTTAAATCACATTTCACGCAAAATATATCAGGCTTTAAAAACTTCAAATCCCACAAGAATTCGAAAAATATCATTCGATCAGCATGAATAAACCCATGTACAAGTGACTCATTTACCACCCCTTCCGTATATCTATCACAAGAATAACGCCCTCTAACATTACCCAAAACTTTCGCCTGGTATTTACTAACAACATCCTTCACACTGAAAATGGCCGTCATCATAAATCTCGTAACAATTTACAATTAAAAAACTTTCAAACTAATCCAAGCAACAACAAAAAACGATTAAATACCCATAATTGGTCAAAATAAATCACGTGATACACCCGTCACGAAATAATCACATGATAAAAACGTCACGAATTTACAGGAGCCAGAACGCTGGCGCCTTAACCGCCTCAACTTTTGCCAAATTTTGTCAAAATCGCACGGTTACCACGCCATACACAAAATCGCCAAACTAGGCAGGGCGGTGCTTCTGCGAAAGCTGTACCAATTAGTTCTGGTACTTTAAAATTATTTCTGGATTTCAGTTATTAAATGGCTCGTGCTCAACTAATAATTTTTCCTTTCGGCAACATGGCCGAAGGTAAATATTAAATCTCATGGGGGAAAAAGTGCTTAAAAAATAGAAAGACAGGGAAGAGTTCCGTATCCTGTGCCGCTTGGCGCTATTTGGCTCGGTTTCTGATTTTTTTCGCGTTTGGCGAAAAACTCAGAATAATGCAACCTACCTAAGCGACGCCATTTTTTCGGCGGCACTTAGGTTTACGGTATCCGACTATCTACGGAGCACTTAAAAAAATACTTCCGTCAATTTCTGTCTTATTTTTCGAAGGGGTATAAACACAAAAACACTAAAATGATGAAAAAATAGACCATGACTGTGCAACTTTTAACAAAATTTATGAATTTGCGTCGAAATTTATCAAATTTTTACAAAAACGGCTCTACCTCTGAAAAAAAAATTATGCATATAACAAATTCTTTTTGTAATATGTACATAAGTACCTCCTGAGTGTAAGGAACTAAAAGCTAATCGATATCGCGAAACCTAAAAAAATTACAGATCATTATATGCTAATGTAAAATTTTAGTAATTTCTTATGAGATTTTCTATAAATGCAGCTATAAATCAACAAATAAAATACATAGAACTGAATCTGTAGTTCATTGAATTCTAAATATTAACAAAAACATACGTGAAAAATTTCATAGACATATCACAACATTTATTTGCATTTTTTATGAAAAATGAGTTCTTCAGAAAACATAATTAAATTTTTCAACTTGTATTGAAATTATAGCTGCTGCTGACCTTTAAATCGCTCTCATTTCATTTCTAATGATCATTCAGAAAAAATAAAAGCAGATTTAGAAACACAAATTTACAATCTTTAAGAAAATTAATAAAATCACTTTCGGAATGTTCGTTAAAATCGACGTTTTAAAGGTAGTCGGATACCTAAAAACGGCACTTTTCTGTTATAAGCACTACAATCGTTTTGACGCCAATTTGGCGCATTTTTAAAAATCACCGCAGCGAGAGAAGAGTAACGCGATATAATGACACTAATGATTGGTAAATTACAATATTAAAATATGCAAATCTCCAGATTCAAGGATCACGAGACGATATAAGATATATTATTTTCGTGGTCATGGAGATAACGAAACTTCATGGAATGCCGTAATTTAATACGCTTACTTTAAATTGCAATGAATTTAGAGTCCATCAGAAAATCGGACCGTATTTTTACGTAATGGATTTTAAAATATGGAATTTGCCTAAAGATGAGCAGGCAGCTATTACATTACTTCAAGAATGGCAACCCGATGTGTTGCTTTTTCGATTTAAAATGAAATGGTTTTATTTCTTAAAGATTAAAAACTGTTTAATGACTTTTAAAAATATATTAGAATTTTTAAACAATGAAATAATTATTTAAAAGTCTCTATTTCAAATTTTGGTTTTTGGCTTTTGAAATAATTCTTTCAAATTTCCGTTCTCAAATTTTGCTTTTTAAACAAAAAAGTTCATTCAATTAGAAACAATTGTAAAGGTTTTAACTTCTCCTTTCCTGAAACTAAAATTATTTCTGGTGCTTTAAAATTATTTCTGGATTTCAGTTATTAAATGACTCGTTCTCAACTAATACTTTTTCATTTTGGCAACATGGCGAATGTAAATAGAAACTCTCATGGGCGAAAAAGTGCTTAAAGAAATAGAAAGACAGTTCTCAGGAATTCAAAATTGGTGGCGGAAGAATCCTCATTAGTTGCTCATTAATTAGAAACAAATTTCACGAACTTGCTGCAATTATTAGTGAGTAAAATATTAAGTCGAAAAATTAGGAACTCCCCATTCAGTTACATTAAGATACTATGGCAATCAGTGCGGGAAATTTCAAAAGAGAGTTTTCTAAGTACGCTTTTTTTGAATGATAACATTTTTTCTATTAAATGTATTTGGTATATTTTTGAAGCTGAAAATCTATAAAATACCGATAAATCGTAAAATTGACATTAATAGGTGCAGAAAACCGAAATATTTGTCCATCAAAATTGTCGATTTCGTGAAATTCGGAAAACTGCTTTGGGGAAAAAGTTTCGTTTGCAGTGAAAAACATTTTTAGCTTTTTGAAAATGTGCATATCCTTAAAGATGAAGAGTTGTAGAACACATGGAAATAAAAAATTTGTCGACTGGTGGGCGGAAAAGTTTAATTTTGCATGCATGAAAATAGTGGAAATTTGCGAAACGGAAAGGAGCTGGCCCACCCGGAATGACATTTGTTTCTATTACCCGCTTCTTTTGAGTTCGGCGGTTTTAATTGAATAATTTAAAAAAGTTTAAAGTTTTGAAAGTTGAGGGTGGCACCAGTGGACGCGTCTCGTCCGTCCGCGTATATCGGTACCAGTCGCGATATCCTGCTATGCTCGGTTCGCAAGATTAGCCCGTCCCCGTGTCTCTGCTCACTAACAAACAAACTAACATTTGTTTACCTTCAGCTGTTATTATATAGATATAGATTTTGTTGAATACAACCCAAAGCCCTGGATGTCAAATTTAGCAAACGAACAAAAACCAATCAACTATTCTCAGTTTTAGATCATGTAATTTAACATCAACAACTTTCAATTTAGACAAACTAATAGATTTTAACATAACAAAACTTAGTTTATTTACATACTTAATATTTACAAGTATAAACAAGAATCTTTCATTTCTCAAAATCAAATCACACTATTTTTATCTCTCACAAATTGTATTTCCTATTACTTTGCAAAGGTTAGGGAGCGTCCCGGGCACAAAAACAAATAAATCTATCTATTAGTTCATCACTAAAATACTTTCTCACAAAAAAACTCTTTCCTTATGAAAAAATCTAATTTACCTAGCCTGAGTTGGAACTGAACAAATCAAATTGAGATTTAACACTCACCCCAATTGCTTTTCACCAACCTAATTTGCTATCTTGGCCTTCTCGCCTCGCCGAGGGTTCGGGGTCACACTGCTCCACTGGGCAGGGGGCTGTCACTACTTTTTAGATGAAGGATCAATTTCTCTTAGTTGATAATTGTAGTCGGGCTTTCCTTGGCGTGTACCTTTACTATTGCATCGGCGATGGGGATCTCTTCATGTGGAACTGGGCGCTGGACTCTCCTTGTCGTGTATCTTCTCGCTTTTCGTTCGCGATGGGGATCGCTTCTCAGCTGTGGCACGGGAGCTGGGTCTCTTCGTCTCTTCTGCAATTCGAGTGCGGACCTCCCTATTTTACGTAGTCAACGCAGTCGTTCTCTATAAGTTTATAGTATGAAATCTGGGGAGTTCTTCTCTCTACCCACACAGTCGCCGGAACGGGTTTAGGTGGAACCCTCAATTCCACTTAAAGTATAACTTTTTAAGTCGTGCTGGAGATGGGGGCCTACAGCTTCCCCGATCAATACACTCTCTCCTTCGTTTTCCAATACTCCTTCTATATATTTTATTTTAATCCCCTTTCACTCCCATGACTTCACCTTCTCATAAACTCCAATCAGCTAATCCGGACACCGTAAACTTTTCATTCGCTATACTCCCTTCACACTTTCTCATTGACTTCTAAACTTAAAAACCTCACGCCCTCACTGCCTGCCCTTTTAAGACCACCCAAGATTTGCACGTGGCGACCGTCCAAACTGTATACCATAAATTCAACATAAAAGACCTTTGTAACATGATGTCACTTTTCGGCTCCGTCATCTAATCTGTGTCTCCATCTCAGATCTTCCCATCTTCAAATCTCATAGTCTCGCACGGGCTACGTCCTAAATAACTATATTCAATAATTACTGTCGGCGTTAAGTTTGATTCCGGCCTTTATCACAAACATGTAATAAAACTAGTTTTTTTTATTTAAAAGCACTTTACTACATCCATCCTTATTTTGTACTAGCTGAAAACCCGCACTTCGCTACGGAGTACATTCAAATTAAATACAACGGTCAATGTATGAAATTAATGCCATATATATATATATATATATATATATATATATATATTTATAATAAATACGACGACCAATATATACAATTGATGTAGAAAAAAATATATATTTATAAAAAAATCGTAAGGGATATTTTTATAGACAAAATAATGTCCAATCGTCTGCCGCAATAGCAAGAAAAAAAATATTTTTTTGTTTATTTAGTTGTTATGCACGTGACGATAAATTTATTTAAAGTACCAGAAAAAGAAATCACGTGATCAGCATTTAATAAATTAAATTCTAAAAATTAATCTTTAAAAATTCACCAAAAATCAGAAAATGGAGGTAAAGATTCGAAAAAGATATCATTTTAAAGGAATTTTTAGGATCTTTCTCGTGATATAAATTTTATAAACCTCAAATTATTATTTTAAATGCAAACTTAAAAAAAGTTACAAAAGCAGCTTAAAAATTTAATTTAAAAAAATCTAAGAAGAATTTTTCAAAAATCTCTCTTAGTGCACCCCTACACCATAAGACGAATCGCCATGCAAAATGTCAGCCCTTTAGGTCCAGCGGTTTGGTCTGTGCGTTGTATGTCAGTCAGTGAGTCAGTTACGGAACTGTTTTATATATATAGATTATTTGAAGTTGACTTTCGGGCTTTTGAGTGGCAACACTCTTTTAGAAATATTTGTCTGGACTGATAGGGATACCGTGAGCAGTTCCATGTTTGTGACGCAGTTTTGCTTTTCACATTGTTTACAGCAAATTTTGTGGAGTATTTATACCCTCTGTTAGTAAGTTTTTGTTTTTTCCCTGAGATTTTTTTATCACATTCTGATATTCGCAAACTCAATAATAATGGATTCAATGGATATATCAAACAAATTTAAAGCTCTAAAAGGATCTAAAATTCGTTTTAGAACTTACGATGGTGAATACGAAGGTATCGTCAAAAGTGTATCATTACAGACGAAGCAAGTAACTGTGGACCATGTCTACAGCCTTTCTCAGAATATTTATATCGGCAATTCAACCTTCTTTTTTTACGAGTTTCTGACATACAGTATACTTTATACATTCAGTCGTCATCCAGAAGTCAGGAGAAATCAACTGTCTTTAGATTCAAAAATGAATTGTTCGAAAAGTAATTGTTGTACTTCTGTTTCATTTAAAGAGCTGAGTGAAAAATTAGACTCTGAACAATTTGTTGCTGTAGAGGATTCACATTTCAGTGAATTTGTTTTAAAATTACCTCAAAATCTTCAGCACTTGTTACCAAGTGATTCTGTTATATTAGATTCCATTGATTTAGAATTCCAGTCAGCTACAAATCACATTTCTCGGCAAAATGTACTTGGAGTATCTTTTCACGGGTACAAAATATCTAGAACTGGAGAACTTATTTGGATCTGTATAGCAACAAAATATTGCGTATTCCTTTTCGATATTAAGGCACTCGGAAGAAGCGCATTTGATAATGGCTTAAGATATATTTTACAGAGTCAAAACATTGTAAAGATAATTCATGACTGCCGAAGACCTTCTGATTGTTTATTGCATTTATTTTCAACCACTTTAGCTAATGTATTTGACACACAAGTTGCCGATTTTACGGTCAACAAACAGAGATTTGGAAATAATTCTAATTTTATAAATGTAACCTCTTTAGATAAATGCCTTATAAATTATTTAGCAGTGCCAGAGAAATTTTTATTTGTTAACAAAAAGCCTTGTGAACAAGAGGGTAATTGCCTTAGTAGGCGACCAATAGATAATGAATGTCGAAATGGTCTGATAAAGGATGCTTTGTATCTTATTATACTAAGGGAAAAATTAACCAAACTCATGTTAAATTCTGTTTATAAAGCTTCAAATTTGTATTTAAAAGCAGTAGCTGAAGGTTCAGAATCAACTTCAGAGGCATCGTGTCCTTCCGTTATTCCTCCTGCTCTTCTAGCACAAGGTTTAGAAATATTGACTTTTCGAAAAGATCCATTGAAAACACCTGCCCCTACCAGTACAGCTGAATTAAAACATTCATCTCAAACGACAAACGCAGGTGAAAATAAATTCCCGGACAAAGACGCTTGCGAAACTGTGAAACGAAAGATTGATTATTGTTTGATTAAAAACATTTCAAATAGTAAACTGAAAAGCGAATCAAAAAGTTCTATAAATGCCGATAATCGGGGAACTTCAGATTCTCTTGCAAAAGATATGCAAAAATTTCCAGCTCTTTGTAGAAAGTTCGTATGCGACAAAATTCACGATAATGGGAAATCGAAAAAACCTGTGAGCATAATTTCTTCTAGAACTTACCGAGATCCAGCCGCGGCGCAGTCAAAAGACTCGGTTTCGAAATTTGACGTCACAAAGAAATCTTTAAAAGGGAATGTTGCGAATAAATCTTCAAAGAAAGTAACGGAAGCTGAAAATAAAACTTGTAGTGAATCCATTTCTCAAAATGAATGGACAGGTATGAATGGAAGCGCGTCCAACATTACAAATGATTCTGTTTCTGATTACAGCGACACATGGGCAAAATTACGTTCGGCTTTTAGTGCAATGCATGTGTCTGACACGTCAGTGAGAGGTCCAAAGAAAAATATTAAAATTGTTCCTTCAGGTATGGGCTGCTGAAATAAATTTTTACATAAAATTGTTTGTTGTAATATAGAGCCAAAGTTTTTATTTCCTACATCTATATGTATGTATATTCTTTAAAAGTTTTGTATTAAATACCTTTTAATGATTTTGAACACTTTACCCTTTTTTTAATGATATATTAAAATTTGAATTAAAATAAACAGCTTTATAAATAGCTGTTAGAAGAAAGCAATAGAAAAGGAAATTTTTTGTTTTAAAAATGTCAGGTTAATATTTGCCTAATTGGTGGAACGACGTATGTTGAACTTATCTTGTTCTTGAAACTGGTTAGGTGACTATGCGTTTAATTAATAATTTAAATACAGTAAAACCTCGTTGATCCGGATCAGATTCATAGACTTTTTTTTATTAATGTTCACATTAGAAATTTTTTTAACTATAACAGCAAGAATGGAACTATAAGTACGCCAAATATTCGCTTTTTAGTTTGCTTCAATGTACAGTTCCTGCATAGAGTGTACAATAGATTATGGTAATGAAATGCTTTTTGTTGAGTTTAAGAAAGCTTTACTGGAGTGTCCCATGTTGTTGACGTGGATTGATTCAGAAAAGTTATTTTTATATTTTTTAATATCGAAAAGAATACTATGTAATTTTGTTACTAAACATAGTTTATCGCAATAAACGGTAAGTCTGCTGAGTTAAGGATTTTGTTTTGCTTATTACCCGGATTATCCGGATTTTCGATTGTCCCGATTGTCTATGGTCCCAGTTAGTCCGGATAAACGAGGTTTTACTGCAGTCTTAAAAGTAGAATTCTCTCTCTCTCTCTTAACAGAGTTATCAGACAAGAAATTTTCAAACTTATATAAGGAACTAAAATTGACAACCAATATCTACATTTATTCCAAAACGAAAAATCAACAGATGATCTAAAATTTGTTAGTTATGGTTGAGGTGAAAGTAGTACGATGTTTTTCTTCTACAAAAGAAAAACGCGACAGTAAAATGAATAACGTAACAATATATTCATTTTCAGTTTTCGAGAATGCTCTACAGGGGTGGAATGTGTTTTAGGTAGCCCACCGCTTTGTGACGAAATTTTTTGGAGCCGACAATGCTCCAAAACTGGTGACCTCGGCATCTCACGTATTTGTGTTATTGTATTTTAAAAGTTTCTGAAGTGAAAAAGACTGCACATCTTTATCATTTTTTGATTGTTATGACGTGATTTAAAAAATACATTTAATGCTGAAATGGATAAAGGTATCAGTAAAAGGGGTGAGTGTACATTTTAATTTTTTACTTTATTAAATGTGATAGGGCAGAAAGAGTGTCTTAATTGGCTCAGGAATGCTGGATTAATGGCGTCCAGGTCTTCGAAATGTGGTGAGAATATACGTTTGTGTGAACGCAAGGGAATAATGTATGAATGTGAATGACTTTGCAGAAAGCGAGGAAGTATGAGTCTGCATGCTGTTTGTACGACTATGAGAAAAGGTTCATGGTTTTTCCATAGCCATTTGAGTATGTGCGATATTTTGCGTTGTAGTTTTGAAGCTGTATGAACGAGTTTGTGATGAATGAGGTGCAAATTCATAGCCATACTGTTGTGCATTGGTGCATGTTTTGCCGAGAGGTTTGTATGATTGATTTCCTTAATAAAAGTGAGATAGGGGGTTCACATTTACTGCACAATCACTCAGTGAGCGATGATGCATTTCGTTCATTTATTTATGCCATTTCCTCGGTTTACCGTCTAAGTGAAAAAGATGATGCAGTGTCAAATTAAGGAGAGTGAAAAATTGTTTACTCTTCACTCTGCGGGGTCCCGGAATATCCTTCAATGAGACACTACGTAGAAACACTCCAAAGTGCCAATTTACAAAATGGCATCAAGCGGTGGGTTAAAACACATTTTTTCCCCCAACTGTCTGAAAATGATTATTTTTTTAACATACACGTTGGGACGAAAATTTTCTATAGAAAATGGCGTATAAGTTTATATATACATATATAACTAAAAAAATTCAACAGAGCTAGATAATTATAGGAAGAATGTAGATAAAAAAAAACAAACAGAAAACAAGCACTGAGGGCTCCACGCACCAAAACCAAGACCTCGATCTCTGGTTTAGTTCTGGCACTACTACAGAATCTTGCCTTTGGTGCGTGGAGCCCTGAGTGCCTGTTTTCTGTTTGTTTTTTGTCTACATTCTTCCTATAATTATCTAGCTCTGTTGGATTTTTTTAGTTATATTTGTCCATTTTCAATATGAGGAGTTGCTTCAACTGCGCAATCTTTTATTGAAATGTTATGAGTTTTCAACGCTAGGGTTGATTGTTTATATTTTAGATTGTTTTGATTTAATAATTTTAATTTAATTGTACTTAAACATGCCTTCAAAATAAAATACAGTTATTCCAAAAAATGAATGTAAAGGGATTTAACATTTTAACTCACTAGAACGATAAATCAATGAGAACCCTGAGCTTGTGGCCCTAAGCTGGCGGCCCGGTACCATTTGATCCACGGACCGGCCCGGGGTTGGGGACCACTGATTTAGACCAGGATTCCCAACGGGGTCCAGGTGGACCCCATGGAGGTCGATGGAAGTTTAAAAAGGTTCTATAGTATTCCAGGGGTCTATTGGGGGTCGATGATAAATTTTTCTGTTTTAAAATTTAATTTTTTAGGAATGTAATTATTAGATAATATCTATTTAATTATGTATACAGATTTGTATAAGGCGGAGTGATCCAAGCATCTAAAGTTGAATGTCATGACGCTTTTGTATATGTGTCGAATGCCGTCATCGTCTTTTATTTGTGCACCAACACTAAACAGAACTGGGGAAATCCCTTTAAAACCTTAAAAAAACTCAATTTTTTTTATTTAATTTTAAAGAATGGGATGTAAGGAATCTTTAAAAAAATGAAGTCTATACTACAATTAGAACCGTTTTGATGACCAAATGTATAAAGCTAATAGTAAAGTAATTACATATGTTGTATGCTGTTTATTATAGAGAAAAATGTGAGGGGGGGGGGTCCGATGAAGAAAATCATTCTTTTAAAAGGGGTTGATGTAGGAAAAAGGTTGGGAACCTCTGATTTAGACCATCAAAATGAGAGCTTGGTTTTAATAGTAAAACACGGGGGGGAGGGGGACAAAGACTTGTAGGGTATAGGCATATATTAAACGTTGGAGTCGGTAGTCTTGGGTTTACTGATGGGGTAATGAATCAGATCAAATATCTTGTTACAGTTGGTTCTCTGTTTAACGACTTTCAAGGGACCGTGAAAAATCGTCCAGGGGACTGGGACGTCAAATACCTTCAAAAAATTCATTTTTGAATTTGTGGCTTAAAAAATAGAGCAGATTCTACAGATTACAAAAATATATAATTTATGTACTTTTTGACACTCTAACAACAATTATTAGCAACTTAAAAATGTAAACATACATTTAAATCCCATATAATGGGAAAGTGTTTTTTGCGTTTTTCTCAAAATATGATTTTTTCATGTAATGGTACACTTTCTGCAAAATCTGTTGCAAGTACATCTCTGAAATTTTAAAAGTCAATAGAATAAGTGCTGTTGTAGCAATATGACCTATTTTTTATTTTTAAACCTTAAGATATTTTTGTAAATGGTGAAAATGTATGACAAAAATATGCAAATTTCTGATAAGTGAAATTTAAAATTTTTTAAAATTTTTTAAAAAAGTGTAACAAAGACTTAAATGGGTTCACTATATAAAATAAACTGTGTATAATCATCACACAAGATTTCAAGGTAAGATTTTCACTAAATTTTTGAAAAAGTGTTACAAAGTGAATACCTCAAAAATTTCAGGGGGAAAAGTATTTTTGTTTATATTGTTATTTTAAATTTACTTTTCAATCCAAAAATAAATTTTTTTTATCTTAAAATATTCATAAAGGTCTTACTAAATTAACATAAAAAAAATCATAATGATACATGCATATTTGTATAAGATATGGGCTTTAAAAGAATAGCCCAAATTTCCAACTTCTTAGTTGTCGAAGACGTCCCAGTCCCCTTAAGTAGAGATCGTCCTTAAACAGAATTTGTGAAAAAATAACATTTCCCTTCACACTTTACAGACTTAGGAGTGTCAATATATTTCTTAATATATTGGCGTGTTTAAAAATGTTATTTTTATTATCATCATTATTTTATTCACAAAAAGTTATTTTAAATTACATTGAAAAAAAAAGAGTACAAACAATACAATAAATTACGTTTTAAAAAATTCAAAAAGTGTTGATTGCTTCATTCGCCTTGTTTTCGTTAATCTCTTTTCCAGATTTTCTAAAATGTTAAATGAGTCACCTTCCATTTTCGATGTAATATAGCGTCGGAGAACATCTAGAGCAGAAATTGCATCTGTGTAAGACGGTGGCAGTGTCTCGTTTTCCATGTCTTCAACTTCACCTTCTTCGTCTGACACTGTTTTCGTTTAAAATATCTTCATAAATTTGTTCTACATTTCTGAAATATGTTGTTAAAACATATTTATCACAATTGTAGAAATCTTGAATTGAAACATCCTCATGTTCAACAAGACTTCTCCATTCTTCAGGGGTAATGTCATCTTCGTTGATTTCTACATCCGTACTTTGCAGTTCCACTACAAGTTCTTTGTGAATTCCAGCAACGCGAAAGCAGTTTTTTATTGTGGATGAAGAAACTTCTTTCCATGCTGATGTTATCATGTGCATTGCTTCCAAGATTGTAAATTTTCTAATTTTTATACTGTCAGCCGAATTCTTTATTAATTTCCTAATTAAAGATTTTCTGTAGTATGCTTTCACACTGCGAATGATACCCAGGTCTAATGGCTACAACTTGCTAGTGCAATTAGCTGGTAAGAAATAGATAGTCAAATTTGTAAGTCCAGGGATATTTGGAGTATGTGCAGTGCATCGGTCGATTAAAAGTAAAACTTTTCTCGATGCATTTTTGCATCAAATTTTCTAATCCAGTCAATAAAAATTTGTGATGTCATCCACGCTTTATTGTTATTGCGGTACTCACAAGGTTTCCTGGTGATATTCTTAAAACACCTTGGTTGCTTTGATTTGCCTATAACTAGTGGTGGAAATTTCTCAGATACATCCGAATTAGTGCACAGTAAAACAGTCAATCGTTCCTTACTGTGTTTTCCACCCAAACACTTTTCGCCCATATACGTTAAGGTTTTATTAGGCACCATATTGTAGAATAGGCCCGTCTCATCTGCATTGAATATGTTCTTCTCATCATATCCATCTAATATCCCCTTCAGCACTATTTTCCATTCATCCACTATTTTTTCATCTACGGAGACACTTTCGCCAGATATGCTTTTAAATACAAGCCCGTATCTTTCTTCGAACTTTGTTAGCCAACCAGGAGAAGCCTGAAAATTTTGCCTTCCAAACTTTTCTGCCAGAATAATAGCATTTTCTTTAAATATCACTCCGGAAATTGGAATGTTAGATGCTCTTGCATGATGAAACCATTGCAGGACTGCCTTCTCAAACTCTTCTGATCGGCCACATTGAATTTTCTGCCGTTTGGATTTGGATCCCAAACCAAATTTTTGTGCTGCTTCAAGAATTTTCTCTTTGCTTGCTAAAATGCCTTTGAGAGTAGACTCGGGTAGCTGAAATTGTCTTGCGAATTGGACTTTTGTTATTCCAACACTTTCTTCCCAGTTTTCAATAATTTTCACTTTTTCGCGTAGCGTAAGATGCTTTCGCTTTGATGCCATTTTACTCTGCTCACCTCGTATTCGTACTGGAATGAGCTCCTACACACAACCATGAATTCTCTAAACATGAACATGTGCTTCCCAGAAGGAGTGCGAGAGGGGTGCTTTTGGACAGTTCGTAAATCACATGACAACATGGTAGGTACCATAGAGTGATTCCACCCCCGCACTAAGAAATTCGATCCACCAGGGAAGAATGTTCGATCTTCCGAGAAACAGTAATTCCCCCCCCCCCTCCCCCGGTTTTTTTCCACTGCAACAAGTCATTGCAAGAAACATAAAGGAAATTCCGGGTCTGTTGTTGAAACCAAACTCCCCCACAGAAAGCAACCCTCCTGTAGATAAAATGTTGAAGAAAAAAGTTTATCATGTAAGAAAAAATCGTCGTTAAATAGAAACAAAATCGTCTTAAAATAGAATTTTTTTACGTCGGAGGGACCGGGAAATATCGTCTTTAAATTGAGATCGTCGTTAAGTAGAGCGTCGTTAAACAGAGAACCAACTGTATATTAAATTGTAGCTTGCAATCTTCAGCAGAAAAATACTTAACTTAAAAAACCATTTCTTCTACTTCTAAGATAATGGCACAAAACTTTGGGCTTAGAACTTTTTATTCTGTTTGCTGTATAATCGCTCAAAGTGGTATATATATCCCCACTTTTCCAGATATAAACGTCATAGAACACGTTAGACAATAACTTAAATTTTTTGTTGCCAAATTATAAATGTCTTCATAGCAGATTTCGAAGTTAGCAATACAACAGGATACGGGAGATAAACGAGCCAGATATACCCCTCCCCTCCCCCCCCTCCAAAAAAAAAAAAAAAGCTAGGTGGAACAATACAGAAAGATTCGACTATGTTAGCAAAGCAAATAATGATCTAACCAATTATTGGATAAATTATAAGCTTTATGATTTTCATTCGATTGAATATTAAAAATCGGTTCATTTTAAGGAATTTTTATGCTGTCATTTTAACGTACATTTATAAAAGCTTAGGTTTAGAATCAAACATAATTAGAAAAAAATCTTATTGAGCCATGATATCAGTTATTTTCGTGTAAACTTCAGTCGTGTATAGCAGGCCCAGATTTCCGCATGGGCAAGTGGGGCACTTGCCCAGGGCCCCTTAATTTAGTATTAAGTTGTACATATTTTTGAAAATTTGGTTTTAGGTTAATTCAGTAAAGGGGGGGCAGTGGCAGATACAGAAAAATATCCTGGGTGGGGCACAGTGCACCCACTATATTGATTTCAAAAGAAAATTTCCTGAATTTATTTATTGACATTATAAGTAAATTAACACATTATTATTATTATTATTATTGTTATTATCATTTTTCAAATGTTTGACTTGTTGGTCGAATTTTTTTGATTTTCTGGTCCGAATTTATGGGGAAGCCTTGGCTAGTGTCCCACGTGTTCATGTGGAAATCTACTCTTGGAGGGGGGGGGGGGACATGACCTCCCTCTGGATCTGTCCTTGGAGGGGGCCCCGAAAGTCTGCTTTGCCCAGGGCCCCATTGGGTCAAAGTCGGGCCCTGGTGTATAGTAAATTGAAATTAAATTGAATATTTTTTTTAATCATTTAGTTAATTTGCAACTTACATTTATTGAATACAGGATAGTGGTATGAGAAGTAGGATGCATATGACTTTGAAATTATTTGAATACCTATTGCAAATGTCAAATCTATACAAGTTGTCCGTAGAATGGTTGGTTTGTCCAAATCATTCCCTAGTTAAAGAATTTTTGAAGTTATGTACGTAACAGTTCTAAATTTTCGTCACTAGTGTTGAAATCGCCCACCAATACGAGCGGTATGTCACTGTCATATTCTAGTTCGAGTGTGTCTGCGTATTCACTGTATTGTATCAGTTGGCTTATGATAACCAGCTTGATGCCATTATAAGAGAGTCCAGGGCGTATATACAGAAGGTCGTTTGCACTTTATGGAAACGATTTTGATAGTTACGTTTTATGTATAAATGTCGTATTTTTTGAGGCAATTTGCTTCTTTCAGATAGCTATGGTTCTTGAAAATAGCTCTAGCTCGAATTTTCCATGAAAGTAAACTTTTTCTTATTACTGTCAAGTAAATTTTATCCCATTCCTCTTGGACAGTTTTCCAAAGTCCGTTCAGTGTTCTTGCTTGCCGTTTTCCTAAGGCTCGTTTTAATAAACCGAAAGCGCAAAAACTCCATTGGAGAAGTGTCAGGTTTTTTTACAGGTATTTCATTAAATAGTATAACTTTATTCCTGTTTCTGATTCTTTCTTTGCTAAATAAGCGGCAGTTGATTTAGACGTGTGACTAGACGCTTTGTCCATATGAAGCTCAACTTTATCAATGCCCTTTCCATATAAGGCTGGAATTTCTTCTTCAAAAATTGGTTCTAAAATATTCTGATAGTAGAGTGAATTAATTTTGGCTTTACTTGACTTTTCTTATTTTTAATTTGCCGTTGTAAAAAAATCCTGCTACTATCATGAACTCCTTTGAGAACTTTTTTGTACACTGACATAGCCATTTCGCGCGGTCATTGCCGTCAGTTGATCAATAGAAAATTGATCTTTTTTTTTAATTACAGTCACTTAAATACACCAATGCCTCATCAAGTGTTACCACAAATTTCCATTTTTCAGCAGCTAGGTGTTTTTCATATAATTTTCTACAATTTGTTTTTCTTTCAGCAATATGCTTTGGCAAAAGCAGGTGAACTTTAGGTTTAAAGATCTTTTTTTAACTTCAAATCTTTATGAATGATTTTACTTACAGTGCCAGAAGACATTCTATGCAATGGATCTTTGAGTCGGCGGATTTTCTTTTAGGATCAGAGACTTCACTTTCTTGTTATTTACCTGCGTACGAACAGTCTTAGGATGAGGTTTCGAAGGTCATGTTTTCATTTTTACTTTCAGTTAGACTTTTTACCTTTCAAATTTAATATATTATAAATACCTTTCTAATGAAATGCCAAAACCGTGATTTTTACACCGATTTATAATTTGTTGATACGATTATCTCCTCAGAAAGCGCAGTTACGTAACCTTCAAGCCATCTGTTAATTTTAGGAGTAATTTTCAAAACATTTTTTTTTTATTTTACATTTCAATCAAATCAAAACAGTAGCAGATGATTATTCTGAAGTTGCCAATTTTTTATCTCAAAATGCAAACGACAAAAACAAATTACAAAATCGTTCCCATAAACTCGTTTTGGGTTCAGGCCCCGCGTTTTCGATGCCATTCTCTTTGGAATTTTCTTCTCTATGCATTCGTGCCCAATTTTTGCAATTCTGATTGTACTTTGTTCCTTATATATCGTAACATTTAAGGAAATTGGGAAATTTTCAAACTTTTCAATTTCACAGCCTTGCATCGTTTCGAGTGAGACTTGGAGCTCACATTGAGTTGTAACTCATACACTCCTTCAAAACAACACTTAGGTCACTGGAATCGGATTATTAGTCTCTGAGATATGATCCCGTTTATAGACACGGGTCGAATCTGGAAAGTTGAAAATTGTGGGTTCACATTGTTCGCGAAGTTCGAGACATCCGGCTGCTACGAATGTCGGAGTGGCACAAACTTTCATCCTTCCTCTTTAAAACGAGACCAAAATGGTGGCGCTATGTCCATTTTTAGCCGAGTTATTGAAGTTTGAACACAGACTTCGACAGACATTGTCGCTCATTTGGGCTTGATTGCCTCCCCACAACCGGCATCGAATTTAAAGACATTTTCACTTCAAAACTTTAAAAATCCTCACATTTTAAAACCAAGAACATTCAGAATTTAAAAAAATAACACGCTGTTTTTTTTTCGTAGATTGAAAAGAAACTATGACAAACTATTTGTTTCACAGCTCGTGATGAAACTGGAATTTTTATAAAGTGTTATCAAATGAGTAATTCATATTAATGAGTATTTGTTTTAACGTGGTAATAGCAGCTGTCCTTAACTAGTTGGTTAGCCTTTTTGCTAATGGTGCATATACATTGGTGCAGAGTTCTCTGCCTGTGCCTTGGGGAATCCAGTGATTTATGTTCACTCTGTACTCTGTACTATGCGTGGATCGCCTCCTCTGACGATCCATCAAAGAAAGGGCGGGGGGTCAGCGGGTCAAATGGTGTCGAGCGGGGTCGGGGGAGACACCAGATCAAAGAAACCTTGGGGGAGGGAATGGGGGTGGTTCTAAATACCGTGTCTAATGTTACCGTGACTAATGTGATGACAGGAGTCGGGGGTCTGCAGGCAGAGAACTCTGCACCAATCTATATGCGCTATTAGATTCGTTTCTACTCCGATGGAATTTGGTTATAGTAAAGCATGGGGTAGGGGAGGAGAGGTTAGTTATTTAGAGAGTCAATTTTAACTGGGTTGCATAAAGCAGTTAAAATTTGTTAATTTGCGGACACTTTTAAAAGAAGCTATATCTTTGTCAATTATCGTTGGTTTTGTTGAAATATTTTTACGACGAATTTAATATTACAGGCTCATATTTATATTATTTTTGACTCATTTATTTATATATATATATATATATATATATATATATATATATATATATATATATATATATATATATAAGAGAGAGCGATTTTGTACGTGGAGGGTAATCTTCAGAACCACTGTACCTATTTGAAAAATTCTTTCACTGTTTGAAAGGTACATTATTCCAGATGGACATAGGCTATATATTATGTATATCTAATCAGTAGAAATAAAGTTAGGGGCTTAATCCTAACAATCTCCATTGTTTCCGCTACTGTCTTCTACCGCTTTTTGTTCCGAAGATTTCAACGATCCTTATCGTGGTACTATCGCGGTGGGCTTCTGTTCTGACGCTAGCGGTTCGAACCTAGCCGTTCTCCGGCACGCCTTTTTCTTTTAAAAAATTTATTTTATTTATTAACTAACATAAAATTAAATTAAGGTATTATTTAGGTTATTATTAAGGTAAAAAAAGATTTACAATTTATTGGCTATCAACTGGAAATTTATTGGTATAATATTTTGTTCAACCCGGACAAAGTCGGGACGGGCCGCTAGTATATAATACAGGTAACCCTCCTATAACACGGTAGATAGGTTCCTAGAAAATGCAGTGTTGTGTGAAACCGTGTTATGTGAGACCCAGAGACAGTTAAAAAAGGGGGGTTACGTTCTGAAAACTTTTTAATAACAAACTTTTTATAAAATTCTATATAAACAACTTAATTTTTATTAAAAATATAAATGTTTGTATAACACAAAATGAAAAGAAACAAAAAAGTATTTTTATTTAATGCGACCTTAATTTAATAAATTTCTTCCTCATCACTGCTCAGTAAAATCAAACGAGAACGTTTTTTCGATTGAACGATATCACCTTCACTTTCAGAATCTTTTTCTTCATTTAGATATTTTGTACCTTCTATCCTCTTCAAAAAATCTGTAATTTTGGTTTATTTGCTGGTTCTTACAAGGTCATTGTAGATTCACGGTATGGAGTTAGACAATTTTGCAGCTCCCTTTTGAATTTTCAGCTTCTTTCAGCGGAAGGGTCTGCACTCAGGAAAAATGATTCAAGATTTTCACCTAAGTTTAGGCCTTCTTGTAATTTTATAGAGTTATAAATGAATAAATTATAATTTGTTTATACATTTTCATGTAAAGGCACTATAGTTCATTATTCCTTCCCGTCATTATTTTAAGGTAATTTAGTTTTTAAATGTGTTAAGCAAAAATCATGTTATCTAGTGCTATAGAAGTACAGTGTTGTACAAAGGTTTTCGCAATATTTTTAGAGCGAAACCGTTTTACAGGTTGCAGTGTTATACGAGGGTTCCCGCAATTTATCTTATCGTGTTAGAGCGAAACGTTGTAAGATGCCGTGCTGTAGGAGGGCTACCTGTATCTCTAATAAAGTATCTTGTTTTACCTTCATTAATATTTTACAGGAAATAAGTTACGTATTATGTGTATTATTATCAAAGAATCAAACTCCAAGAAAACACTAAATGAAGGTTACTATTCTATTTATTTTTGAAAAGAAAGATAAAAAAAAAACTGTTTCGTTTGGTCCTTCAAATTTTTGAAGATGGTACTTAGGACCTTTAGAAAGCACATAATAATCGGGTTTGAAAAAGAGAGGGAATAATGTAACTCGAAAGTAGGTAAAGTTGTTATTGAAAAGCTGAAAGAATTGTTGAATATTTGATTTTTTTTCCAGAACAAATTTAAATCGAAAATAAGTAAGGTATGGAAACATTTTATTTCGAAATTGAAGTCACCCCACCAAGGCCCGGGCCTACTGGGCCTAATGGAAAATCAGGGCCTGGTTGATCGCAGAGATATCATGCATGGTATTCGATCGTTGAAGACTCAAAGAAGCCCAATAGTGTCAGTAGAGGAATTGGCCATTTATACTGAAATATATAATGTATTAAAAATCCTGCACTTTGTAACAAATAAGTTTAAATAAACAACACTTTATAAACACATAATAAACCACTGTAATATATAGAGCACAAACTAAAGCTTAAAGTAAATTAAGATCTATTACTCTGATACAGATCTTTCCCTGAAATTCTTACTAGTTTTTTTGTATCTCTGACTGCGATACAACATTATTTTTAAAATGCTGTATAATTCTGAATATGCTGTATATTTGAATTTATTAGTTTTATAAAGTTATTACATTCTCACATCTTTACTCTTTTGAACTTTACTCCAGAACGGTTGACTCATAGGTCATTTTTTCGAAACTGAAAAGAAATGGCTACCTTTTAAACACAGTTGTAGAATTTTAAATTGTAATTATAATTGTATCTTATGCCAATAGATGGCAATGTGTTTAAAACGAAAAATGTTCTACCAGTAAAAGTGTATTCTTGGCGAAGAGCCAGAATGTAGTAATGCTTAATGTCGAAGGCAGTAATGCTTAATGTCGAATGGAATAAATTAATTTGTGTTTTAAAGGAAATTGATCTCATTATTGAGAAGTTTATTGTGTATTTTATATGCTGAAGAAAATTAATTTTGTAGTTGAAGTATATAAAAGGAATTTCGAATCATGAGAAGAAATTATGGGGTTAATAATTAAGAATTGAAGTTTATAAAAACATCAGAATTTACAGTGGTGCCGAAACACAGGATACCTTTAGATTAAAGGTAAGTGAAGCCCTTTTATTTCTTTGAAAGTTTTGAACATTAAAAAAAAAGAAAATGGAAAAACTCGCAACTACGCGAACTATTGCATGAAGTTCCATAACTAAATCTAATATATAAAAATGAATGTTTGTATCTCTGTAATTGTATAGAAATCCACAGTTTAGGAGCAACGATCGTGAAATTTTACAAACAGGCGTCTTTAAAAACAGCCGAGGGTCTGAAGAACTTCAAAAATCGAAATTAATTACCGTTGATTTTTAATTAATAAAAAACCACAATTTTGAAACTAAATGTAAGCTGTTACACTTTGTGGCATCATCCCTCTGAATATGGCGTCCACGTTAGGGTTAGCTGAGAGCGAGCGAAAAGATAAAAATAAATAAAATCAAAAAGTTTCAAGTTATATATTAAACCAGAATAATAAATGAAAATAATAATCTTTCAAGTCAGATTTTATACTTTAAGACATTTCGATTAACGATCGTCGTTTATTTTCGCCGTGTTATTTTGTAAACAAACGTTCTCTGTTGCCATTTTCATTTCAGACATTTCTTATTGAAACGATGTAATGCGTAGTAAATGCGTTAAATATTTCTTATCTAAAATTTATATTTTAAAACATTTCAGTGAAATTAACATCGTCTCCAGATTATAAACAGACGTTATTTGTTGCTATTTTCATTTTAGAAATTTCTTATTAAAATGATGGAATTCTCCGATATATTTCCATAGTGGAGATTTAGACACATTACAGAATTAAAAAAAAAACCTTTTGTGTAATTTATATATTTGTGTGTGTTTAATTATTTCAAGTGACTCTAAAGTGGGCGTGGCATTTTTTCCACTAGCGTGAAAAATCAGAATAATATTGAATTATTTAATTTTTTTTGCTCATCAGACGACAGTAGCAGCGAGTGGCAGTAGTTACACAAGTTTGAATTTGAAACATTGTTTTGTTGTTTCCTAAAAGAAGCAATAATCCGTTACTGTATTTTATATTGTTCTTAATTTTATAATTCACGATGTATTTTTAAAAGCATAAAAATTAGTATATCTTAACTAAAAAGAATCAGTCTAAACTTAAGCACAGTTTTGCGATTTATTCACGGTTAACTATGTTTGTGTTTAGCTATTCCATTTGTTTGTTTTAAAAAATGATTTTTTAAAGGTTTTTTTAAGTGCTTTATGGTAAAATAGCACTTAAAAATTAAAAAAAAGAAACAAAAACTTAACTGTGAATAGGGAACAGATGTAGTATACGCAACGGACCATCGCCAATTTGGCGCCAAAATCCCGTTCGGAGAGCTGTTAGGCTTAAACTGTGAAATGTAAACAATAAATTGGAAAATAGACTTACTGCTGGCTTTATGAAACTCGTAGGTGCACACGGGATCTTCGCTTCGCTCAGATACCCTTGCTTCACTCCGCTACGCTCCGTTACGCATCCGTCCAAAAACATTACAGAAAATCCCCAGCCGCTGGCTTCGCTACATACCGCTGGCTGTTGTACAGTAAAAAAAACTTCCGCTGGCTGTAGCGGTCAGTAAAACAAAGCTTATCGCAAAAAAAATTTTAAAAATACCATCCGATCTTAAAATCCTCCCTGAATATGAAAACCGCCAAATAACCATCAGATTTGGCGAAAAATCGCCCCTTGGCGTTCGTTGCGTATACTACATCTGTACCGTAAAGAGCATACTTTTTCTATAAATTGGTCAATTTGAAGTAATTTTTATTGAAATTTAGCTAAAATGCCTATAACTGCATAAAAATCTTAATGCTACTATTTTAATTTCCCAAGCACAATTCTAAAAATGTTATAAAATACGCAGCCCTACTTTCCGATTTAGTACAAGAATTTAAAATTGATTTCAGGACTTCGGGGAAAATAAACAATTTTTGTTTTTGCATGTTTTCTATTCTATTTACAGTTGATATAGATATAATGCTAGCAAATTGTCAAATGAAATGCATAGAGTTGCAATCTGACATCTAACTTAAAGAGAAATTCAATCGAGTCTCTTTGTTGTACTCATAAATCATACCTGCCCAGATATAAATATCCTTCACTGCATAGTAAAGCGTTATTCTGGTCATCAACGTTTGGAAGCACGTACATCTGAGAACAACTATTTTCAAGAGTTTCAACTATTTTGAAGCACACTAAGAGTCAAATTCGAACCAAAATTTATTCGTTGTTTTTTAGTATTGATGTGTATGACATTTCCCATCCCTTTTTTATACTATGTTTAATTTTTCATGCAGAGTTCACAAGGCAAAAGACAATTTGACAATTTTACTTTTCAGCTTTTAGTGATGAAAGGCTGAATCTATCTAAATTCTGAGATGTGTAGAACATTTCACATGTTTTTTTCCTATGCTATTTATACTGTGTTTAGTTTTTAAGTTGACTTTGGTTAACAAACATTCATATTGAACCCCGAATCAAGAAACGAGAAACATAGTTTATGAAGGTACTTCAGATGATATTTGGATCAGTTTAATTGAACAGATATTTATATGGAGTTTAATAAGGACAGAATGTTTCTATTATTGCTACAGAATCTTGCATTTATGGTGCGTGTAGCCCAAACTGCAGATTTCTGTTAATTTTTTCATCAGTCAGTGCCTTTAACAAATACTTTAATACTTTATTTATATATTTTTTTGGCTACAGAATCCTGCATTTATGGAGGTATTTACTGCTGAAAGACTGCATCTACCAAAATACTGAGATATGTATAACATTTCACATGCTTTTTTTTGGCTAATTTATACTGTGTTAATTTTTTAAATTGATTTTGGTTAACAAACCTTCTTAAAATTCCGGGCAACGCCGGGTACTTCAGCTAGTTGATAAATAAATGTGAAACTTTGTTAACGAATTCGAACTTAGATGTTGATGAACTTAGTGATTTACTACTGTTGATTTACTTTTGTGATTTACTTTTGTTGATGAACTTTGATTTACTAAATGAGAAAGAAAAAGGATTAATTGAATTAAATTCAAAAATATTTGAAATCACGAAAACGGAAGATTTAGAGAAAGAACTCTCTTCCGTCGAAAATTATCAAGAAAATATATTGCTTTGTAGAAATAAGTTGAATAGAGCCAAAACGAAACTAACTTCAAATATACAATCTAATTTTGTTGAAACGAATGTAAATTCTCCTAGTGTAAACACTGTTACTGAAAGTAATGTGAAGTCGAATATTAAGTTACCGCGTTTGTCAATCGATACATTTGATGGTGATATATGCAAATGGACCGATTTTTGGTCCCGATAAAAAGTCTTTATCCATGAAAACAATTCTTTATCAAACGTAGAAAAATTTTCTTATTTGAAATCTTATTTGACAAATGACGCCGCACTTTCGATTTCTGGTTTGTTTAACTGTAAATGAAAATTATGAGACAGCAATTAAAACATTAGAATCAAAATTTGGGCGAAAGGATTTGATCATAGACAAACACATGTCTGCACTGCTTAATATGGCGGCATGTCGGAATTCAAGAGATATTACTTCGCTAAAAAAGGTTTATGATACATGTTATTTACAAATTGAGTCACTGAGAAGCCTTGGCGTTGAACCAGATAGCTATGGAACACTTTTTTTTCCTATTTTATTAAAGGCTCTTCCGAATGATGCAATTTTATTGTTTACTCGAAGTCATAGTTCAGATAAAAACAAAATCACTGACTTGTTAGAATTTTTAAAATTAGAAGTTGAGTCACGTGAACGCGCATCTCTCTTGGCGGAAACTCAAAACGAAAGTAATAAATCAAGAAATTTTGTAAAACCGTATGAAGATAAATCAAATAAATTTCGTACCTTTGATAATAAAAATAGAGATAAAAGGCAAAGTACGGCAGCTTTTAACGTTACAACTGAGAAATTTTGTATTTTTTAATAAACTGGGGAAGCATGTAGCTGATGATTGTGATCGTTATAATTTAAGTGAAAAGAAAAATTTACTGAAACAAAACGGGCCCTGTTTTTCTTGTTATAAAAGATTTCATTTACAACGTAATTGTCGCTTCAAAATTGAATGTACCAAATGTCATAACAAAGAACATAGAAAAGGTCTGTGTGATAAAATTGATACTATAGAAGATAAATTTCAAACGGCTGTTACTGATCCGAAAACTGTTGTTACTTCAGTTATCCCTACTCTCGAAAACGGAACCTATAATAAAAATGTTTTTATGTCAACATTTAAAGCCGTCATTGTCACTTCTAACGAAAAACTAAAGGTTCGCTGTTTATTAGACTCAAGTAGTGAAAGAACATTCATCCATAGACAAGTTTGCGATAAATTAAATTTACCCATTATTAAGGAAGAAACAATTAATTTAAATACATTTGGCAGCACAGATTCAGTTAAACTTATTAGATCTAAAATTCAATTTAAATTATGCAACATTGATGGCGAAGATAAATTTGTAATGATTGACGAGTTAGAATCACCCGAAATTTGTGGTGCATTAATTGAAGCTCCTAGTAAAGAATTTGTTAAGCAAATTCAGTCATCAAACATAAAACTGTCAGACACTGTAGACCATGATGATGATCCACAAAAAATAGATATTTTGATCGGGTCAGACTTTTTTTGGAAAATAGTAACTGGAAAAACAAAACGTTTAGGTCCTACTTTAATGTTGATAGAAACTTTAATGGGATGTACAGTTCAAGGTCCACTTTCTTTAAACCCTTTGATGAGTGAATCAATATCAGTTAATGTCTTGAATGCTATTATTTCTGGAAGCATAGAAGGTGATGAGTTAACATCAACTTATATTAAATCCTTTTGGGAACTTGAATCAATAGGCATTAAAAACGAAATTTCAAAAAAAAAGGTATTTCTGATGATGAAGTCTATCAAATATTAAAATCTAACTTGACATTCAAGAATAATTGCTATGGCGTAACACTTCCATGGAAACACGACAATGTTGATTTGAATAATAATTATTTTAATGCGTGAAAAAGGCTAGATTCCTTAATTCGTAGATTTAGAAAGGATCCTAATTTGTACACTGATTCTAAGGAAGTTATCGACGAATATTTAAGGTTAGGGATAATAGAAAATGCTGATAACAATGATATAAACGAAAGATCTGTTTATTACTTGCCTCATCATCCCGTGATAAGAAAGGACAAGGACACAACAAAATTAAGGATTGTTTTCGACGCTTCGTTGCATCCTCCAAATTCCCCATCACTAAATGATTTATTGCATCCTGGGCCAAATCTTAATCCAGATTTATTAAATCTTCTTTTAAAATTTAGACTCAATTACATAGCTTTTATAGCAGACATTGAAAAGGCATTCTTGATGATATCCCTTAATGAGAATGACCGAGATGTAGTACGTTTTTTGTGGGTGGACAGTTTACCAGAAGACTTATCTGAGATACGTCCAAAGATTTTTCATTTAAAACGCGTATTATTTGGTGTTACATCCAGCCTTTTTCTTTTAGCAGGTGTAATAAAATTGCACCTACAGAAATATCCTCATATATATCCTGAAACATGCAACATGTTGAATGATTCCATGTACGTTGATGACCTTTTGTCAAGGGAGTCAAATGAAGAAATAGCATTTAAGAAATGTAAAGAAGCTAATCTAATAATGAGCGAGGCAGGTATGAAACTTAAAAAATGGAAGAGCAATTCTTCTAAACTTGAAAATTTGTGGGAAAATTCCGAAATTGAATTTGGCTCCAAGGAAACGAAATGTCAGGATAAAACTGTTTCTTTAAAGGTTTTAGGATTAATTTGGGATCGTTATAAAGATACATTTAAATTTGATGTAACTAGCCTAATTGAGTTTATAAAAAACTCTGACAAAACCAAAAGAACTATCATACGAACTGCAGATAGAATTTTTGACCCTACTGGATTTCTTTCACCTTTCATAATGAGACTGAAAATGCTTTTCCAAGAACTTTGGGAAAAGGGCATACACTGGGATGAAGAACTAACCGACTCCATATTAAGTCAATGGGAAATTTGGTGTGAGGAATTACCTTTAGTTAACAGAGTGGAAATTCCTAGATATTATTTCGGTACAAGTTTGATTGAAAATTTTAAATCCATTCAAATTCATTGTTTCACTGACAGTAGTGAGATAGCCTATGGAGCCGTAATCTATTTACGATTTACTAACATTAATAATAATAATAGTGTAACATTTCTCATGGCTAAGGGTAGATTAGCACCTCTCAAGAAATTAACCATTCCCAGATTTGAACTAACTGCTGCTTTAATAGGTGCGAGACTCATTTCACATATTAAACCCGTATTCCAAAATATAGGTGTTAATGTCAGTTATCATTGCTGGACAGATTCCAGTATATCACTTTGCTGGATTAAAGGCTCATCTACAAAATGGAAACCTTATGTGGCTAACAGAGTTCGAGAAATTCAATCCTTAACAGAGCCAGAAATTTGGCGTCATTGCCCAGGCCAAACAAATCCAGCAGACATCATTACCAGAAAAAATAAATTATTGGAACTGATTAATTGTGACCTATGGTGGTCTAGTCCTCAGTGGTTTCACGAAGAAGCAGATTAGCCTAAAGTTGCACATATTGATCCAGATATCTCTACTGTTGAATTAGAAGCTCGTAAAGCTCAACTTTCTCTTATAACAACTGTCAAGGAAGATCTTTTTGATTAAAAATTGTATGAGAATTTAACTAAATCGATCAGAGTAACAGCATATGTCAAACGATTTGTAAGCAATGTAAAAATGAAAACTAAAAAAACCGAACTCTTTAGATTTAAGTGAAATTTTCGAAGCAGAAAAATTTTGGATATCTCATGTTCAAGAGTTAGCGTTTAAGTCAGAAAAAGATATGCTTGTGGCAGGTAAAGAACTTGCAAATGATTCCAGAATAAAATGTTTTGATCCTTTTATAAACGAAAATGGTTTAATCAGAGTTGACGGTCGCTTAGAATTCGCAGAAATTACGGAAGAAGAAAAACACCCGATTTTACTGCCATATAATAATGAATTTTCTGCTCTACTTGTGAAATCTTGTCATGAAAGGGTTGCTCATTGCGGGTTAACAGCAACTCTAACCCAGTTAAGAGCAAATTATTACATCATAAAGGGTAGAAAATTAGTGAAAACAATGATAAATAAATGTCTCGTATGCAAAAAATACAAGGCTAAGGCCTTTGTTGAGAAGACCGCGCCACTCCCTGCTGATCGTATGAATATGTGCGCAGTGTTCGATGTGACGGGCTTGGATTTCGCAGGTCACCTGTATATTAAAGAAAATATTGCTACAAGAAAGGCCTATATTTGTTTATTTACCTGTGCCTCAGTTCGAGCAGTCCACCTAGAGCTCGTGTCCAACTTACGAACTGAAACTTTTATATTAGCCTTTAAGAGGTTTATTGGCCGACGAGGAATGTGTAGAACTGCATATTCAGATTATGCCGCAACATTTAAAAAGGCTGATAAAGAATTAAAACGATGGCTGAGTAAAAAATCTGAAATACAAGAATATCTTGGTTCTCAAAGGATCGAATGGAAATACATTGCTCCCCTTGCCGCCTGGTGGGGAGGATTTTGGGAAAGAATGGTGAGAAGTATAAAAACAACTGGACGTTTAATTATTCCTCGCGCAGTCTTTATGGAACATGATCTTATCTTTCCATCTCTTCCCACATAAACTTCTATAACCTTACCTAATTGCCACAGCTGTCTCGGTTCACGGTTCCCACCTGTAAGAACAATATCATTAATTTTGATATTGGGACCATTTGAATGAGACACCACATGGTTAGACCGAAGTTCAAGAAGATACTGCTCTTTCCATCGTTTCCAGAAATGTTCAACTAAAGTTTGTTGATACTTAAATCTATTTAGAAGATCAGTTTTTTCTGTTTCACTGTTTCTTTCTGGCAAAGTGGTAAGGTTATACAAGTTTATGTGGGAAGAGATGGAAAGATAAGATCATGTTCCATAAAGACTGCGCGAGGAATAATTAAACGTCCAGTACAATTGCTCTACAACCTTGAAATTACCTGACAAGACTTTTTCTTCTTTTCCTTTTGTGAATTAATAATATTGCACATTGTTAAAAAAAAATTTTTCTCTTTATTATTGTCATTTTATTTTATTTTTATTTTTTTTTTGTTAAATGAACCTATAGTTCATTTGGGGGGAAGAATGTAGAATTTGAAATTGCAATTATAATTGTATCTTATGCCAATAGATGGCAGTGTGTTTAAAACGAAAAATGTTCTACCAGTAAAAGTGTATTCTTGGCGAAGAGCCAGAATGTAGTAATGCTCAATGTCGAATGGAATAAATTGATTTGTGTTTTAAAGGAAATTGATCTAATTATTGAGAAGTTTATTGTGTATTTTATATGCTGAAGAAAATTAATTTTGTAGTTGAAGTATATAAAAGGAATTTCGAATCATGAGAAGAAATTATGGGGTAAATAATTAAGAATTGAAGTTTATAAAAACATCAGAATTTACAACAGTATCGTGTATTTCCGGCAACAGCCTAATAAAAATTCTCCAGTTTTGGATCTCGCATCATAAACTTACTGAAACGTCTCTATCGAAAGTTTTTTCTACTTTTTTTTTAGTTCAAAGATTTAAAGTTTAACAGAATATTCATTTTAATTTTGGAATAGAGAATCTAAAATCAAAAAATAATAAACTGTAATTAAACGATGCATTGTGAAGGTAATGATAATTTGTTAATGATAAACGTTCTCCTATCTCAAAAAGTTTATTAAATATCGAACATTTATATCGTTTTATGGTGGATGTGTAGGATATTGTGTTGTTACAGCTTAGGATTTTTACAGCTTAGGATATGCTGTTACAGCTTAGGTTATGCTGTTATGGGAGATTACAATCCAATATTAAAGAAAATATTTAACTCTTAAGGGAAAAATAAATTTTCTTTATAAAGTTTTCTTTCAACAAATATTTGACTTGTGCTCCAATTTCAATGTCCATAAAAAAAAATAAGTGAATTATGAATAATTACAAGAAAAAGACTTTTTATATATCATGTTTTTAAATTTTCGGTTGAATCATATAAACTTACAATTCTATGTATTAATAAATACTTTTTAAAATTTTTTTTGATGAATTATCCCATCAACTTGAAAGAAAATGAAGCTAATTGGAAGTTAACTTGCATTTGATTTGTTTGACTTGTTGCATTTGACTAGTTCCCTTTCCGGCCAATAGATGGCTGCACCAGTCTACAAAACAAAATTAACTGAAAAACTGAAAATTAATTTAATTCTACTTAAAGAAGGCTAAAAGTATTAAAAAAATGCATTGTCATCGTGTTTTGAGCTATTCTAAAAGTTTCAAATGTCTAGTTAGTCGGGAAGTTAGTTAAAAATCGATTGCAAGATTTGTACCGGACAAACACGCACACACACACACAAACAAGAAATTGAGTTAATAAAAACATGGTAAAAAGTAGGATGTTTGTTGTTACTTGTGGCTTTACAGGAAATCAATCCATTACATTTCTGGAACCCCCTACATTAAAAAATTGCGCAAAATTATCAATTTCTACATTACGCAAAATTGATAATTTTGCGCAATTCTTCTACAAACATGCTTCTTTAATATTTATGGCGGAAGAGGCCTTTGACTGAGTTGTATTTTAGTTTCATTTTTGACGAGCAGATCGGCCATCTCATTACCGCAGATTCCTGCATGTGATGGTATCCAGTGGAAGGTCATATGTCTATCTTTACTTCTGAGGAAAACCCAAGCCTTGCTTTTTTTTCTATTATAACTGCTGCTGCTTGAATATGATTCGCTTTAAAAAGCTTGAATTGCTGCTCTAGAATCAACTAGCATAACAGCTTTTGAAAAGAGTTAATTCTCTGCTTAAGTTTCTTAACTGCTAATAAAATTGCATGAATTTCTTCATCAAAGTTTGGCAGGTATTGTCCTAGAGGCGTGTTTTGTGAAAACAGTTTGCAATATACCCCAGCTCCAGTAGTGTTGTTGATCTGTGATCCGTTTGGCTCAAATGTGCTTTAGTCCATTGCTTTGCGACCTTTCATGGATGGGCGATAAACGCACCAAATATGGCAACCTCGATATTTTGATGCCATGAAACGTATTTTCGCGCATGCGTTATTGTTATTTTGTTGATTAGCGGTTGATTTGAAAATTAACTGTTAATTTCAACGGTTAAGTTTGTTGTGGTTAGATTTTCAAAGGAGGTGGTTGTGTTTTTAAGTTTGTTTTTGGATACGTGGCGGTTGTTTGTGATATATTTTGTTTGATAAACAGTGACTATGGATTTATGGGAGATGTTGCATGGGGTTGGGGTGAGTGAATGTACGTCGACATTTATTACATTATTGGAAGTTCAAGGAAAACGTGCCGTGATTGAATGGTGTATTGTCGTTTATGCCTACGAGTTTCATACGGTCAGTGGTAGGTGTGTTTTACTGGCTGCTATAGCCAGCATATTCATGGCGAAGCCGCTGGTTGGGCATTTCAGTGATGTTTTTGGACTGGTGCGAAACGGAGTGGAGCAAGGGTATCTGAGCGAGGCGAAGATCCCGTGTGCACCTACGATTTTCATACAGCCAGTGGTAAGTTTGTTCTACCAACTTATTTATTCTTCCTAGATCGCCATTTTGTTTACGTTTATACGGAGCGTCTCTGGGAGGTTTAATTGCCCTGGGAGGTTGCGATCCCTGAGACGCTCCGTAGAATCGCGCCAATTCAGCGATTTAAAAAAAAAACCCGCCAAGCAGTGTGCTAAAGCACATTTTCACTTGCTTTTTCAGACAACTAGGTTGACAGTGTTGAATCCAATTTTCTCGCTGCAGGATTTTCATTTTAATGAATGTGCCTGCAGCTTGCCTCAGTATTTCTGGGATGATAGGGAGGTTAAGTGTATAAATAGCGCGTCTTTCGCGACGGGGCCCCCAATGCGTGGAACAGTCCATTTGAATTTAGAGGTGGGATACGCTAGGTTGTAGGGTGGTGCCATTTATTCGCTATTCTACAATTCACTTGCCGACGGGGTACTCAATGCGTGGCACCCAATGCGTGGCACCCAATTTCTGTATATCTTCACAAGTACCTTGAAGCATTTTTGAGTATTTTACTTTGTACAATTATTAAAACAATTGTTGGAAATTGTTCAAAATACTTGTAATTAATCAAATTTTTATTTCGCCATCTATTGACACCTTGAATTACTAATTTTTTCATTTATCAATTTATATTTTTTAAATACGTATGCTGTTGCAGTTATTAATGTTTGAACGTTATTTTTATTTATTATACTGCTCATTAAGTGTAGAAATTAATTTAATGGGTTTTTATTTTGTTGTTTAAAGATTTAGAGCATTTTGAAACATAACTTTAAAGTTCTGTATTCAACATTTTTATTTCTTGTGTTGTGATCATACAAGTCTTTGGGCATATACTACTGCACTTGGGTGATACTACTGCACATTGCTTTTTTTTTATTTATTTAGTAATTTTATTTTATAAAAATTACTAAAAAATGACTTACCTGAAAAGATTGCATTTATCATTTGTATTGTATATAACAATACTAATGAACTTCTAATATTCAATAGCCTCAAAAGCCAGTACCTTTCGAAGCTGTGGCGATAAATTGAAGGATGCTAAGTGCATTTTTAAAATTACCAAAGAGAGCTAAATGAAACACTGTAAATTCTGTAACTTTTTGGGGTAATAGAGATAAATATTTTATGTTTCTTGGGATTCCATGAGATCTAATTCTAAGAAAAGTTGAGTACATATTACACTAGATAACCTAGTAGCCATAATTAGTACCTTTATAATCTTCAACCGTTGAATTCATTTAGTAGCTTCAGTTTATACCTTAATTTTAATTCAGGTTGATAATGATTAAATCATTTTTAAAGAGCAAGATATTTTTTATCTCAAATTCTGCTAACCCTTATTTAGAAGATATTTTTATTAGAAATTAACAAAAATGACACAGACAATATTAAATTTGGACTATTGGGTTGGTTGATTTGTAACTGTATGGTCAAATATGCTCATTTTGGACTGAGACCTATGGTTTAAAGTGGATTCTGAACCATTAGAACATCCACGCCTTATAGATCTTAAAAATATAGGCACTTTGTAATTAAAATATTGACATATTTTTTATTGAATAGAAAAAATTGTGATAATCAACATGAAGCTGAAAATTTGATTAATTACAAGTATTTTGAACAATTTCCAACAATTATTTTAATAATTGTACAAAGTAAAATACTTGAAACTTTTAATAAAATCTCAAAAATGCTGCAAGGTACTTGTGAAGATATACAGAAATTGGGTGCCCCGTTGGGTGCCACGCATTGAGTGCCCCGTCGGCAGGTGAATCGTAGAATAGCGAATAGATGGCGCCACCCTACAACCTAACGTATCCCACCTCTAAATTCAGATGGACTGTTCCACGCATTGGGTGCTCCGTCGCGAAAGACGTGCTAGTCAGTGTATAGTTGCATGACATCGATCGGAGTGGTTTTAACCGCTCCTGAAATAAGTCGAAGGTATTTTTTTATGGGCTCTTTCCAGTATGACCAACTTATCTCGCGTGACAGAAATCAGGATTTCACTTCCTGGCTTCACATATGTATTATAAGTCTTGTTGGTACTTACGTATTATAGCTGAAACTTGGCAGCTTTTTACCCTTGGCGCAATATCCTCCCGCCAACAACTAATTTCACAGTGGCAACCTCTTTTCTAACCGGAAGTTATAAACAACATTTCCAGCAATAGCGTGTTTAAAAATTACAAATGTGTAGAAAACGTGTCAGATGAAGAACAAGATTTCGATTATAAATAATTTTAGCTTTAATTAAGAATTGCGTACTAATGACAAAACAGAAATGCATGAAAAATATTCAAAATGAGTATGTAGCAAACGCAAAACTTTCGAAGCTTAAGTCTTAGGATGCTAAAATTTTGCACGGTGGTTACTCCTAAGTCTTACGTGCCCATTAAAAAATATTTTTTAAAAATTACAAATTTTCAGGGTGTTAAAAGGGGCTTAAACCCCCTCCCCCATTAAAATACATCCAATGTATCTCTTGAAAAAAAGGGTCCGGGAAGTTGAAATTTTGTATGGTGGTTCCCCTTAATCCCTAGGTCCACACCAATAAATCTTTTTTTTAAAGTTCAAGTTTTAAGGGGTTTACCCCCTCCCCCCCAAAAATACCCACTGTATCTCTGGAACCATAAGGCCTGTGAAGCTGAAATTTGTTTGGTTGGTTTTCCTTAAGCCCTAGGTGCACACCAATAAATTTTTTTCTAGTTCAAATTATAAGGGGTTTAGCCCCCCCCCCTCCCCCCAAAAAAATAAAAATAAATAAACCCACTGTATCTCTGGAACCATAAAGCGTGGGAAGCTGAAATTTGGTTGGTTGGTTTCCCTTAAACCCTAGGTGCACACCAATAATTTTTTTTTTTTAAGTTCAAATTTTAAGGTGTTTATCCCCCCCCCCAAAAAAAAAAAACCACTGTATCTCTGGAACCATAAGGCCTGGGAAGCTGAAATTTGTTTGGTTGGTTTCCCTTAAGCCCTAGGTGCACACCAATAATTTCTTTTCAGTTCAAATTTTAAGGGGTTTAGCGCCCCCCCCCCCAAATAAAAAATAAATAAACCCACTGTATCTCTGGAACCATAAAGCCTGGGAAGCTGAAATTTGGTTGGTTGGTTTCCCTTAAGCCCTAGGTGCACACCAATAAATCTTTTTTTTAAAGTTCATATTTTAAGGTGTTTAGCCTCCCTCTCCCCCGAAAAAAGAAACCTTCGGTATCTCTGGAACCATTAGGCCTGGGTTGCTGAAATTTGGTTGGTTGGTTGGTTTTCCTTAAGCCCTAGGTGCACACCAATAACTGTTTTCTTTTTTAGTTAAAATTTTAAGGGGTTCAGCCCGCCCCCCCCCCCCAAAAAAAAAAGAAATAAACCCACTGTATCTCTGGAACTATAAGGTCTGGGAATCTGAAATTTTTTGTGGTTGGTTTCCCTTGAGCCCTAGGTGCACACCAATAAATCTTTTTTTACATTCAAATTTTAAGGGGTTTAGCCTCCCCCCCAAAGAAATAAAAATAAAAATAAATAAACCCACTGTTACTCTGGAACTATAAGGCCTGGGAAACTGAAATTTTGTTGGTTGATTTCCCTTGAGCCCTAGGAGCACACCAATAATTTTTTTAGTTCAAATTTTAAGTGGTTTAGCCCCCCCCCCAAAAAAAAAGAAATAAACCCACTGTATCTCTGGAACTATAAGGTCTGGGAAGCTGAAATTTTTTGTGGTTGGTTTCCCTTGAGCCCTAGGTGCACACCAATAATTCTTTTTTTACATTCAAATTTTAAGAGGTTTAGTACCCCCCCCCCCCCAAAAAAAAAACCCCACTGTATCTCTGGAACAACAAGGCCGAAGAAGTTGAAATTTTGCATTGCGGTTCCTCTTAGGCTCGAGGTGCTGGCCAAGAAAGATGTTTAAAAAGCAATTTTTTAGGAGGTTGTAAAGTGGTTTTAAATCCCCAAAATAAAAATCCGATATCCAAAACTCGTATTTAAATTCGGATCACTGTCGTTAAATTCTGATCCCTTATGAAACTCCTCATGAGAAATGACCCCACCTTACTGCTAAAGTTAATTGAAATTAAATTAACCAAATGACATAATTCATGGCACTCGTGTAATCTGTGGCGATGCACGTGTATGAAATATACGAAAGCAGTTATTAAACATGCATCAACATTTTGAGCAGCAGCATGTTTAAAAAAGTATTTGGAAAACACATGGAAAAGTAAAAAAAAAATAAGCAGCTGAAGAACATGATTTCGCTATAGATAATTTTAGATCTAATTAAAAATTTCATATTAAAGACAAAATAGAAATACATTCTTCGACAAAAAAAAAGCGACGCGCCAAGAAGGGCTAATGCAAATTGGACACAAATTGATATGCATACAGTTTTCGATGGAAAATGCAAATATTTAAAGTTTGGCAATCGGGATTTTAAAGTAATGGCAATCGGGAACCGTAGAACCAGTTTTCCTTGTGAATTCTGACTGTTTTGCCGCAATCTTTAATTTTACATCTCCAGCTACTGGTTGATTAAAATAGGCACGCATGTTGTGAAAGTTCGGGCATACATTCTGACTGGACAAAATTCCACGGATCTGGAAAAAAGACACTGCATCTTCTTCCTTTTGGCCTATATTACACTATCAAAGTTCTTTGACAAAGATATTTTTTAAAAGTCATTTGTATCTTTTATAACAGTTATACATAAAAGAAATGCTATAACCTCAAAATACCCCTATTACACTATCAAAGGTCTTTGACAAATATCTTTTATAAAAGTTATTTCTATCTAAGGGGGCTAAATCCCTTAAAATTCGAGCTCTTAAAAAAGATTTATTGGTGTGTACCTAGGGCTTAAGCGGAAACACCATGCAAAATTTCAGCTTCCTAGGCCTTATGGTTCCAGAGATACAATGGGGTTTTTTTAGAGGGGGGTTAAGCCACTTTTAACCCCCTTAAATTTTGCATATTTAAAAAAGATTTTTTAGTGGGCACCTAGGGCTTTAGAGGAACCACCATACGAAATTTCAGCTTCATGGATCCTATGGTTTCAGAGATACAATGGGTTTTTTTTCAGTGGGGAGGGGGTTAAGCCCCTTATAAACCCCTTAAAATTTGTACTTTTAAAAAATATTTCTTAGTGGGCATGTAGAGCTTAAGAGTATCTACCATGCAAAATTTCAGCATCCTAAGACTTTTCCTTCGAAAGATTTTCGTTTTTAACATACTCATTTTGAATATGTTTCGTGTATTTCTGTTTTGTCATTAGTGCGCAATTTTTAATTACAGCTAAAATTATTTCGAATCGAAATCTTGTTCTTTATCTCCCGCGTTTTCCACACATTTGTATTTTTTTAACATGCTGTTGCTCGAAATGTTCTTTATAACATCCGGGCACCGAAATCTTTTATAAAACTTTGACGAAGAGCCCAACTTTTATAAAAGTTATCTTTTATCAAAGTTGAGGTATTACACTGTCATATTTCTCGTCAAACTTCTTTTATAAAAGATCTTTGTCAAATGTCATAACCTAAAAAAATAAAGAAAATCTTCAAAACGAAACTTAAAAACGGGAGCGAAAAGCAATGAATGGCGAAAACAATACTATCAACAAGGATGGGGAGCATAATTGGCGCTTTATTGCCGTTTTTTCGCCAAATCGCAAAGCTTCAGCTATAATACGTAAGTACCGTCTTGGTAAATGTGATTGGCGTGAACCCCATTTGACCTCAGCTAGTCTTTTCACAACTGATAACTTTTTATCGGCATTTTTTTTTAACCGTATGCATGTGGTCAGAGAAGCTCAATTTATTGTCCAGCACAACACACTAAATATCTTGTGCTAGTTCTTTTATGAAGCAGGTTATTTCCAGTCCTTAAAACTATGTTTGATGTTTACATATTTAAACATTGGTTAATTCTTTTAAAATATTCGAATACCTTCTTTTTCATAATTGAATCAAGCATATACGAAAAAGGTTGCTAGTTTCAGTCCACGAATTTTTTATACAAAAGTCAAACTGCGTCTCGATTAGAGAGTTACTACAAAATGAAGTTTAGTCTCTGTTTTAAAGTACAGATGGCAGCACTAATTATTTTCACGATCCTGCAAGATTGTTATCAAATGTTCATAAGAATTATAATTCAAAGGAATGTGTATAAAGGGAAAAAAAATAGTAATGCTAGGTTTAGGAAATTTTTTCTAGATGCATGTTTTTAAATTTTCCCTCTCCTTTTCATTTCTCGTTTTTATGAAAAGGAATTTAGTCACAATTTACATCATTCAGAATATAGCATCCTTCTACAGAAGAAATCTAACACATCAAAATAACTTATTAATTAGGAAAAGGTAGCTCATAGGAATAAATTGAATTAAATAAATATTCAATCAAATGTAAAATTTAAATGAATACTATACTAGCAAGTACTAACGTGTGTTGGGTGAAACTGCTGGAATCAGTAATCTAGCTATCTATTTCTATGGAGGTATTATAAAGCCATTATGATACGAAAAGTAATTTTGATTCAAGTATCGAAGTATAAAGCGCCAAGTAAAATCTTGAGGGTCTGATAGTTTATTTACACGATGGTGTGATTAAACAGATTAATACTTTAAGGTAAGTTTTATGAACTTTAAACAAAATTAATTGTAAAATGTAGCTTTAAGTAAACTGGTCGAATAATTATGGCATAAATAATTTCATTATAAATAACATTAGAATTCTATAACTGTCCAAATTTTAATAAATTATTTGTAAGCATAAAAAATTAAAAGAAAACTGCAGTATATTACAATAAAATTATTTTAAATTTATTTTACACTCTCAACTTGTACTGTTAATATTGATAATAGATGGCAGCACTATTTAAAGATTCCATCTCCTTCCCAAATATTTCATAAAATTCTAAGTATTTCTCTCCTGTAAAAATTTTAAAGATTTACATCGCCTTATCTTCATTAAACTATCTTTTCAATTCATTTTGAAATTGCTAATTTAAATACAGGATTAAAAGCCTCAAGGGCAGCGGGAGGTGTTAACGAGAGCTTGAGGGATATATCTTCCCCTACACATATCTTATCACAAATAGATGTTGAAATCCATTAATTAGTTTTTTGGAATATTTCAGCGGCCCTTTTGATCTTGAACCAGGGTACACTTAAAAAAAGTTAGGTGAGTACACGCGATGATAAAATAAATAAACAAAGGTGTCTCCATTGATAAAAAGGAATATTTGAAATTTTTTTCAAAACTGATGAAAACTTCAAGCATGAGTTATAAGGAATACAAAATAAATTATTCGGTTCTATACCTAACAGTTTTAGCAATATCTCTATAAATGAGCCCCCTTTGCGAAAAATCCAGAAATTGAGTCCAGTTTTCCCTCCCATTTTGCAATAATGCTCCTGCTTAATCATGTATGTCTTTCTGTATTACAACAAATTTTTGCCGATAGTGTTTTTTTTTCTCTTTCTTTCTTTTTTTTTTAAATGTAAAAATCCCCAAAGTCGATTTAAAAACATTTTATACTTTAGGCGAAGATATATTTAGGATTCTAAAAATATTCGCTTTTTAGTTCGATTCAATGTACAGTTCCTGCATAGATTGTACAATAAAATATGGTAATAAAATGCTTTTTGTTGAGTTTGAGAAAGCTTTACTAGACTTACCAATTCTTTGTTAAGAAATGATGTGAAAAGTTATTTTTAATATTTTTTAATGTCTTGTGAACAATACTACGTAATTTTGTTACAAAACACATTTTCTTTATCGTAATAATAGGTAAGTCTGCTTAGTTACGGATTTTGTTTTGCTTTTTACCCATATTACCCGGATTTTCGATTGTCCTGATTGCCCACGGTCCCAGTTAGTCCGGATAAAAGAGGTTTTACTGTACCACCAAATGAAGGCAGTAGAATTGCAACAAACTGTGTCTGCATTTTGAAAGAGGCTTTTCTCTTTAAGGGGACACACTACCTTTGACTACACTGAAATGACCGTAAACATGAACAAATTCGAGCTACTGAAACTCCAATAATATTAATATATATATATATAATTTTTTTTGTTTTATATCAAAATTACAATTCTTCAGTTATATTTTATACAAAAATAGAACTTGTAAACGATAAATAATTTTTAGATTTTATTTCTAAATGTACACATTTTTAAGGGAAAAAAATCATTGGATGTTTCGCGCATCATAAAATTAAGAAATATGCATACAGAAACTATTTTTTGGTCAAATTATATTAATAATATACTCGAGTTTAATGTAAAACCAAAAAATATACAAAAATATAGTTTAAATTGAAAAATTTACATAAAATTAAAAAAAAAATAAAATTTGGCAATTTTTAAAAACATTTTTAAGTGTAAAAAGTTTTTTTACAAATTTATTTTTATTTTTTTGGTTTTAGTATGTAAAGAAGCTTAAAATACAAATCTGATAAAAATTGTGTGTGTCTGGTACACATAGTTTGGGAGTAACAGTGAGCGCAATCCAAAAATTTACGTATTTGAGAAAGCTGAAGTTAAAGTTGGAATATACATGGCCATGGCAACGGACTGAGCTTTACATAAACTCTCATAACTCGAGAAATAATGCGAATTTTTTATGCGTTTTTTTGCATATTGTTCAGAAATGTCCCAAAAATCACAATATAGCAAAAACCAAAAATTGATCTTTTGAAGTTTTAAAGGTGGTGTGCCCCCTTAAAAAAATATCACTGCCCAACAGTTTCATGGTAAATAAATGGCTAAATTTTCGATGGAATTCCCTAAAAAAGTTATTTAAATTGAACCAGCGGCGATCCCACAGAAAACAGTTCCACAAGCGACTCACAGGTTGAGAACCAGTGGTATAACAGCTAAGGAACATATTTAGGTGTTTAAGATGAAAGTTTAAAAGAGCGTGAATTTTTAGTGCTAGTTGTCTGAGCTGGATACCCTAAGGGCAGCTTCAACGGATGTGGTTCTTTGTTTACTGACATAAAGCCCAAACTCGATACTAGCACAACCTTGAGAGCAGATCGGATCACGTGATCGATCCACCTTACTGTCAAAGAAAAAAATAAGCAAAAGGATTCATGTCAAGAAGTTGGGGTTTATTTATTTATCAGTTGATCACAAACTACAGCACGCTATGTATATATAGATATAAGGACACTGTACACACATTAGATATCTATTTTGGAGATACTAAACGAGCTTGAAAATCAAGGCTACACCAAGGTTACCACCGAAAATGGAATCTTGGAGATTTTCGAAAGTTCTTTGGGCGCTTCGCAATGAGATAGAATAAGAGAAAACAGGATAATAATCCTCTCCGAAAAACTAGATGCTGATTTTTTTTGCATCGATTCAGTTCGAAGTTAAGTTCAAAAGCTACATATGCAACATTTATTTGAGATGAGTTTTTAGGGTGCTTCATTCTTTGAGCTTGAAATGTAAATACTACCTGTTTTACGAGGAAGACATCTCTCTTCCATATGGTGTTTCATGAATTGCAGATTTAGATAAACTTACATAACTGACAGATTTAAGAGAGAATGTGTCTAAAATCTGGAATTAATGGAATACGTTTTTCAGTACTTATTTTTGCGAGAACTCAATAAAATAAAGATTTGTATTCATAAAAAAGGTTTATTTTTTTACAATAAGTAAAATTGTTTCGTGTTATGGTTTCGAATTTGACGATTAGTTTCTTTAAGTTTATTTGTAATATTTTTAGCCTTTATATAGTATCAGCCAAATCGTCTGCGTCTGTTATCTCAACTACTTTCCAATTCAACTCAACTGTCATGTCTCGCTGCGATTATGAATGAAGCGGTGCCTCGTCTTGTTTATGAATGAATAAATAAACGAAAATACTAGCTCAGACACTCTTCGCTAACACAGGCAGGTTTATTCTTTCGTCCCACACGTTTAGCAAGTTTACTTCGAGTAAAATTATGCTAAATGGGAAGGAATTCGCCTCGATAGCTCTCAGCCAATGTACCTGGGAATAGCAATAGTGGAACCGTTCGAGTAAAATTAAGCCGAGCACAGCCATAATATATGTGGTTAAAGAGACTCTGGAATAAAAAATTTGCCAGTAGCTGTAGCTGTGTTCGCACTGCTTTCTCAGAGATTTAAAAAAAAAAAAAATTCTTGGCATTTCATTTTAACACATCGTTGAACGGCAATTTTATTTAAATATAAAAGCAAGTCATTGGCAAAATCTGATATTTTGGAATAGAGTACGGCAGTTTTATTATCTTAAATCTGTTTTCTTTATATTTGGGGGGGGGGGTCTGAGATTCCTAGTTTAAATGATAAAATCTGAGAATTTCCCTGTAACTTATTTTGGTCATAGTGAAGGTAGTTTTCAAGTAAAGCAGTGTTCAGTTGATCAAAAATTTCTCCTATATGACTTTCCTTTATCCTAAATTGTCATCATAATTTGCGTGTAAAAACACGATTTTATACTCGGTACTGGTCAATAATGTGTTAAGATTAATTTAGCGCAATTAAAGAAATTCAGTGATATTTTTAATTAACTTGATTGACAAGAATCGGAAAGTACAGGGTGTCCGGGCTAAAAGTATCCAAAAGTTATGACTTATTTTTACGGAACTACCCATTTGAATTAAAAAAAAAATTTAAATAGTAAGAACATCTCACCAAGTTTTAATATCAATCATAGATTTCGATCATAGTGTCATAGATTTCGATGTGTGCACCTTTTGTAGCACGACTAACGTCTAAATGGTAATCCAGTTCTCTCCAAGTGTTTTGTAGCATATCAGGCGTTATTAGACTTTTTTGCTTGGGGATTCGTTAAATCCGTTGTAAATAAACGAAAAATTGAAACTGTGGGTGAGTTGAAGAAGCGTATCATTCAAGCAATTCGTGTAATAACTCCTGATATACACTTGGAGTAACACTTGGAGAGAACTGGATTACCATTTAGACGTTTGTCGTGCTACAAAAGGTGCACACATCCGAAATCTTTGATACTATGATCAAAATCTATGATTGATATTAAAACTTGTAAATAATCCAACAGATATAGATAAAAAAAATTATACTAAAATAGACAAAAAACAAACAGAAATCAAGCACTCTGGGCATCCACGCACCAACGGCAAGATTCTGTATAAGTGCCGGAACTGAACCATAAAACGACAGAGGTAATCGACAGGTCTCGTCATCAGGGAGCCTAACCATGTCAATTACCTCAAGGGGAACTTTCTGAATAGGATGCAGGTAAGCCCAAAAGACATCCCAAGGCACCGAGTCCCCCAAAGAAGCAATTAGTCAAGAAGAAAATGAAAAGACAAACACAACTTACTGTATGGGCTCAACGCACCTTACAAGCAAGCACACAAAAAAAAACCCTAATGCAATGTAATCGGTGCCTACACACCCCATTTCCGTAAGTGACGGTTATGGCGAAACAGCAGCCAGTTCTATCCTAAAGGTTACGTCATTGTAACATTACTATAGCTCCACCCCCCCCCATTACAACTTAACCAAATGAAAACACAAATACTATTCTAAGCAACTTTAAAAATTCCCGAGTCTAAATGCCATTTTTTTAAAGCTTTTAAATTACCGAAATTTTTAGGGAAAAAATGATATTAAAACTTGGTGAGATGTTCTTTCTATTTAAATATATTTTTTTAAAAATTCTAATGGGTAGTTCCGTAAAAATAAGTCATGACTTTTAGATACCTTTAGCCCGGACACCCTGTATTTTATTTACTTGATTGACAAGGAATGGGGAAAGTATTTCGCAGAAGTGTAAACTTAACTTATTGCATGTTTTTCAGATTGATATATGCTTACACAGTTCACATGATTGGTTATCCGTGGCTAATGAATGCTATGAAAAATCGAAAAACGTGGGAAATCCGATAATAGCCCCGGATACCGCTAAAAATGAACGATTCAGAAGATCCAAAGGAACAAAATGTAGCGATTTGATATTCTCTCTGACAGTTTTTTAATTCCTAATTTTTTTTTCTTTTGTAGCACGTGGATTTTCTCGTAGAGTTGAGAGAACAACATGGAAATCGATTCTTATTTCGTAATACTGCAATGGAAGCCACTTTTAACCAAAAATAGAATGAAAATGGCTGAATTTCCGGCATACAGGAGAGAACGTAAGTCATATTTGCGGTTTTTTTTAACCACTGTATAACCGGGAAGTACGGAGTCACTCCAACTTAGCTTCAATTCTGATTCTTCCCATTTCTAATTAATAGATTCGATGTTTGAAAGTAATCGCTCTGCATGGCTGCTATTGCATTCCTTCTATAATGAGTTTAGTGTTTATCAAGTAAACAAACATTCTATTGAGTTTCACGTTGAAGCAGCCACGTTCTTAATTGATAAGTTGATGTTATAAAGTGAGAGGCATTAATGGACAATTATTAAGGCTGCTATGTACTAAGAAAAAAAAATCGTATTTCCCTTTTCCTCTTCTTGCAGACTCTTGTGGTGGGAGGAGTCGAGTTGACAGTTCGAGAATTCCACCCCCCTTAGGATTGACATTTTGAGGGATTGTAATGGCTCTCTCTATAGGGGGGGGGGGGGTTAGCGCTGACGCCAAATTTTTTATTTAAAATATATTTTTGTCAAGTATTTACAGGTACATAAATGCTGATAATCAAATAAAATTGGTATTGTGATATAGCCTGAACTTTTCTGCAAAACGCTACAGGATTCATTTCGTCCACCGAAGGAATTTATGAGCGTTTAAAACACATTATACCAGATTTTCCCCCGAATAATTTAAATTTTAAAATACTAATTGCATTTAAAAAAAACGAAAAATGTACACAAATGTAAAATTTCTTTCTCTATGACGGAGTACAATTTAAAAAAAAAAAATCTTTGAATCCAAGTCGGCAATCCGTGGACAAGTTTTCTCCATAGGTTAACATTGAGGTGAGCGAATTCAATGGGGTTAGTACATAGCAGCCTTAAGGCTGTTGTGTACTAACTCTATTGGATTCGCTCACCTCAATGTTAACCTATGAAGAAAATGTATCCAAGGATTGCCGACTTGGATTTAAAGATTATTTTATAAAATTTGTACTGCGTAATAAAGAAAGAAATTTTACAACTTCGGGGCATTTTTCGTTTAAAAAAAATTGAAATAATATTTTAAAATTTAATTTATTCTGGAAAAAAAAATCTGGTATAGTGTGTTTTTAACGCTCCTAAATTCCTTTGATGGACAAAATTTATAAAATGAATCCTGTTTCAAGGTGAAGAAAAGTTCAGGTTATCTGAAAATACCATTTTAACGTAGGATTATGTTTCTCAATAACGGTCCTCCGTAATGAAAAAATTCAGAATCCGTCGCTATCGCTACTTATAATTTTGGCAGTGCGCTAAACCCAGTAGCAGTAAACAGTTAAACTAAAAAGTACCAAAATGCGTAAAAAAAAAAAAAAAGAAGAGGTAAGCAACGATAAGTAATCCTACGTTAATAACCCGCGGTAGTTTCGTTAGAACAGACTACCTGAAATTTTTTATTGGATTATCAGCATTTATGTAGCTGTAAATAGTAGACACATTTTCTCCATAGGTTAAGATTGAGGTGGGCTAATCCAATAGGGTTAGTACACAGTAGCCTTAAGTGATCAAAATGTAATATGTATATAATGTCAAAATTTTAGTCTTTATTTTTTATATAACTTTTTCCTTATTCTGTGAATGGGAACTTGCTCTCATGACGCAATTTAAAAATCTGGCTTTTTGTCAAGCAGAATGGGACTTTTTAACACTTTATATGAGGAATTATCCGGGAATCATTCTGCCGGGTATACTTTTACAGGTCAGATTCCAGCGTTGAGGCAGTGTAACTCTTTCCCGGAGTACTAAAGTTCAATAGTGATGAACTTCATATGAGAGCAGGTCATGGCGGGAGTGATTATGACTCTCTTAGGGGAGTTGTAGGATTGCACTGTGTTCAGTGTCGGTTGAACCCACCTCGATGTAGTCCCGGCCGGTAACTGGACTTGTCCATGTTAGGAGGGGCACGGGTTTGTGCCCTAGTCTTACTCCTTATGGAGTAAGCATTAACGGGGTACAATGACACTAAATCAATTTCTGAATATCCCTGCAGATTTTTTTAACCTAAAGAATCTTAAAATTTTTTCCAATTAAAGGTTGCAAAATGTTTTTACTTCTTTAAACTGATAACATATGGCAGTACTAACCATTTTTCTGCTCATTTAACTGGAATACATTGAATGCAAATGAAAAGAAGACTAGATTTAGGCGTTTGCACTGTGAAAACGGCGCCCCTCAAAGGGATATGCGGGACTCTTGTGTGTTTGGAACTGCACCCAGCGACCTCGCGTTTTCGGATAATTATTGCATGTCTTCGGGTAGGTTGGATTTAAGTTTGGATTACGAGCGTTTATTTGCGGGCAACAGGAAATTCTGTTTTTACTTCATCTGTGTTCTTGGGAGTCATAGACATTTAAGGGGAGTCCATCACCTTTGAACCTTCAAAAAATCGAATTTTACTTTTTTGGAATTTTTAGAATATTTGAACATTTCTGAATCATTTGAAACAAACCGCGTTAAAATATTCCGACTAGAACATTAAAAACTATGACATGAAAGAAGCAGTTCCAACGGAAACATTACCAGTGTGGGAACTTTAAAAGGCTTTTTCTCGTAATGATCCTTTTCATGCTTGTTCGCACTGTATAAAGGAAACTACTGCAGATATTGCTTTCATATTTCCAGGATAGGTGTATAATGATACTATCAAAAATATGCAACTAATTTTTTCACTAAAAAATTATTTTACTATGAATTTATAACATTTGACTTGTAATTTTAATGGTATTTTTCAATTTAAAAAAAAAAAAAATCTTGTTGTCCTGGAGTAAATATTTTTTACTGTTTTGAAATTTTAATAGGTGTAGAAATATACCTAATGTTTTAACATCACAAAAATGCAAAAATTATTGTTGAAACTTAGTAAGTGTCGTTGTAAGTCTACGCGCAGTGTAACAGTATAAATTTGAAATTTTCAGAAAATACACTCCCTTCTTACTTCATAAATTAAATTCTTATCTACTTCTGATAAAATTAGTTCAGGGAACATAATCTATAAAGTTTAGAGAACTAATACTGAAAATTTCATATATAATGGACAGTAAAAAAAAATTAAAAAATTATAGAAGTTCGGACGAACAGCAAAAATTCTGTCTTTTCAAGTTGTGTAAAGGTGATGACTCTCCTTAACCCCCTTCAGGGGCAACAACCTTCACCGTTTGCACTGTGCAGATTTTTTTAAACCTAAAAACTTTTGAAAAATTTTACAATTAAAAGTTGCAAAATGCTTTTACTTCTTTAAACTGATAACAGATGGCAGCACTAGCCATTTTTTTGTTTATTTAACTGGAATACATTGAATGCAAGTGTTTTCACTTGCATTCAATGTATTCAATGAAGGCTAGATTTAGGCGTTCACACTGTGTGAACGGCGCCCCTGAAAGGGCATTAAATTGTCTTATGTAACCTCTAGAAGGCGCATCCTTAGGTGGCGGATCGGGGAATACCTCCACTGGAATATCCATTGGGTGGTACAAAGGAAATTAAATACCTCCCGCGGACCAACGGGTAGAAAATTCAACCTCTTTAGAGGCAATGGCGCTCCTCTTCTATGGATAGTGTAAATTCTCTTTTTTCATCTGCACTATTCCCGGACACAACAACAAATTGTCCTGTGCCACACATTCCTAAACAGTTTTATTGAAACTCAGATTTTATTGAACTATTTTTTATGTGATTACGCCAACAGATTCACATTGTTGATGATACGAGAATAAATAAAACACATTTTATAATGCGACGACATCTTCAAATGTTGTGACTTTCAGTGGTGTTTAATGCACTTCGTGTAAACTGCCAAAACTGCCCGTGGCACGTAGGATGTGCAAAATACCCCACTTATACAGAAGGTCTTTCGCACTTTATGGAATCGATTTTGTAATTTATTTTTGTCATTTGCATTTTGAGATAAGAATTTGGCAACTTCAGAATAATCTTCTGTTACTGTTTTGTTTTGATTGGAATGTAAACTATAAGATTTATTTCGAAAATGGCTCCTAAAATTGATAGATGGCTCAAAGGTTACGAATCTGCGCTTTCTGAGGAGAAATATTCGTATCAATTAATTATAAAGCGGTGTAAAAATCCGGGTTATGGGATTTAAAAATGTAAAATGAAAACATGACTGCGAAACCTCATCGTGAGGCTGTTCGACCGCAGGTAAATATGAAGTGAAGCCTCTGATCCTAAAAGAATATCCACCGACTCAAAGATCCATTGCATCGAAACTAGGAATATCTTATGGCACTGTAAGTAAAATCATTCATGAAGATTTGAAGTTAAAAAAGATGTTTAAACCTAAAGTTCATCTGCTTTTGGCAAAGCATATTGCAGAAAGAAAAACAAATTGTAGAAAATTATATGGAAAAACATCTAGCTGCCGAAAAATGGAAATTTGTGGTAACACTCGATGAGGCATGGGTATATTTAGGTGACTGTAATAAAAAAAGATCAATTTTTTACCGCTCAACTTACGGGAATGATCGTACGAAATGGCTTCGTTGGTGTACAGAAAATTTCCCAAATGGATTCATGATAGTTGCAGGATTTTGTTACAACGGCAAATTAAAAATCAAAAAAGTCTCAAGTAAAGCCAAAATTAATTCACTCTACTATCAGAATATTTTAGAACCAATTTTTGAAGAAGAAAGTCCAAACCCTTATATGGAGAGGACATTGATAAAGTTGAGCTTCATATGGACAAAGTCTCTGGTCACATATCTAAATCAACCGCCGTTTATTTAGCAAAGAAATAATCCGAAACAGGAATAAAGTGTATCCCATTTAATGAAATACCTGTAAAATCACCTGACGCTTCTCCAATGGACTTTTGCGCTTTCAGTTTATTAAAACGAGCCTTGGGAAAACGGCATCCAAGAACACTGAACGGACTTTAGAAAACGGTCCAAGAGGAATAGGGTAAAATTGACATGACAGTACTAAGAGAAAGTTTATTACTTTCATGGAAAATTCGAGCTAGAGCTATTGTCAAGGACCATGGATATCAGATAGAAACAAATCGCCGCAAAAAATACGGCATTTATACATAAAACTTAACTATCAAAATCGTTTCCATAAAGTGCGAACGACCTTCTGTAAAGTGTTGAACTTTCGCTGTGCTATATATCAGCTCATAAACTGCTCTGAAGTATTTTCCCGAAAATGTGAACACACACTGACAAAAGAGAAAAAAATTCTGTGTGATAGCTCATTGTGCAAGGCAAAGTACCTTTTTATTGTATGCCCAACAAAAGTCATCCGTAATAATAATAAAAACTCGGCGATTAACTAGAAGCGACAACAAGTGCGAATGTCTTCATTGATAAGTGCTCCACATTAGCAAACAACTCTTATTCCAATTTAGTTAAACTTTGCGTCATACACCCTGTTTGTTGTCCAGTTGCATTAATAATACAGTAACCACCGCTTATAGTGATCAGTGGTTATAAGACTCAACCGTTTATAAGAATCAATATCGCAAAAACAAAAACAAATGCATTATTTCCATGTTAAAATTTCCGCTTTAAAGAATCAATCCACCGGTCATAAGAATCAGTTTGCAATCTTCGCCTTCCTTTCATTTTTCAAAAAAATGCCACTTGAACTCTCAAAAGGTACGAAATTCTTTCTTAAGTTTTTGAAAAGAAAGACTGATAAAACTTTGGGGTGGAAAACAGTCGTAAAATACATTCCTTTAGACATAACATAAGAGTTTCTCCTTATACGTTTTTGCTAAACACTGTCTTATTAGCTTTACCCAGGGGCATCTAACCCGCCCGGGTCCGATTTCGCTTTTCTCCAGACAGGCACTCCTTTTTTCCCACCACTTACTTCCTGGTTGCGGATTTCTGGACCCTGAAATACATAAATCTTCCGCGAAGTGTCCACCATCACTTACGCAAACGGGACAGTGGATTCAGCACTTCAAACCGTGAAACGTAAACGGATCCATTTTGCTGAATTAGATGAACCAGATGCTGAATCAAACCCTTCACGGTTTGATTCAGAATCAAACCGTGAAACGTAAGCTATAAAGTGAATCTTCGTCTGAGACTGCAATAAGCATACGTCGCTAGTATTCACTTAAGTTTTCTAACAAAATTGCCAGTTAGTGTTAGAACTTTTTGATAGTCGAATTCAAATATGATAAAAACAAGGAAAACTCTTAGTTTTTCTGAAAAACAGAACTTTTTAATTAGATATGATGCTCTTCCAAAGTGTAGTCAAAGAGAAGCTGCCTCTTGTTGATTTTATAATCATGTGTTGTTACTTATAGGTCTAGAAATTGAGTTATAGTATTTGTTTAGAAATTGAGTATTTTTAAAATTATAAAAAATAATTTTAATAAATGATAAATAACGTAAATTAAAGAGTATTTAATGGTAAATTATGTATATATGTGCCTGTGTGTTTATATATATGTACAAGTATATATTTGTGTATGTGTTCCTGTCCAAAGGGAAGTTTCGGTTATAAGAATCAACCGCTTATAAGAATCAAAAACAGTAATAACAAACGTGATTCTTATAAGCGGAAATCACTGTACCTTTTACGCAGTTTGCTGTAGATCTCGAATAGGCAAACCTAACGCCAATTGGCTAGTTTGTGCATTCTGTACATACAATTATCTTTTTGAGGTCGATGATTCAACCTTAGATTTTTACGCAGACTGCGAGTTTTGGAATTTCCTCTATTCTTACATCCGATGCTCTTTTCTTTAAAAACTCCTTAAGGCTGCTGTGTACTAACCCTATTGGATTCGCTTACCTCAATGTTAACCTATGGAGAAAATTTGTCTACTATTTACAGCTATATAAATGCTGATAATCCAATAAAAATGGTATTTTCAGATAGCCTGAACTTTTTTGCACCTTGCAACAGGATTCATTTTATAAATTTCGTCCACTAAAGGAATTGATGAACGTTTAAAACACACTATAACAGATTTTCCCCCGAATAATTTAAATTAAAAATATTATTTGCATTTAAAAAAAAAAACGGAAAATGCCTCAGTGTAAAATTTCTTTCTCAATTACGGAGTACAATTAAAAAAAAAAAACTTTAAATCGAAGTCGGCAATCTTTGGACACATTTTCACCATAGGTTGACATTGAGGTGAGCAAATCCAATAGGGTTAGTACACAGCAGCTTTAACTATTCGAGCCGGAAGATGGCCGAATGGCTAGGCCGCGGTACGAGAGTCTGTGGGTTCGAGTTCCACTCTTGGAATGGACGTTTGTAGCCGTTCGACATCGGCTTTAAGCAGTAGGTCCTGGTGTAATTAGCCCTCGTGTAGCAAAAGTTGACTCTAGCGCTCCAAACCAAACCTTAACTATTCGACCTTCTTCTAACCTCAAAATGTCAGTTGGCGAGGAGGTGAGTGCTACTGCAGTTCTCTCCAGGTATTTAGTCTCGTGATGCTCTCCGTATACTGCCGCCTGCATACCCGTAATAACCGTCAGCTTGTAACTGATTGAATGTATACCAGTAAATTAATAGTCTGTACCTCAGGATATCTCGGAAGCCAAATCTGATGCCAACGATAAGCGAAGCTGCAATAATTCAGTTTATGTGCTCTTCCAGGTTATAAATTTGCTATATAGTGGCATCATCAGCTACCGTTGAGTTACGAAATCCTTGGAAAATATCGTTAGATCCCAGAAACAAGCTAATCAACCAACTTTCCCCTCTGGATATCCGTAAGTACAGCTGCAATAATTCAATTAATGTGCTCTTCCAGGTTATAACTTTGCTATAGTGGCATCATCAGCTACCGTTGAGTTATGGAATCCTTGGAAAATGCCGTTAAATCCCAGAAACAAGCTAATCAACCAAATTTCCCATTCTGAATATTCGTAAGTACAGTGTTCCCTTTCATATTAGCTTTTAATGAAGTCATATTATCAACATATGAAGTCAAATGTTGCTTAAAGAACGCTGGCATTCTGTTCAGATCCTGTGGGTTTGAGTTCCACTGTTAACATGGATGTTTGTAGCTGTTCGGAATCGGCTTTAAACTCTAGGTCCCGGTCAAATTAGCCTTCGTGTAGCAAAAATTTGCTCCAAACCAAACATATGCTGCTTAAATATAATGCACACCATTCATTAGCTTTGTATCATTAAAATATGATTGAATTTGAGTGTCAGGGGTATAATTTTAACCACACGTAGGTGCAGAGAAATCGTTGATTGACAAATATTATATTTAATAGTTGTAGTTTTAAATGGGCCGAAAAAATAGTTATAACGTATGTAACTTAGTGTCTAGATATAAATTCTCAAAAAGAAAAGTAAGAGAAAAACCAGACGTAACAAAATTTTTTTTCTTCAAAATATTTTTATTCACGTAAGTATGAGTACAAATTTATTCCACAATATGTGTATTTATAAAGACGTTTCTTTTAAAAATTACATAGAATAACGCAGAAGCCGCTGCCCCAAATAAAAATGTTTCAAAGAGCACAACAGGCATAAAAATATAACCTTTAAGGTAATATATTCACTTTTGAAAGGCACAACCACACAAAAGCATTTGATTTTTTTTAATAAATTGACTGTAGTATCACAGAAAACCTTTCTTTTCCCAAGAAGTCGTGAGCAGAGCAGTAAAATGAAATCAATGCAGTTCTAGAGGTCACGGGTCTGTTTGGAACATACTACCCAAAATATGACTGAATCACATATAATCCTCAATACCTCTTTACAGCTATCCTCAAAACCTTTACGAATAGGTTAAAAAAGGCTTCTTTTTTTAATATTGATAGTTATCAAAACAAAAAGACATAGCTTGGTTGTAGTAGTTTTTGCGATGGTTAAATATATATTCTAAGTTTATGGTAAAAACATAAAAATTGCACATTTCCCATAAATGCTATGTAAAACCTAATGTAAATAAAATATAAAAAAGAAAAATAACCAAAACCTCTTCTTATACTATTAAGAAATGAACTGGTAACTTTAATTATAATGCATACCTGGCATTTTCTTTAAAACTTTAAAGCAAAATAGCGACTAAAATTTGTTATAAGTGTAGGTTTCTTCCACAAAGACTTAAACTCTTGTTTTCAATTAAGGCTCTCTTTTGTCCTTAAAGGCTTTTCTTTTGACTTTAAACTTCAGGTAGTTTAACGTTTTTGACTACCAACAAATTTATTAGAAAATGTCGTATTATCTAAAATTAATCTAAACCTACACTTATTTTAAAGTTATCAACGTGACCAATTCTTTTTATCTTGCAACACATTAAAGTTGTTAGTAAAGTAATAACACTTTGTGTCGTAAAACTTAACAAAGGGGGACAGTATTTAGCAACCCCATATTTCAAATCACTATTAAAATTAGTAATTAAATATTTTTGTGTTAAACACAAGCAGTGTTATGCTCTAGTACAGACCGTATGAAAAACATAAGCTGTATATATAAAAAAATTAATAACCATATTTGGTGATTTAAATTGCACACAATATAGCTATTGAACTGTTCTCATTAGATTTCACAAACTGCTTTGCTCTTTTCAGAAGTTCACTAGAAAGGCAGGTCGAAAATTTCTGCAAAGAATAAAATTGCAGATATCAAAATTGAATCTGAATGTCATTTAAATATTTAATCTATTCTGTACAACAGTAAGACGCATCTAAAAAAAAAAAAAATCTAAAATTTTCAAAATGTAGTTCTTGTCTTAAACCTCGCATTTAGATACAAAGGGTGGAGGCAAGAATCGAAACGTACAGTTTAAAAACATGTTTAAAAAGTGGTCAAGTTCCAGTAAAAATGGTTTATTTTCTTGACAAAAATTTGGCCTATTCTGTAGTATGTATATAAGGCAAACCTTTAGGACTTATATTACAGTCGAACCCCGTTATAACGAACTTCAAGGGACGAAAAGTTTTGTTCACTTTATCCGGTGGTTCGCTATATCCGAACCGTTAAGAAAAATGCTAGAGTTCACAAAATGTATAACTCATTAGTTGCAATGTGTATGCAATAGTAATGTATTAAAAAATGATAAAATCTATTAAAAATGATCATTAATGAATTGAATCGACTAAAATCGATTACATTAAACTGACACAATACTAATTAAATTACGTACAATAGGAAAATGGCGGGTCCAAAATTTTCGTTCGTTATATACCGGGTTCGCTATAACAGGGTTCGAACGTATCAGTAAAAAAGGCATGTAAATGTAATTCATAATAAAATTTGAAATATCTAAATATTTTAACTCAGTCGCAGAAATTTTCGACTGCTTATTAAAATCTGTACAAATAAGTCTAGAAAATATATATAAAGAAACCAAACACTCTTTTATCGACCGGCATAAATCACTTAGCAAAAACTATATAAAAAAAGGAAAAATAATAACCAAAAGGCTTTAAGTTATTAGAGGAAAAACAACGAAAGTCATAGCTGTGATATCGGTATATCCTTTACACCTATAAAAAGTGTCTGTATATAACTACAACAACAGTCCATGAACATTAATTGGCACAAAACTTGCGTATAAAAATAATTAATATTCCTAAGCGCTATCGAAACCTGTCTTAAGAATTCCGCTGTAGGCAATCATTTCGCTAAAACGATATCTCCGGTGAAGAGAACACGACTGACTCTTCAGACAAGTTCTTCATTCTTTTCTCTTTGCTTGGTCTTGCTGCTGGTAGGTCAAAGTGTTCGATAGTCTAAACAGTGACCCGTGTCTGAGCGAAGTTCGAAAGGGAAAAAAAATAATTCAAACACTCATAGCCACGTCGAAATGTTTCAATACTTTCGTCCAAATTCGTCTCGCGAAGTCACGTGTCTTGCATGCGAACACAAAAGTTTTCAAAGCATGTTCCTGTGGTTTCACATAACACATCCGTTGAGCACTGAACTAACTGAAGACAATCACTTATAAACACCATTTAAAAACAAATCGTGGAAAAATGATCCAGTCAAAATTGTCTTCCCTTTCCACTTAGTCTTTCCCGCGGAATTTGATGCACTTTTTCGTTTTTTATCGAAGAATCCATCTTCAATAGTTTGATTTATAGTTCGCAGTTTTTATACAAAGCATATATTCCGTATTTTGCTCCACTCTTTTTCAGCGGGAACGGCGAATCTCTTTATAAAATAGCTATGATACGACGTTAGCCTTGCGAGCTTTGAGTAATACTGGCCCTTCTGGTAGTTTTTTCAGGAAGTTCCAGGCTTCAGTTCTGGTCATGTTGGATACTGGCTGGTCGTTTATTGATATAATCTCATCGCCTTCTTCTAACTGTCCATCCTTATCTGCTGCACCACCTGAAAGCACAAAGGAAATAGTTGAGAGAAAATATAAGCAGGAAAAAAAAAACCCAGAAAAATCTGGATAATATCAAAGTTTAAAACGGAGAGAGGTCAGGTGTCGATAGAGAAAGAAAATATCGATACTTTTAACATATAATTTACTATTTTGTTTTTCAAAGAAATTACAATGAGCCGTATGACGCCTCCTTAAACTGAAAATACTTTTCGTGTTTTAAAATATAACACGAACAGAATTCGTGAAACGGGGAAAATAGTTTTCGTCTGGGGGGAAAAATAGACGCATAAAGGAATATTGAAATTTAAAGTATCTAACTCAGAAACAACTTTAAAATAAAATTAAGTTTTTAACGAATTATTAGAACTGTTCAAAACTTGAAAGGTATCTCAGTTTTCCCCTTTCCCAAAGTTTGTGATAAACAGGGTGCGGCAGAAAGAACTTTCTGATTTGGAACGTCAATAATTCAGTTTAAGGAGCCGTATGACGCCTCCTTAAACTGAAAATACTTTTCGTGTTTTAAAATATAACACGAACAGAATTCGTGAAACGGGGAAAATAGTTTTCGTCTGGGGGGAAAAATAGACGCATAAAGGAATATTGAAATTTAAAGTATCTAACTCAGAAACAACTTTAAAATAAAATTAAGTTTTTAACGAATTATTAGAACTGTTCAAAACTTGAAAGGTATCTCAGTTTTCCCCTTTCCCAAAGTTTGTGATAAACAGGGTGCGGCAGAAAGAACTTTCTGATTTGGAACGTCAATAACAAAAATACAAAGCAAGATAGAGAAAGAAATGTTTTATACCTGAGAAGTACACAGTATGCCATTGTCATCCATTAAGTTTTAAAGATTACATCCGTTAAATGGCGACTGGCATTATCGATGCAGTTTTGAAGTCTCTTTCGGAAAATTTGCACGCATCTGCGGAATCGCCGTGATTTCTTGCGTAATTGTTGCTTTGAGTGCTTGAAAATTTGTTGTTTGGTGTTCGTACACTTTTAAATTGAGATAGCCCCACAGAAAAAAAATTTGCAAGCACTCAAGGCAGCAATTACGCAAGAAGGCGATTCCGCGGGACATGTCCCAAGATCCATGCAAAATTTCTGAAAGAGACTTCAAAATTGCATCGAAAATAACGGTCGCCATTTAACTGATGTAATCTTTAAAATTTAATGGATGACAATGGCATACTGTGTACTTCTCCGGTATAAAAGATTTCTTTCTCTATCTTGCTTTGTATTTTTGTTATTGACCTTCCAAATCAGAACGTTCTTTCTGCCGCACCCTGGATCTAGAAACACGGGAGTCACTTTTGAGTAGACATGTAAGGAATGCTTTATTATGACACATTTAGGGCCTGTTCACATAGAATCCGTCAGCGTTACTCGTAATGACACATTTTAAACCAATCACAGACCTTAACAATTTCGTGGCTAATCTCTTGGTCTGTAATTGGTTAAATATATTGCAATACGAGTAATGCTGACGCTGATGGATTCTATGTGAACAGACCCTAATTCTTACATCAATACTCACAACTAAACAAAAGGACATATGCCTTAAAAACTAGTAAAAAGCCTGAAAGATAATCAATCAAATGAAGGATATTTAAATTTTCCAAAATCGTTTTCTAAGAACGCTGACCTCAAGTTATATAAGCAACTCGAGGGCAGTTTTCTTGAAGATAATCCGCCTAAAAATGTTAGTGCTGTGAGATGTTATTTCTTCACCATGCGAAAAGGCAGACGAATTCTGTCGAACTCTACCTTTGCAAAACTAATGCTTACTCCACACCAACGGCGACAGCAACGAAAGACAGACACATTTTGCCACATGTCTCTGTGGCTGTCATAAAAGTCTTCACACCGCTAGGAAACGGGGAGAAGAGGCAATTTATTTGCGCATGCGCATAATCTTCTCTTTCTATTCTGATTGGCTGTCGGGCATGGCAGCAGAGATGAAAGTTAACTTTTTCCAACTTGAAACCCCAGAGACGGAGACGAACTGGGGAAGTGAAAATTCTTGTGTAGTACGCATGCGCAGCAACGAAGATACACGATTTTCGTCTCCGTCGCCGTTGGTGTGGAGTAAGCATTAGATCAGTTGGGACAAAAATTCTTAATTTCTAATCAAGGTAACTTTTGCTTAGCCACGTTTTCGTTGGATAAGTTCCAACTTACCTTTGAATATCCTCTTGATAAGCAGAGGCCTATCACCTTGTGGTGAATCCCGTCCTCCTTCTATGCTGAATCCAAGACCAGCGACATCTTTCAGGAGCTCTATCACTATGGTTTCAGAGTCTGAAAAACAATATTACACGGCTCAGCAACAATTGAACAGAAAATATATTTACATTTTAATACTACAGCCTTAAAAATCCAATACGCATAGATATTAAGAAATGGACAAAATTATAAAAACTGCCCCAATCTACAATACAGTCGAACCCCGTTATAGCGAACCCGGTATATAACGAACGAAAATTTTGGTCCCGCCGTTTTCCTATTGTATTTAATGCGAATTTATCCTTTTAAAGCGAACCTCCGAAATCTTAAAAATCGGCTATAACGAACCTTTTTTTCTGTCGACCACTGAATTTTTTTAAAAACTTTTTAAGAATGTTGAAGAAACAACGAATGAAGAAGATGAAGATTTATCTATCGCGATATGGATAGAAAAGCACAAAATTTCATCATTCTCAAATTGTGACATGTAATTGTTCGAAACGTGTGATGATGAAGTCATTACACGTGAAAGTCAGACTGATGAAGATATTGTGGAAGAAATCAAAATGAATCGTTCTAAAATCGAAGATTCTGCATCTGATGCTAATGAAGAAGACCACAAAAATGACGAAATCCCCACCATCTCAGATGCTATAGCAGCGATGCGTGTAATTAATAAGTTTTAGTCTACACAAACAGTGGAAGAAAAAGTGTTGGAGTCATTTGATGTATTTGGACAAGGAAATTCGTAAAATGTTTTTGAAATCGGCATCACGTCGGCAGAAGAATACCGATTATTTTTGTATCAAAACAGTGAGCAACAATTAAAGGTAAAATGAATTTATTTCCATTTGTCTTCATTTTTAGTTAATTTAATTAGTATTGTGTCAGTTTAATGTAATCGATTTTGGTCAATTTAATTCATTAATGATCATTTTTAATAAATTTTATCTTTTTTTAAATACATCATTATTGAATACACATAGCAACTAATGAATTATACATTTTGTGAACTCTAACATTTTTCTTAAAGGTTCGGATATAGTGAACAAAACCTTTGTCCCTTGAAGTTCGTTATAACGGGGTTCGACTGTATTACAAAAACAATGCTGTAAGTGGAATTTAATGTAAAAACTTCGTTTGACATTTCATCATTTAAGGGAAACTATAAACTTTACTTAAAATCTACATTACCCATTTTGATAGTGATATTTATTTTAGAAATACTAACTCTAAATAGAAATAGATTTGCATTCTTCATTGACCCCAGATAGTTTTCTAATATGGGTAGAGCAAAAGATGAAATGTACTTTTACTACTTATGAACAATAGTCGTTTATTTATACATTAGTTGAATACCCGTGTTTCGCTACGGAGTACATTCAAATAAAATACAATATATACATATATATATATATATATATATGAGGAAAATATTCAAATTAAATACAACGATCAATGTATGCAATTAATTTTTATATTTAATATCCATAAAATATAATAATTTGAATTAAATTCTTAAAAAACTTCCATCTCAATTAGTCTAGTGGTTAAATTTTATCTTTTAGCGTATTTTAATATTTTTATGTCAACTTATTTCGTTGTTATGCCCGTGACGAAAAATTAATTTAAAGTATAACAAAAGAAAAAGAAACCACGTGATCAGCATTTAATAAATTAAATTCTAAAAATTAAACTTTAAAAATTCACCAAAAATCAGAAAATGCAGTTAAAGATTTGAAAAAGATTTCATTTTAAAGGAATTTTTATGATCTTTCTCTTGATATAAATTTTACAACCCTCAGATTATTATTTTAAATGCAAACTTTAAAGAATGTTACAAAAAACAGCTTAAAAAATTTAATTAAAAAAATCCAAGAAGAATTTTAAAAAATTTTTCTTAGTGCACCCCTACACTATAAAAAGAATCGCCATGCAAAATTTCGGCCCTTTAGGTCCAGCGGTTTGGTCTGTGCGTTATCTGTCAGTCAGTCATTTACGGAACTGTTTTTTTATATATAGATAATACTACAGTCGTTACTACAAAAGTACAATCACTATTATTCAATTTTTCTGTTATTTAATTTCGTTTAAGCAATAATGTATCTAAAAGTAATATACAAAATTCACGATGTCGTAAATCCTCTACCTATAATTTTCTCTCATGAAAAATAGATACACTAGTTTTCACATAATTTTTATCATATACATTACAATATGGATGGGTAATACCGAATTATTGATTCACCATCAGGAATATTATCAGTGACTTCACTTACACACAGCTATTTAAATGAATGATTTATTTTACTCCGAAAATAACCTACATTAACTACAAGAGAACGTGACCAGGCACCACCTGCAGGTCTCGTGACTTTGAAACCGTCACCTGCCAGTATTGACCAATGCCTGCAAATGAATTTTTATTTAAGAAAAGATTTTTTTTTACCGCTTTTCAATATGTATTTATTAAGGCTTACTTTTGGCGAATATTATGCAAATGATAACGTATGGGGTTGATTTGAGTAGAGCAATTTTATATTGAATAATTCAGAATGATTAAGAAAGAAAAGTGAATTTCATATTAAAGGATTAAGAGAACAATAAATTTTGAATATGCTATATCTACAGGATGAAAAAAAAATACTGCGTCAAAATTTGGTGAAGTAGAGGATCTGAGAGTAGTATGTCTTAAGGCTGCTGTATTCTAACCCTATTGGATTCGCTCACCTCAATGTTAACCTATGGAGAAAATGTGTCTAAGGATTGCCGACTTGAATTTAAAGATTTTTTTTAAAATGTACTCCATAATAGAGAAAGAAATTTTACAGTTTGGGGCATTTTTCGTTTAAAAAAATGAAAATACAGGATCATTCAAAAAGAATGATCCGATTTAAAAAAAAATAACTATTCATCTTTTAATCCGTTTTGATCGAATAATATATGGGCAGAAAGAAGGAAATCTCGAATTTCACACAGTTGCCGACAAGTACGGCTAACGCTCTTCGTTCGCTCGTCACTTCAGTGTTTGTAAAGATGGCGACTGCACAACAGAAATCATTTTGTGTTTCTACGCTTTGCAAAGTGTGAGTCTATAACAACTGTTCAGCGTGATTTTCGTCGACAAAACCCTGGTAGATTGAAGTTCCTACCTCTCAGAGCATTAGGCGATGGTATAAACAATTCCAAGACACGGGTTGTCTGTGTATGCATAACAGCCGTTGAAGCAGTGGAAGCAGACATGCTCGCTAAAGTTTGGGACGAATTTGCCTACCGTATAGACATATGTCGTGCATTCAAAGTTGGGCATATTGAGCACCTTTAATTTGGTTTGTAAAAAAAAACTTTGATTAGCCATGTAATATAAAATTACTTTTAAGTTTCTATGTTCAATATTTTTCATAATATACTCATTTCAAATCGGGTGATTCTTTTTGAAACACCCTGTATTTTAAAATTTAAATTATTCGGGGAAAAAAATCTGGTATAGAATGTTTTAAACGCACCTAAATTCCTTTGTTGGACGAAGTTTATAAAATGAATCCTGTTGCAAGGTGCAGAAAAGTTCAGGCTGTCTGAAAATACCATTTTTATTGGATTATAAGAATTTATGTAGCTGTAAATAGTACACAAATTTTCTACACAGGTTAACATTGAGGTGAGAGAATCCAATAGGGTTAGTACACAGCAGCCTTAATGCAGTCATCTGACGAAATTGAGGGCAAGGAGAAATTTGGTAAGCTATTTATTTCTCTAGTAATCATTAAGTTTCATTCTACAGTTGTCCGACACAAAATCCAAGGTTTCACATTTTGTTCAATGTAACCGATATTCGTAAAAAGGATTAATTAGCGTTACTGAACTCAAAGCTGAAAATTCCATAAATAACTTGCATATCAACATGTCTCTCTCTTTTCAACCTGATTGAAAAACAGGATGGATACAAACATAAGAAGGCATACAGGGCATAAAGAAAAAAAAAATGCATGTTCATTCTCCTTTTACTGTTTCGGACAGGATCTCTCTATCTCGCCTCATTTTCGTGTTCCTTTAATCGGGCATACTTGACGCCTTTTCTCTTTCGCTGTTGATGAGGGCGGAGCAGGTGCCAATCAAAATATATCTATCTGGGCATGATTCTTCCCCAAACTGAACACTCGCGTTATTTATTCTTTTGGTTCAAGACGGTTGGATGATTCCAAGATTTATCACATACTAGCTGAAAACCCGTACTTCGCTATGGAGTACATTCATATTAAATACAACGGTCAATGTATGCAATTAATGCCAAAAATATGTATATATATTTATAATAAATACAACGATCAATGTATGCTTTTGATGTAAAAAAAAACGAAAAAATATATTTATACATAAATCGTAACGGATATTTTTATAGACAAAATAATGTAGAAGAAAATATTCAAATTAAATCTAATAGAACATACTAAAGAATATAGTACATTTAATATAGTACAGTTTGAGGAACATTTCATTTACTGTATGCTAATATTTTTTTGGATAATGTCCAATCGTCTGCCACATTAGCAAGAAATTTTTTTTTGTCTATTTCGTTGTTATCCACGTGACGCAAAATTAAAAGAAAAGAAACCACGTGATCAGCATTTAATAAATTAAATTCTAAAAATTAATCTTTATAAATTCACCAAAAATTAGAAAATGATAGTAAAGATTCGAAAAAGATTTCATTTTAAAGGAATTTTTATGATCTTTCTCGTGATATAAAACTTATAACCCTCGGATTATTATTTTAAATGCAAACTTTAAAGAATATTACAAAAACAGCTTAAAAATTTAATTTTAAAAAAAATCCAAGAAGAATTTTTCAAAAATCTTTCTTAGTGCACCCCTACACTATAAGAAGAGTCGCCATGCAAAATTTCAGCCCTTTATGTCCATTGGTTTGGTCTGTACGTTATATGTCAGTCAGTCATGGAACTGTTTTATATATATATATATATATATATATATAAATATATATATATATATATATATATGTGTGTGTGTGATAAGACCCAGTGTAGAGAGGTCATCCTAGCAATTTAGCTAAGGCTCTAAGCTCACCTTTGTTGTTTGCGTAATCGTGTCTCCTCTTCGTTTCCCTTTCCACTGTTCCGTTCTGTTTCAGAGGAGGTCCACTCTTGTCCCTGGCAAGAACCAGAAGGACCTTGGGACTCGGGGCCTTCAGGATGTGCAGGGCCTCTCCGTGACTGACGCCCCTGAGGTCCCGTCCGTTGATGGACATCACTCTATCACCTTTCAGGACGCGACCGTCCCTGTCGGCGATGCTACCAGAGATCACCTTGTGCACCTGGAAGTGAAGACAAAGAGAGAATTGGTGAGAAATTCCTGAAACGAATGCTTGAGATACTAAGTACCAAAGAGATGTTGCCACTGATGAAATGGTTAATTTGAATGGAACTGTATATTAACCGAAAGCGGTTTTAGGAACTTAATTATGTCTTACGATAATGGGAAGATACTAAGAAATTAGGTCGCTGGAAAAAATAGCTATGTAAATTGTAGTTTACAACTGTTTTTTAAGAAATTATTCATAATTCTTACCGCCTTTGTAATCTGAAATATTTTAAGCAAGCATATATTACACTTCTGAAGTTTGGATAATGGGTTAAGTTTCGCTATTATTAATCTACCCGATTATTAAATTTCGCGGTTTCTATACAATTGCAGCACGAGTAAAATTTCTTTTTTAAAAGCATTTAGGAGAAATTTTGCTATGAAATATTTTCTGAAACAAATAATTCATTTTCAGATTTCGTTATGAAATTCCAAAATGAGATAAATTAAACTTATTATCAGTTTCAGTCTTAATGGTTCTGAGTTTTAACTCAGAAATTCATCAACAATGTGACGCGTGTTGTGTCCAATATGAACAATTATTAGGATACTGGTTTAAATAAAATAGTAGGGAAGCATGTAATTAGAAGATTATACTCCGAAAGAGGAAGGAAAGAATAAGATAATGCAGCATGTATTTAATATGAAACAATCAAAATTAGTTATATGATTACCTCGTTTGTAACTTTGCGTATTCACGCACTTGTTAAATGTGATAAGTTTGGAAAATGTAAGGTAAGTTAATGGGTTTAAGGAGTACATAGTGGGACGGAACGTGCCTTATTAAACCTCGAATCGAAAAGAAATTAATCGAAACTGCAATTTCGAAACTAAATTTAGCTGAGCCAAAACAAATTTTGAGGTGAACGGCAATTCCCAAAAGAAATGCCGTCGCAGATGTTTCCCCCTTCAGAGCCAGGGGAAACCCATCTTTAATGCCATCAACCCAAAGGGCTAACAGCTGTACCTTAGCTTACCATTAGGGCCTGTTCTAATAGAATCCGTCAGCGTTACTCGCATTGAAATATATTTAACCAATTACAAACCCCCCAAACGATTAGCCACGAATTTGTTAAGGCCTGTGATTGGTTTAAAATGTCAATAAGAGTAACGCTGACGCTGGTGGATTCTATGTGAACAGGCCCTTAGTGAGTATACTTAAGAGTATGCTCGAGAATGACAGCATGTAAACAGGAGGGGAGCTTTAAAAAGCGTCCGATAAGGGGCCATCATAGATAGCAGTAAACAAAAATTTGAAAAATGTGTGTGTAAGCTGATTTGCCTGTGTAACCAATTTTCAGAAAACTGTAAAGATTCTAAGCATGAATTCTTCGCTCTTCGAGTCTACTGAAACCAGTTTGGCCAGTCCCAACAATGTACTACAGTTTCTGTAACACAATCTTAAAATTAATTTTAACAAAGCATTAACTAGGTCAGCTTCGTAGATTTTATCAAAATCGTATACGCGTACAGGCGGAATCAAGAATTTTCTTTCCCCTCAAGAAATAGCCGCAATCAAAAAATTATTCAAAGGTAGAAGAACGCATTAAGTACCGTGATTTCTTTAACTTCATAGTCTGCTCCTCCGGCTAGTGTGATGCCAACGCTTCCACCCCCTTCGCCCTCTCTTCGCAAGATGACGGTCAGAACATCGAGCTGGCTGCCGATACCCTCATTATGAAGTTGATTTCGAGCAGATTCAGCGACCATCCTTAGTTCATCGTCACTTTCGGCTGCTTGTTCGGTTGGCAATGATGGTTTTCGAGCTGGCACAGGAGGTGCTTGAGCAGCAGCAGGTGCATTCACCCGGGCAGCTGCAGAAAAAGGTATACAGTTAAACCTATTTTGGTGACAAATTAAACATTAAATGACATATAAATTCTACAAAAATGTCTGGTTTATTTTGAGGTTGCTGTGTACAAACCTTATTGGATTCACTCACCCCAATGTTAACCTATGGAGAAAATGTGTCTACTATTTACAGCTACATAAATGCTGATAATCCGATAAAAATGATATTTTCAGATAGCCTGAACTTTTCCGCCCCTTGCAACGGGATTCTTTTTATAAATTTCGTTCACCAAAATAATTAATGAGCGTTTAAAGCACCCTACACCAGATTCCCCTCCCCGTTTCATTTAAATTTTAAAATATTATTTGCAGTTTCCGATTTTTAACAACTTATACTCCCCCAAACCTAAAACTTAGTGGATTTGCTTTGGTTACAAAAGTATCTACCTATTGAAAGACTTATCGTTTCATCACGGGAATTTTCTGTCGGAGAGATGAACTAAAATTATCAAAACAACTATGTTCGCTTTAATTTAACTCAGAGATTCCCAACGGGGTCCAGGTAGACCCCTTGGGGGTCGATGGAAGTTTAAATTTTCCGGGGGTCTGATAAAATTTTCCGTTTTAAAATTAAATTTTTTAGGAATGTAATTATTAGATAATAGTATCCGTTTTAATATGTATAAAGACAGATTTGCATAAGGCAGAGTGATCCATGCATCTAAGGTCGAATGTCATGACGCTTTTGTATATGCCTCGAATGCCGCCGTCGGCTTTTATTTGTGTACCAACACTAGGCAGAACTGGGGAAATCCACTAGACCTTAAACAGCACATGGGTCCTCGATTCAACCAATCAGAAGCACTTTCGTTTTTTCTCTTGGTGATGTTTGTGCAATTACAATCTGTGTTTCTGAAATCTTGTTTATACTCGTGAAATTAAAAATGTACACTACCTAATGAACCACTTTTTCTAATTTTTTGTTCCTAGTCAAATTGTTATCTTTAAGTTTTTTAAGTGCAATTATTAGTATTACAATTATGTTGTATGCTGTATATTATAGAGAAAAATGTGATGGGGTCGATGAAGAAAATCATTCTTTTAAAAAGCGTCTATATAGGAAAAAGGCTGGGAACCCCTGATTTAACTAGAAGACTCACAGAGAAAAAAAAGTTGGTCGGTGAACTCACTTTGCTGGGTTGAAATCCACTGCACAGTGGAACTCGCTTTTGGTGAGTCAAACAACTCACATTGGAAAGTGGGTCCTACAACCCACTTTCGAAAACGGGTACATTTACCTGCCTTTGTGAGTTTAAAAACTCTTTGAATGAGTTAATTAAAGCGAGTTGTGTATTGAGCCTATATATATATATATATATATATATATATATATATATATATATATATATATATATATATATATATCCACACATTTAATTATTTTTTTTAATATTATAAGACACAGATCATTTAAAGCTTTGGTAATAATTCCTAGTTACTGCATTATGTATCTCAGTTTGAAGCAAGTGATTTATAATTTTATTCCAGACACCTTTATTTGATACTTGCCATCCTGAGAACTATAAATTATATAAAGATGACATTGTTTGCGTTGAATTAAAATGAATCAAATTAGCACTTCTTTAATCTATTGAACATTAAAAATATTATCATTAAAAGTTATAAAGCATACTTCACAACTAGTAATAAATACTTGCACTTTAAAAAAAATTATTTTTATCTTTAACTTTTGCAGTACATTAGCCTTCATGTTTAAAAGAATTTTCCAAAATGCCTAGTCTGAAAGTGTTTGCATCGAATTTTTTAAATGAAATTTTGTTACCCAAATTAGATAATCATTTAAATTTTATACAGCTAAAATGACAACTCAGAAAAATAACATTAGTTTGTAAAATAAACAAACTTCAAATTATGTTTTTAATATTAGATAAGAAAAATTGCCACTTTACTTTATACATGCCATGAAAATTTTCAAAAACAATCTCCCTCCCTCTCCCTATTCTGCATAAATATTAATTCAATTTGAATTTTACAGCTACCTTATTATCATTACAGAATTCCTTCTGTTTTAAGGTGTTTATATAAAGCTAAAATGTATCAAATCTTTAGGAGAATAAATTAGTTTATAAACTGACAATTATTAGTATAAAAGGAAAAGAATTCGTAGAATTTTGAATTAGTTATCGAGATAGATCATCATCTGTTACAAGATATTTCTTTTATTCCCTATTCTCTTATTTATTTATTCACAAACACACACTTCCACACATAAATGTAATGTATAGATGAATTTTAAAAACCTGATTTCACCCTCTAGTTTATCCATTTTTCTAAATTCGACCATGTCAAATGAGTTTATAATTAAATGTTATCGCTAGATGGTATCATCTGTAGATTTGGATTTTAGAATGAACTTGGACTTTCAAACACAACTTATATGTACACACAAATAGATATACATACGTATACTACTCGTAGCATTGCATGAAACAAACTGCATGCTTTTACTTTTTTTTCTGTGGTTCTAAGCTTTTTTAAAATATTGATGAGTTATTAATAAAAGTTGTAGGAAGCGCATAACAGGAACACACAGCTCATTAACATCTGTAAAATAAGTTGTCAACCTTATTTTTTATAGTGGATATTTAGAAGCTGTGTGTTCCTGTTATATCAGTAGATGCCAAAAATTACTTTTAGAAATCGTATTCCTGTTTTTTTAAATCATAAAAATCTATTTATTCATTAAAATTGCATTCAATTAAGAGTTTTCTATGATGAGATTTTTATGTAATGTAAAAATAATTTTAATACATAATGTTTAGATATTACATACATGTACGCACACACATACACACACAAGCACATGGAAGATTTGCGACAAGAAAAACCTAATATCATGATATGCTCAACCATATACAGCTATAATTCATATATGAGTTATATGTTAAACATGCAATAGCTTACGCGATTGTCGCAACTTTAGCCTTACACAACAATTTCAAATTTAAGCAAATAGCAAATCTTCGTTTAAAAGTCCTCACATTTCTATTGTGTTGAAGTATGCTCTATAATTCGGATTTACATGAAGGATTTTGCGTATATTTTAATGTTCAAAAGATTAAAAATGTACTTACATGCACTATAACACGTGGACACTCCGTTTCGTCGACAAGCGCCATTTTTCCTATTTCCCCATCCAAAAAGCTACTAATTGCTTCAAAGTACAGCTTTCGACCCGCTTCCGAAGAAAATCTCCCGCAGCGCGAGCCAGGAAAACGGGAAAATCTCATCAACCCGCAAACAAGATATTCAGCTCACTTTGGGGTGAGGCGGTGAACACATTAGATAGGTCAGTCGACCCATTTTATTTTTCAACCCACATGAAGTGTGTCTGCAAACCTGGAACTTTCGAAAACTGACCGGCTTTTTTTTCTCTGTGCTTCATACTGCATTCTACGTATGTTGAACGGAAGCACACTCGATAATTTCTGAAACTTTTTTTTTTTTTTTTTAAATCGGATGTCAAATTCTGGACTATCTCGTCTCTAAAACTTCTTGGTACATCAGACAAATTTCTCATTCCTTTGAGATACCAGACCGGTCGGATCTCTAGTTGGGAAAGGTCAGCAAACACGGCAGCTGATATAGCCGTTGACAGCGTTGCGAAAGTCAAATAGCGGTCCCTTTTCTCAACCGAACTCGAGGAGGAAATGAAACCAACAAGAGAGTGATGACAGTCGGCGATAGGCAGATAAGGCTCAGTCTAAAAATGTGAATCCGTTGGTGAAACTGATCTCCTATTGATGGGTTACAGGCAGCAACGGGTGATAAGGATCCTAAAACGTTCGTAAACATCAAGATTCGAAGGGAATGAACGAAAATTTGTAATCTAGATTGGGAGCGTGTAAACACATTATCAATTCTACTTTTCACTTAAAAAAAAAAAGTCAAAAGTTTAAACACAATTAACAGGTTCATTTAATCCTGTTAAAGTTCACATTTTTTTTCCTGGAAAGAATAAGTTACTCAGTATTCTGAAATTCATTTCGTAAAATAAATTAGCTTCATTGGCAAATTATTCAGTCGGCAATTAGTTCGTAACATTAGCTTTAGAGTCGAAATGCAGCAATCAACAGATAACTGAAGAAGAGACATACACAAAAAAAAGGAAAAAAAAAAAAAAAAAAAAAAAAAAGAAGAAACAAGGAAAAAATACTTCAAGTGCCAAGCTGAAGAAAACAGCCTTAGGAATAAATGCTAAATAGTGTTAACTACACGCGATATTTTTCAAGAGAATGTATGATTCTCACGAAAGTCTTTTCTGAACTCGGTATATGTTTTTACTGCTTGCCACTAGATGCTACATACGCCGAAAATATTAATTGGCTCTGTATGGAATGGGGAAAATACGGAAGCATGGAAATAATTATTGGTTGGTTGGAGCAATAGAGGACAAATGCTGGGAGTGGAGAAGTGATTCTGGTTAATTTTCAATTAAATTCAAGTACACGTTAGTCTTATTTTAAAATTATATTAGTTACACGCCACTATCTATATACACTAATAAAGTCTACTGTTTAAGTTGCTTAACCGGTTCTTTGGACAGTAAGTGAGAGAAAACTATTGTATCCATTTACTTCATTTTGGTGTTAAACGAAATATTTTAATCTATAGATGTGTAAAATTTGGTTTTTGCAACCGCAATTTCTACTAATTAGCGATAATTTACAATTAAAAATTGCTTTCTGCGCATGCTTAGTGACATGTTTAAATTTGGCTTTAGATACTAAGCACGAGTCCGCATAAACACGTTAATTCGTTTATTCCGAGGAATCTCTCTAGCTCTCTCTCTGCCATTTTTATTTATGTTTGTGAGATATAGAATTAAACCTAACGGAAATTGTTTACTTCGCGCTATTGAGTAATCAAATTTTTTTTACTGGGTTCAATAGTAAATTTTTAAAGTGTATTTCTCTATTCTTAATATTATGATTGTCAGCATTTAGCAATGATGTGTTGAGTATAATTTGTGTATTATTAGTACAGGGGTGGACAAACAGCGGCCCGCTACAGATTTTTTTTGTGGCCCGCCAAGACACCCAGAAAAATCTGGACAGCCAGAAAAACTGCCAATATTTTATTTTATTTATATTTATTAATTCTTATGATACAATTTATAAATTTTCTGAAATGCGAAGTTAACCAATAAATGCAATAATTTAAAAAAGGTGTGGCCCTCTGCTTACACAAAGTGGCCCCCGGACCAAAACAATTGCCCTTCCCTGTATTAGTACATTTACTATCCAGCCGTCATGTTTTGACGGGTACCAACTAGTATGCATATAATAGAGAGTGAGAGATTAATAAACAAGAAGCGGTTTCCTTTTGTTTAAAGAATGAGCGTCAACTAGATTTTTACTAAGGCTTCAAATCTTTTGTAAACATCCATGCTTAGACATTTGATCCAAGTGTAGTCAACACCGTATATCCGCTTGTAATCGCATGTTCTTTATGTTCGATCTATTTCCTATCAAAAACACTAAAAAGAGAATAAATCACAGAAGCTATGTTGTTTCTCAGATGCACATGAGCGATACACCCGAGCGTATTTCGATAGCCCAGGAATGTTCTCATTAGCGCGATAAGGCACTCTCCCGCCGCTGGCTTTACGCGCAGCGGCAATCAACGATAAAGTGTGTGGAAACGTTGCACAAAAGCAAGTAAACAAGATTCAAGCAATTTTTATCGCTGTGAAATGTTGAACAAGTTCCCACCTTTCAGTTTCGGAGGGTAAACGGCTTAAGATGGGGGTGATTATTTCCCACGTGAAGTGGTTGTTATCATCGTATATCCCACGTTCGGAAGAGGTGAGAAAAGGGTTGCTTCTGTGTATGCACTGTGAGAGATATCGCATGTTTTTCGGCGTCTTCTCATTACACAGAATTCAAAAGGTGAGGAAATCGGAATAGGTATCAAATACGTTCTGGAAAATCAAGTTCATAAATTACGGAAGAGTGGAACGAACCTAGAAGCGTGTGCTGTCCATTAACACCCGTGTATTGTATGGTAAAGTCTCCATTCAACGAACAGCAATTTGACGAAATCTACCATAATTTGAAATTTACTGCTGAACCTAGATTTTGAACTACTTTCAAATAGAAATTAATTCCTATATTACAAAATTCTTTTTCGATATGTATGCATTTGACGGGGATTACAATATCATTAAAGTGTTACTAGTGAACAAAGCTTTGAAACTTATTGATTATCCTTGAAATATATTCACCAGATATATTGATATAATATTATTCTATTTAAGTATTTAAAATTTTTTTAATGAAAATGACGCCGTTTAAAAGAAATACCCACAAATCTCAATTATGGATTGTTCATAGTTTAGATAAAGCGTATTCAGGGCGAAAGAAGTCAATACGTCAAGTTTGATTTTTGGAAACGATTTATCGCTAGTTTCCGATTCCTTTACGTAATTTATTTGTAAAAATTTTAAATTAACATCTTATGCAATTTTAATAAATTTATAATATGCTTTTTATTAGATTAAATTTTGTGTGTATTATTTAATAAGTTTTGTTGCTTTGGATACATACTTATCGATTTTTACTAATGAATGTAGAAAAAGATAAATTTAGCGCAACTATTGATGTTTCATTGTATCAGAATAGAAATCTAGTTTTTCAACTGTTTATATTTTATTATTTTTTTTTACAACTTAGGCTGAAACGATTCGAACTTAGTAAGGGGATAAACTGTTTACCAATAAGAATAATAACTGTTGATTTTAAATCCATTTTTCAAGACAAAGTTACGCTTTTAACTACATTTAGCAGTTTTTTTTATTTTCTGCCAAGCAAATTCCTGGGAATTTAGGTGTCCTCAAAAGAGATTGACAAATTTTTTGCATATGGTATATTAATGGTGCTAACCGATTCGATGAATTCTTACTTATTTCCAAAAATTTTCATGCTTTTTCAGCCAAAACTTAAGTTTCTCACCCTCTAATTAATCCAATGAAGTCAGCGAGTTAGCGGTTTTCTTTCGAAACCCACATACAGTCGAACCCCGTTATAGCGAACCCGGTATATAACGATCTCACGGATATAACGGGCGAAAATTTTGGTCCTGTCGTTTTCCTATTATACGTAATTTAATTAGTACTAGTTGGTATCGGTCTAAACATGACGGCTAGATAGTAAATAAATGTACCAATACACAAATTATACTCAACACACCATTGCCAAATGTTGAAAATCATAATAATGCGCAGAAACAAATCAATGTGTTTAAGCGGCCTCGTGCTTAGAGAGTATCTAAAGCCAGATTTAAAAATGTCACTGAGCATGCGCAGAAAGCATTTTTTTAAATTGTAAATTATCGTTAATTAAACATCTATATAATTATGTTTGTGAAATATAAGATTAAACCTGAATTTCCATCAGGTTTAATCTTATATTTCGCAAACATAATTATCATAAAAAATAAAAATTGCAGAGAGAGATCTAGAGAAACTCCTCGGAATAAACGTGTTTATCATTAAAACATATCATTGAACGTGCGCAGAAACAGCGAGTTTCTAAAGCCATATTTAAACATGTCACAGAGCATGCGCGGAAATCAATTTTTAATTGCAAATTGTCGCTAATTAATAGAAATTGCGGCTACAAAAACCAAATTTGACAAATCAACAGTTTACAGTCTTTTGTTTAAGACCAAAATGAAGTAAATTGATGCAGTAGTTTTCTCACATGGACTGCCCAAAAAGTCGGCTTAGCAACTTAAATATATATATTGTGTCAGTTTTTAAATGTAATCGATTTTAGTCGATTTAATTCATTAGTTATCATTTTAATAGATTTTATCATTTTTTCAATACATCATTATTGAAAACACATGGCAACTAATGAGTTATACATTTTGTGAACTCTAGCATTTTTCTTAACGGTTCGGATATAGCGAACCACCGGATAAAGCGAATAAAACGTTTGGTCCCTTGAAGTTCGTATTAACGGGGTTCGACTGTATTAACTTGGTCGCATGGGGTAATACTCCACTCAAAAGTGAAAAGAATTCACTGGCAGGATTAGTTTTACTTCTAGAGCCCTTAAAACAGTTCATAATTGGATTAATTGAGTCCACATGTCAAACAAAGAAAGAAAAATCTCTCTCACTACTTGTTGGCTTGCTTAAAAAGCCATACAGCATGTCCGTGCAGTACCGATTATCCAAACGCTGACAAAATCGATTTAATTGAATTGTCATGTCTAATAAATCCAGTTAGTGAACTCCAAGGTTCTAAATATAACGTTTATGGGATTATCGGAAACACTAGTTGCTTTCAAAAAAGAACTGTGGGAATGTGCGTTTTTTTTATTGTAGTCTTTGTATCCATTGAATTGGTTTTTAAACTTCATTAAATAGCGATCAAGACACATTACGCAAATTAAATTTCCACACTTCTTTATACCGAATTAGAAAACAAAAGTTCTTCCGGTTGAACACTCGATCTGATGATATCTTCTCTTTCCCTCCCTTCTATTCCCCAATTCAATTAGTCACACGCCATTACGTACGGGGAAAATTTCCGAAATGGGCAAGAACAGCCCGAATTGCTATGGCACAGCTTGCGAAATAATTTAACTCTTATTCCGACCAGAAGCGGGGCAAATACTTGGTTTTTCGTCTTACCTGGAATGGGTGCTTTCTTCGGAGGTACCACAGGTTTGTCGGCCTCCTTGCTTCCGTTTTCGAAGCTGCGTCGAATGTCGCTGACGCTGAAGGTCGACTTGGCGCCGAATGCGGGTCTGTTTGATTTGGGCCAGTCGGGGATGGGATTCGATCTGGAGAAATCCGCCCCACGTCGATTTCTTGGTTCATTGTTGAAGACATCCTCTTGTCTGGTTGACAGGCTGAAACAAGATGAAAGTCAAGTTAGTTGCCAGCTTATTTCAAAGCTTTCTTCCTGGAAATGCGAGTTATTAATTGGATATTAGTGGCATTTAGTATGGGTTGGGTGGGTTTGAAGCGCTACGTCAATTTTTGCTACTAGTTAGACCGGGACCTACTGCTTAAAGCCGATTCCGAACGGCTACAAGACTGCGATTGGAATCCACAGACTTTGGTACCGAATGCCAGGGTCCTAGCCATTTGGCCATCATCCTGTTACATTTAGTGTAGAAAACAAAACAGTGGAAAAAGCAAGATATTTTCAAAAGTGCTATAACATTTCCAGTTTTTACAATTCTGGCTCACTCGGAGCTGCCCGACTCGGAGATGATTGGGTTGAATACCCCTAAATATGATAAGACGCTAAGACCTGAACAATGTTCAATACGACAAGAACCATGCTCTGGCACGGACTTACACAAACAGAGCACGGACACAATAGGTACTTAAACAGGTGAAGATCACGCTATTTTTCACGCTAGCCGAAGGCCAATTTGAACGCCACATACGATTTACAAGTCCATAAAAGGCCATTAGATTTTGGCTAATCGTGGCAACCTCTAGACGGAATTAAAAGAGGTAAAGATATTTAGTAGTGGTTACGTTCTAGTCAAAGCGGCCTACTACTTTCTTTTGCTTCTTATAACAAACTTTTAGATTATATTTTGTATCAGAGTATATAACGGATCTAAATATTTTGATTTGATAAAAATTTTATCTGACAGTCTGGTGTACCTTTAAGAGTTTGTGGAGAAGTAAATTGTTAGAATTCCTCCCTCCCCCAATACACACACACACACACACATATATATATATATACAGTCGAACCCCGTTATAACGAACTTCAAGGGACCAAAGGTTTTGTTCGCTTTATCCGAACCGTGAAGAAAAGACCTAGAGTTCACAAAATGTATAATTCATTAGTTGCAATGTGTATTCAATAATGATGTATTAAAAAAATGATAAAATCTATAAAAAATTATCATTAATGAATTAAATGGACTAAAATCGATTACATTAAACTGACACAATACTAATTAAATTACGTACAATAGGATAAACGGCGGGACCAAAATTTTCATTCATTATATACCGGGTTCGCTATAACGGGGTTCCACTATATATATATATATATATATATATATATATATATATATATATATATATATATATATATATATATATATATAACATAGAAAAATTAAAAATTATTAAAAATATTAGAACTATTAAACAGGAAAGTGGGGACTATGAATTAATTGAAAGAATAGGGTACATTTGAAAAATCAAACTCCAAACAACGATGCTGATGTCAATATTACTGGAAATATTTTTATAAAACTTTCACTGATAATATATTATTTAATGGTGTATGATCAATAGATATTAAATAATACATATAGATTAATATTGCGCAACAGTCGTCTCCCTAGAGTCCCTAACTGTAAAATTTGCGTCTCAATACCCTGGAACTCAAACAGTGACTGTGAGAAAAATTTCCTTTTTCTTAATACTTCATATTATCAAGTAAAATTCTTCTGGTTTTCGAATTGTCAATTAAGGAGGTTCACGTGAGAGTAAGTTTCATTTCAAATATCAACAGTCCGTTCAGGCGGAATCCAATTTCCGAGCCTTATAAGAATGGGAAAGGGTACATGCCATGACAATCGTATTTCACAGAAGGCCAGCCTTGTATCCCACAGAACAGAGTACATAAGAAGCTCGTCAAAATATTTTCATTCTGCAGAACTGTATACAGTCGAACCCCGTTATAGCGAACCCGGTATATAGCGAACTCATGGATATAAAGAACGAAAATTTTGGTCCTGCCGTTTTCCTATTGTACGTAATTTAATGAGTATTGTGTCAGTTTAATGTAATCGATTTTAGTCGATTTAATTCATTAATGATCATTTTTAATAGATTTTATCATTTTTTAATACATCATTATTGAATACACATTGCAACTAATGAGTTATACATTTTGTGAAGTCTAGCATTTTTCTTAACGGTTCGGATATAGTGAACCAACGGATAAAGCGAACAAAACCTTTGGTCCCTTGAAGTTCGTTATAACGGGGTTCGACTGCATAAATTAAGTTGCTGCACCGATAGAAAGGAAATCAGAAAGGGAAAGAAGTTCTATGTAAAATATGGCTTCAAATTTATAAATTACATATAAAAAATTTTCATATTGTACGATTCAGTTTTTGAACAGTTTAGAAATCCATTCGTGTTATTATGATTTTGATTGAATTTCTAAACAGACCTCTATTAAGGTTGCTGTGCACTAACCCTATTGGATACGCTCACCTCAATGTTAACCTATGGAGAATATGTGTCTACTATTTACACTGCTACATAAATGCTGATAATCCAATAAAAATGGTATTTTTAGACAACCTGAACTTTTCTGTACCTAGCAGCAGGATTCCCTTTATAAATTTCGTCCACCAATGGAATTGATGAGTGTTTAAAAAACACTATACCATATTTTTTTCCCGAATAATTTAAATTTTAAAACATTATTTGCATTTATTTTTCTATTACGGAGTACAATTTAAAAAAAAAAAATCTTTAAATCAAAGTCAGCAATCCTTGGACACATTTTCTATATAGGTTAACATTGAGGGGAGCGAATCAAATAGGGTTAGTACACAACACCCTTAAGCCAGACTATACACCATTATAATACCCCTGACTATCACTTCTCTAATAACCAGACTCTTTCCACAGAATTAAACTAAACCTTTCACACAAATAAAATAGTTTCTTTATAAATTGTATAACATTATGCATTAAAAAAAACTACCTTTTCTGTTGACAAACGACCTTCATGCGTACCAGGAAATAATGGTTTTATGTAGCGAAATGAAAATGGTGGCTTCCTTGAGATAGTCATCAGTTAGGAGCAATTTTAATTTTTGAAAGATGTAATCACTCTTTCATTATGTGCGACTAATTGATGTTTGACTCACCCGGAAAATAAAAGGGAGCTTTTTATTGTTTTTTAAACGGAGGAAAATTGATGCGTCTCGTAATTAATACGCCTAACGTATTGAAATGGCGTCTGGGGATAATTTTCGGAACCGTCACAAACAGGAAAACGCATTCCATGGTTTAAACTCAGGCGGTTTACCACGTACGTGCACGGCGATCGCGCTTAGGATAATGGAAAAATAAATATGTGAGCAAGTCTGCTAATCTTGAAATCATGGAAGCAAACAAAAGCGAAATAGAGCAATGGTACTGATACTTTATGTGGCTGTTCACATAGCGTCCGTCAGCGTTACTCGTATTGACATATTTTAAACCAATCATAGGCCTTAACAATTTCGTTGCTGATCGTTTGGAGGTTTGTAATTGGTTAAATATATTTCAATACGAGCAACGTTGACGCTGACGGATTCTATATGAACAGGTCCTTAGGGCCTGTTCACATAGGAGTCCGTTACGGAGCGTTAAAGTATTGAAATATATTTAACGAATTACAAACCTCCAAACGATTAGCCACGAAATTGTTAAGGTTTGTGATTGGTTTAAAATATGTCAATGAGAGTAACGCTGACGGATTTTATGTGAATAGGCCCTAAGAGTTGTGACTGTAGAATTTGTATGCAAAATATCTCTTTTTAATGATTTCAAAAACACCGAAATTTTAGGGGCTTCAAACATACCACAGACGAGTGGAAAAAGAAGTTTACGCAGCGGAAAAGAAAATATGAAGTACGTGAATAAAACCTCCTTGGAGTCATACGATGCAGAAACCCGCCGAGGATTAAGTAGCATAAAACTGATTCTAAAAAATTTCAAAGTTAGGCTTACAAAACTGATTTTCTAGTGTATAATTTATGATATTTATTTAATTGCATGCCGAAATACGATAATGTAAACAATTTCACATTCTGTTGTCTTCTCCAAGGTTTATATAGTTTAAATATTCTTTAAGACAATTCGCAAATGTATTGGGAATACATTTCATGTAAATGCATTGAATACGTTTAATATAAAATGAGTGTGAATACATTGTAAATACAATTTACGAATGAATTTATAGATAGAGACAATCACACCTAATGCTCATCGGCTTGATGAAGTACTATATTAATTAGTTCGAAACGAGTTGACACTTATTTTTTATTGTGAAAATTTCGAAGCTGCGTATTCATGTAATGCGCTTTCCATATATTTCATGTATTGTTCAGAGTTATTCTGGTAACAATTTAAATGTTTCATAATAATTTAAGTGGAAAAAGTATTTGTAACAGAAAACGGTACACCAAGAAAAATTCAAGACGAGTCTTAAGTTTACATCAAGAAAAGTATTTGAACTGTTGTTGCCGCTGAAGAATTTTACCCAACTTACAAATACTAGTTAGAAACATATCAAGTTCGGGGCTTAGGTGCTATCTCTGTGGGTGTATATGCTAGAGAAAGAGAGATGGGCCCCGATGAATCAAACGCGGTGTGAGATTCCCTGACTAGCTTAAGCTGTTGAACATATTGTAAAATACGGAAGGTCAATTTTTGCTACTGACTACGGTGGCAACTTTTTTCAAGCCATCCCTGTGTTATCAGGTAATTTGTATCTCGTTTTTTGAAATGAATCTGTAGGCACACCCAAGAGTTGGCGTCACAGAGGGAGGAGATATTATAGTAGGGCGTTTTGGAGTTTTGCCCTTGCACCGCGAGTTGCTCTGGGGGTGGATGTAAGAAGATATGTCTTTTTGCTACAATCTTGCATGAAAAGAAAATGCCTATTTCCATTTTGGAGTTAATTCTTATCAGATTATTCATCGTGGTGGTTGCTTTTTTCTTTTAAGCATCAACTTTGATTTAGGGAGTATTTTTACTAGTTCCTCAGCTTTCGTTAAAAAGAGGTTCGATTTAATAAAAATATTTATAGTCAGATATATACTTATATATTTTTTTTTTCAAAATCTGCAACTTCGTAATCAATAGCATAAAGGAATTGTAGATATTTTTTAAGTTTTGTAGCCTTATGCTACGCTAAAGTTATGAAGTTAAAAAAAAAACAGTTTTATACTGCGGTGAAATTGTGTTTCACAAATATAATTATTTACCAGTTATCTAAAGGCTATTGTTACGAGACTACCTGAATATTAATTCATTTAGTCGGTAACTCCATTTTTCCAAATAAAATTTATTAACGTAAGTACAATTTTGGCCACTTTACATTTTACATCTCACATTTATATCTGAATTCACATTCTTTTTCTCTGTCAAAGTCCAAAAACCAGTTGCCAATTTTTCGTTATAAAAAAGCCCCTACTATAAAAAATATCCCGGAATGAATGCCTGTAAGGGCCTGTTCACATAGGAGTCCGGTAGCGGAAGCGTTGAAGTATTGAATCATTCATCATCATTCCGTCTCAGCGCTATCTTTCCTTTTACGCTTCCGCTACAGGACTCCTATGTGAACAGGCCCTGACAGTTATTGCGTAACTTTCTGCACGAGTGCTGTATTGCCTTCTCTGTCAACAAGAATGATTTTTATGTAAACGTACGCATTATAGATACTATGAATTTCAATTTATTACACATACTGTGTTTCAATACAGTTATGTTTCACAAATTTAAATGTATAGAAAAATTATTTTAAATTCCCCGATGACGTTACCAGGGAAAACATTCTATAAATGTAACAGAGCGTGCATAAATAATAACAAAAAAATACTTATGTGCATGCTTTTGAATGAGATTTTAATGGACTATTCTTAGCGACGGAGCAAGTCACACGAAGCAGTGATAATCAAGTGGATTCATCCATTAGACAACCTGGAGATATTGGTACATGAAACATCCATTTGCTGTCTCACAAAGTATTGTGTAGCATACGGATAAATTTCTGATAACCCCAAATCAAGATGATACAATGGTTGGCTTTATATGCGTCATCTTTGATAATAGTTATTCACAAATGCCATGTACTGCTAAACAGCGATGACTTGAAAAATGCGTGATTGTGAAGAGAGGGTTATTTTCTCTGGTAAGATAAGTCTCGCGTAGTTTACGCCTGCCTGCTTTAAAGGGTTAAAATAATACAGGATTATCAAGAAATAATTCTCCGATTACAAAATTTAATATTTTCCATTATTACAAACAGAAAATTATAATTAATATGTCGTTGTAAAGGAAAAATGCTAAATTTTTAGTTTGTAACAATTTCTTTTTCATTGTTGAAAAACTTAATTTTTTTTCAACAAGATGGTGCACCGCTCCATTGGCATTTGGAGGATCGTCGATTGGCATTTGGTGTGCATCACTTGGGGATATGTCAAAGATTTTGTGTTCAACCCACCTTTGCCTACAAGTTTTCCCGAACTCAAACAACGCATTTGTGATGCTTTACAAACAGTTAATAGTGAAACATTACAACGTCTTTTGCAAGAAATGGCATATCGCAATGGTATTATGCGGGTGTCTAAAGGAGGTCATATCGAACACGTGTGTAAAAAAAAAAAAAAAAAAAATCGACATTTTCCCTTTACAATGACTTATTAATTACAATTTTCTGTTTGTAATTACGGAAAATATTAAATTTTGTAATCGGATGATTCTTTCCTGATAACCCTGTACAGTTATTAATATCTGCGATTTTTATTATAATTTAAGTTCGAAATACCTTCGGCTTTTACATATCTGCAAGGGCACTTAATTTTGGGGGGAAACGACTGGATATAAGCGCCTACATACATGCCTTAGGATAAGATATACATAAAAATTAAATATATAATTATAATTTAAAATTTTGTATTTTTATTAATAAAAATATGGTGATAATAATTACAAGATAAAAAGAACATTTTATACACCATGTTTTTAAAATTTCTGTTGAATCATATAAACCTGACAATTCTATGTATTAATAAATACTTTTTAAAATTTTTTTGGTGAATTATCCCATCAACTTGAAAGAAAATGAAGTTAATTGGAAGTTAACTTGCGTTTAGCTTTTCGTTCCCGTCCCGGCCGATAGATGGCTGCACCAGTCTACAAAACAAAAGTAACTGAAAATGAATTCAAATCTGTTTAAAGAGGGCTAAAAGTATTAAAATAGTGCATTGTCATCGTGTTCTGAGCTATTCTAAAAGTTTGAAATGTCTAGCTAGTCCGGAAGTTGGTTAAAAATCGATTGCAAGATTTGTACTGGACAAACAAACAAACACACACACACACACACAAACAAGAAAGCGAGTTAATAAAAATATGGTAAAAAAATTAAAAAGAAGTTTCCTCTTTCGCATTTACATTAATGGAACTACAGCTGTGGCGAATGTTTTTACATAAATCACGTGTGACACCCGAGTGAATCATCGTCGATAAAACTGAGTTACATACACGTTAATACACCTGCCAGCAACAGATTCTTTTCATTACATGACGTCCCCACCACGTGTAGTAAGTAGATAACGCATCAACAAATCCATATTCAGTCTCTGGTTACAAAGAATGACGTGGATAAAGGTCACCTGACACCGTAGCTCGCGAGAGAAGCCAGACAACGCCAAATCGCCCTTCCCCGCGATGGCTTCTCACCTAGCTCGTTGACAGCGAGCGAGAAGTGGTTTAAACCAGACAGCAAAGTTAATGGAGGATTAAGGCAGGTATACTCGCAGGCAAAGTTGCTTAACAACTTTCAGTAATGCCGTCCAAATATTTAATTAATGACTCTTAACTGTCCTAAGGTATCGGAAAACGTACAAGTTGAACTGATTGGGTTTCCGATTGAGATCAATGTCAAATCGATACGACGATCGATATGCATGATTGGTGAATGTGTATAAGCGCTTTTTTCGGGAATTTAAAAATCTTATTAAGTGTGTTATTTTATGATAAGTGTTTCTCGAGATACAATTTTATTATTACCAAAGGTCTTGCATATGTTATTAACATCTATTTCACTGCTTGTCGGAAATAAGCTGCTATCAGGGAATGTAGAAATCTTTCTGTATTATGAAAGTAGAAAAAAAATGCAAGTTTATAAGATTTTGCTCAATGGCCGTAAAAAAAAAAAAATATTTGTTGCAGGAAAGAGGAGAAATCTATCATAAATTAATAATCAAATAGATCAATACAGAAAGGAGTTCGGTCTTGATCACAACTGTTATCTTCGAATGTTTATGATTAGGGAGATGATAACTACTCGCCAATTTAGCTTACATTTGAGACTACTTGTTTTTGATTATCGAAAGAGCGAAGCTATGAAAGTTCTGAACAAACTTCCACTTTTCGCACATTCTCGTATATGATTTGTCCGATCACATTTAAGGCAACCATCGACTGATGTGCGCATGCGGCAACTGACGACTGTATATCCCTAAGGGCCTGTTCTCATAGCAGTCCGTTAGCATAAGAGTTAAATTTTAACCAATCATATAGCTGAGTACTATGACATCATCCGTGAACACTCCGTTAACCTTTAGGGCCTGTTCACATAGGAGTCCGTTGCGTTGCGTTAAGGAAAAGATGACGTTGAGACGAAAATAAACCAATCATATGCGTTAAAAATTTCATTGCTAATCGTTTGGAGGCATGTGATTGGTTTATTTTCGTCTCAACGTCATCTTTTCCTTAACGCAACGCAACGGACTCCTATGTGAACAGGCCCTTACACTAACAGACTGCTGTGTGAACAGACCGTAAGAAAAGGTTAACAGGTATAATATAAAGTTAGAAAGGGCTGTTTGGTAGTTATAGACTAAAATCCAAAAGTGTATTTTTGTGTATTTTTCCACTTATTCCCCCCCTCTGTTATATTACTCTGTTCCTAATGATGAAGGCTGAATTTGCCTTCGAAATTCGAACTGAGTTAAATTTACTGTAATTTATAATGCAAGTATAAATGTCTTTTTATTCCTTTCATGTGGGGATCAGTCTTTTTCTATGTGAATCTTTTGTGGACGAAATATAACACAATTTTGGTTACATAAATCTCTATATTAAGTGTAAATCAAGGTCAGATTACTCACTTCTAAAAACATTAGACAGTCATAACAGAAGCAATTCTCGGCAATTTACTTAATATAACGGCTTGGGTTCTGCGATGCGTCTGATCTTCTAACGGGAAAATTTCTTCCCAGTCTACAACATTCGATAACGTAAGCCATTTTTTTGTAGTCATCTAATATGACCGTCACATCTCTCGAAGATGAAGTTTAATGAAAAATCTAAGTTCTTTTATGCAGGCTTTTATCAATTAAAGTGATTTCGGTACGGGGCTTTGGTTCTATTACTCTGTTCCCAAAAATGAAGGTTAAATTTGCCTTAGATGTTCGATCCGAGTTAAATTTACTGTAATTTATGATGAAAGTATTAATCATTTTTTTTTATCCCCTGATTTGTTCCACCAGTATTGGAGCTATTTCCTCTATAATTACAACTATTCACTCAGGCTGTGCATCAGCAAATGGGATTTATTCTTACCTCACTTGACTCTGGCGCTGACTACTTTGACCGACTCTGGTATCTTCAATCGCAGTGGATGGAACTGAAGTTTCATGCTTTACACCATCAAAACCGTTGGTCTCTGGCTGAACCGGCGGTGGTGACTCAAAGACCTCGTCATCCTTCAAAGTGGTCTTGCTAGAACTACTGCCACTGCTTGTGCTATCGCGTCTGGGTGAAGGCTCTTGGCGGGCGATCTGTGAGAGAGGAATTGATGAATTGTAATACCTTGCAAACCCTTATTTATTATAATTTAAACCCAGTTTTAGTATTATACACATTTTACTAATTCGACGCCTTTGCGAATTTCGGGAGAGCTTTCTGCGAATTTAAACGTAAATGAATATTTAAATTAGCTGAAGCCAGTATTTAATAAAATTTCCCTTTAACAAGTATTTTGATGGTCATACCCCATTCATAAACTCTACACAGAAGTTAAACAAGGTGGATTAAAAATCCCTGGATTAAGGAAAGTATGATATGGATCATGAAAAGTTAGCACTCTCACTGGGAGTAATATATATTGCTAAATAACCATGGCACTAAGTTATAGAGACAACCTACATAAAACACATATTTGAAGTAGAATCCATATATTGTGATATTTGCCCAATGAGATATCGGTGAAATGTACCTCGAATGTATGAGTGCTTGCTTGGTTCGATTTTGAGCTTTCGGTCATCTCTTACAACACGAGTGTTTCAAAAGACTAGGATTTAAGTTAAAAGTCGATTCCGGAATGGGTACAAACATCCATGCCAATGTAAATTCTAAGATTCTAGAAGAGGAAGTCAGTTTCCGAAATGTTCAGCAACACAAATGCATGGAAAATGTGTATTAGTAGTATATAAAATTGAAGGAATAGCGGAGCAAAGACTGTAACTTTTTGCCTAGTTCAGTGTAGATGAGACTAGCTGATCAGTGTGTGTTACCCCTTTTTAAAAAAGGAAACAGAGCGTGGCCTATTTTCTACTAAGATGAGTTGAATTAATGAGTCTCTGAAACATGGACATTTTCCAATTAAAAATTTTTTGCGCAAAATGATTTTGATGAATAATAAAATTTTCTAAGTAGTAATATATGTATTTTATCTTAAATTCTGTACCATAATGTAGCTCCCTTACTGTACGATGCATAGAAATAATATAAATTTAAAAACAAGCAAATAAATCAAAATTTAACTATCAATTTACATCATATGTTGTGCACGTATCAGGGTTTAAATTGATTAAAAAGAATATAAAACTATAAGAAAACTTGGTTTGGTTTGGTTTGGTTTTGGAGCACTACGGTCTTCTTTTGCTACATGAGGGCTAATTAGACCGGGACCTACAGCTTAAAGCCGATTCCGAACGGCTTCAAACATCCATGCCAATTGTGGGACTCGAACCCATAGACTCTCTGGTACCGAATGTTAGCGGAGTCCTTCGGCCAACGCCCAGCAAGGTGTTACTGATTAAATTCATTATTTTCCTTCTACTATTAACCGTCTCCAAGGCAATGCTATATTTCTTGTTTCAATGAAAATTTAGCTGAAATTAAAAAAAAGGCAGAAGCCCAAATATGCCAAATCGATAACAGTGGCATAGCACCTTAGGGTTAATAGTAAAAGAGTTAGACGTAACGCTACAAGCAACTCTTTCGGGTTTCTATTTCAGCAGTTTAAATGCTTGAAACTACGTGTAATAAAAGCGATGTAAAATTTAAAGCTAGCATTATATATAAAAAAGCTTTTTTAATAACAGTAAATGATAAATGCATATTAATGGAGAAAATCTTAATTTAATATTCATTTTTCAAGTGTAGGAAATGTCTCACATATTTCCGATTGAAAAATGCAAACAGGGTGATAAAGGACCACTGATAAACTAAACAAGAGTTAATATCAAGCCTCGCGAGAACGTGGGAAGTCAAACACTTGCATTAAACACCTCCAGTTTTCGATGGGATCAATATTTATCACAAAGAAAACTGTTAGTGATCACTTACCTCATCGTACTGAAGCGGATTCCAGCCGTTTGTCGTCTCGATGACAGTGGAAGTGGAAGAAATAGATTTGCGGGTTACCATTCCATCAACGGATGTCGTAGTCTCCTTTTCCGTAGTTGCACGTACAGAAAAAACGCCCTCCTTCGAAGATTTCGATGACTGGATAGTCTTCTTCTCGGATGAATTTCTTGGCATCAGAGAGGGTGGAAGAGTGCCTTTTCTGGATAAAAGATAGAAAATCATATATAAATCTAGGTCCCCATTAACGCATACGAGATATTAGCAAACAGTTATAAAGAACTTGCATGCTCTCATAAATCACGTATCAGTTTCACTTACAAAAATCTTGTAAAAAGAACCCTTCCCCCCCCCCCCCCAAAAAAAAAAAAAAAAAAAGTGATTTAGAAGCTCCTTCAGTCCCCAATAAGGCAAAAACTTTCGCAAGTCATCCCAGTCTATTAAAACGCGATCTGTCCTCTGTGACATTCGCATCGAATGATCTCTTGCCTGATGGAAGACAACAACAAATTGGCTGAAACTGGCAGCAAAGAGTCTTGCCTTGTTGTGGATTGGAGATGGTTCTACGGCATTTTACTTATCATTGAATGGTTTATTTCTATCAGTGCAACTAAAGCAAAGCTTAGGAATTAATGTTTCGTTTGCTAGAAATTTCAGTTGTCAGGAAGTTGGTAAATAAGTCGCCGGAATGAAAATTTTGGGTGCTGCCGAAGTTTCATACAATCTAATCCGCGCTAAACAATTAGGAATCATATACGGGACAAAAGATACACATTATCAGTTTGTGTGCCAGTCACTGCAAGGTTCTCAAGTGAGCTCCCGTCGTAACACGACACACATCCATTCGGTGGTTCCATTCCTGCTACACTGCGTGCAGCATGTCCGTGCTATGGGCTCTCGCGTTGACATACCACCGGACCTGTTGAAAAGAGTGTGGTAGTAACCTGATGAATGTCTTCAGAGTCACGAAGGGAGCTAATATTGAGGACCTTGTAATGACTATTGCACAAACTGGTAAAACTGTTTAAAAAAGAAACACGATCTGCGCTTCTTTCGTTCCGTACATGGTTCTCCATAGTCTAATACCCATAAGAAAAATTGAAAAAAAAATTTCCAACTCTAATAACCATTTCGAAACGTCATTTATTGTTTATCTTTGATGAATTAAGGCTGCTGTGGACTAACCCCATTGGATTCGCTCACCTCAATGTTAACCTATGGAGAAAATTTGTCTACTGTTTAGCTGCATAAATGCTGATAATCCAATAAAAGTAGTATTTTCATATAGCCGGAACTTTTCTGCACCTTGCAACAAGATTTAGTTTATAAATTTTGTCCCGCAAAGGAATTATGAGCATTTAAAACACACTATACCAGATTTTTTGATAATTGAAATTTTAAAATATTTGCATTTTTTTTAAACACGAAAAATGCCCCAAGGTGTAACATTTCATTCTCTATTACGAAGAACAATTTAAAAAAAATCTTTCAATCTAAGTCGGCAATCCTTGGACATATTTTCTCCATAGGTTAACCTTGAGGTGAGCGAATCCAATAGGGTTAGTACACGGCAGCCTTAACGTTGCTAAAAGATCATGCCTCAAGTTCACAATAAAGTTTCGAAAAATATTTATGAGTTTTCTTGAATAATAATTTTGTACTTAACAACATAGAAAATTAATAAAATGGACTGATTCCTTGTATAGGATTAACACCTTAAGACGTAAAAATGACAGCTATTTCTTAAAAAGTAGGCATTAACTACCATTTGAAAAATATTTTGCTTTCTCATTGGGATTCCACTGTCTGTTTTTTTTACAATCTAGTTCTACAGGCACAAGAATTCGAAATTGAACTTTTCACATTCTAAATAAGTAAGCTAAGTCTACAAAAAATCTGGGTAACTGACTGAATATCACAAGAAATTTTTAAGATCCTATTAATGAAAATTGCTTAAATAAAACAGAACAAAAAACCAAAATATTGCAGATATAATACAGATAACTATGTATGAGACATTCATCCGGCTAAATGCCAACACAATTGAAGTCCCGTTAGATGACATCGTGCAACAGCCGAATCGCGTTACAACGTCATCCGGTTTCTCACATCACTTTTGTTATCAAGTTCCCTTAAAGGCGTGTAATAAGAATTTAAATAACCTCGATATACTCTTCAGTAAACGTTAAGAAAATACGAGACCTTTTAGGAGACATTCGAAAAGTACAGCGTTAATCGAAATCCTGACGCGGGTCGTTTTTATCACAGCAAAAGGAAAATTCATTGCAATACGGTTTCAAATCGTCGCACAAAGAGATCCCATTCAAGATTATACGCCCGGTGTACTAATAAAGAAAACCACAGATTTGTTTTTAGACCTGCATTTCTATTTCCATTGTTATGTTCTACATTTGTAAAATGCAGTCATTTCCTCTTACAGAACGAAAAAGAAACGTATAAACCTGTACCTTTTGAAATATGTCCCCGTTTACACAAAAACATTTTCCACGAATATTTGAAGGAAAATTAATCAAGGCAGATATTTGCACTCTCTGACTACGCTAATGCCCTATATTTCTCAGACATCCGATTCACTCCACTTCCACGTATTTGCCGTTTTCATGGATGCAATTAACTTTTAAGAAAGTTATAAGGTTTCACGGGTTTACCGAATTGAAAAGCAAACAAATAAGAGACGTCAAAGATTTACTGTCCATTAATTGTTTTTTTTTGCAGGAAGGAAGCTCTGTACAGAAACACGGATATTAAGGATTCTCACAATTTAGAGCAGCAATTGTTTTTCGGAGGGATTTTGTTCTTCTTTGACTAAATTTTCAGTTGTTTATTTTAAAATATGCCATTAGAGGTACTTTGGCTATTTTAGAGTTATTTAATTTTGAAAAGAGTACGTATTTTTCATTTTGTTCTCTTATATTGTCAAAGAAATTATTCCTTTTTTGCGGAAGTGAAGTAAAACTGTTTATTTAATTTTTTTTTCAGGTACTTCAAACTTAACTTGAAATACGATTAGAAAGAATCTTCTGTAATATCCGAATAGCTTTAGAGATTCATCTACGGAACAACTTATTTCGAAAAAAAATAATCTTTCATTTCGAAGATAGAGATAGAAAATAGATCGTAGCTGTCCGTGAAAAAGCAATTATTAAGTTCTTTTCCTTTAGTAACTTACACATTTGTGTGTGATTTTTACGTATATGTAAAGGTACATCCCAGGGAAAATTATATAGCTCTGTAAAATGAAAGGTTGAAAATGTTTCAATCGACATCCGTTGAAGAATTTTATTCATAACTTTTCAACCTTTTTTTTTTTCTCGCGAGGATATAAACCAGTGGTTCTTAACCGGGGTGTGGACACCTCTAGGGGTGCCCACACCCCCGGTTAACATTTCTAGGAGAGCGAGAGAAGGATCTAAATTTTTAATGAACATTACCAATTGAGTGAATCATTTGATGGATATTTTTCCACGGGAAATATAAGCAAAATTAATACATGGATACTCAATCCATTTTTTAACCTAAATTCAATGGACGACAACGTTTTATTAAAAGACAATCTTATGGCAATACGAGCTTAATGCACGTAGTGAAATGGAATTTGAAAAACTGGACTTGGAACAGTTCTGGTGTACGCAGTTAGAACTTTATCCAGAACTGGCAAAAGCATCATTAGAGACACTTCTACCATTTGCCACCACTTACCGTTGTGAAATGGGGCTTTCATCACTTTTGCACATCCAAACAAAAGTTAGAAATCGCTTAAATGCATCTGATGACTTACGCGGGGCTCTTTCAAATTTAAAAAAAAGAAAAAAAGCCTCGTTTTAAAAGGATAATTATAAACAAACAACAACAACGTGGCCTTTAAAAATTTAGATTTTGTTTTATATGTAATAATATAGTATGTATTGTAAATGTATTAATTTTTTATGCAATAAATACATTATCTTGCAATAAATGTCTTTTCCTAAATAAAAAAAATAGAAACATTTTTTTAAGGAGGTGCGAGAGCTTATTTTCAGAGGGTGTTGACTATTAAAAATGTTAAGATTCACTGATATAAGCAATTTGTAGAGGTTTCGACTGAGAGAAAGTTTATCACATTGTATTTTAGATTACCCTGAAAACAAAATGACAAGACTGACTGGTCACAGTAACTAATACCATAGTGTACAGAGGGGCTGAAAAAGAAACCTATTTATGAAAATGCCTATAAATTAACTTTAAAACCGTTTGTTCATGTTAGGATAGAATAGAGAGTTTGGTTTGCATACTTTCAAACGAAAGATTAACCAAGACGTTAAAGGATACCTTCTCTAGAGTAAGAAATTATTAAAGATAATGGAATCAGGACCGCCCACAGAGAGGGGCAACTGGGGCACTTTGCCCCAGGCCCCTAACTGCCGGAGGGCCCTCCAAAAAATTAATTTTTTAAATTTCACCCAAAAGAAAATTCTGAAACTTGTACCGTACTTCAAAATTCAAAATAATCTCCTGCAAAAAAAGCCCCCCCCCCAAAAAAAAAAAAAAAAATTTAAAAAAAATTATTCAATTAATTAGATTTCTTTTACTCCAAAATAGTCTTCTGAAAAATATAACTGTTTAGTCCTAACTGCTATAAAATTGCATTCTCTCTAATAAATTGAAGACAGTACTAACTACTAAAATAGATAAATAGATAGCAAAAAAGCTTTGTGGATGACGATGTCATATTTATTGGAGAATATAACAAGAGAGCAGTGCAATGAAATATAATAATTATGTTAATTATTCATGTAATAAAATTTTAAGTATGAGTAACTTAATTTGAATGTGTGTTTTCGTCTCTTTCTATTTTTTATTTTTCTTGGGGCCCCAAACAGAAGTTTGCCCCAGGTCCCGTAAAGTCTCTGGGCCGCCCTGAATGCAATCAACTAGAAAACTTTTCAAGAATGACAATCTATCACAAGAAAAAAAAAATTATCAAGCTTTAGCAAGAATGTGCTTATGAGGCAGTGAGTGGGAGGAATATGTATGAAGAGTGGGCAGGGGTTAAAGCACAACCTTTCTAGCAAGATTGTGAAAAGTACTCGACACACCACTTTTGAATTTTATACAACAAAATACACTCACGAAGAGGGGAAAAAACCTTAGCTTTCAAGGTATCAGATGCGATCTTGCCATGAGTGGTTAAAATGTAGTAACCACAAACAAGTTATTCTAACAACCACTTAACTACCGACTGACTCTTTTCAGTTGCTGTGTGAATAAACATCTAACGTGTCTGATAAAAAGCCACGTAACACAAAAGTCTATTTTCAAGTAAGAATGAACTTCTGTTTTCCGTGCTAAAACTCTAAATCAACAATAAACTCCAAACAATTTATGAAACCACACTTAAGTAGTCTGCTTCAAACCCATAAAGCACCCTTATGTTTGTCCTACAAAACCACAAACTTTTTTTTTTCACCTTTCACTTTCGATGTCCTTAATACACTTGAGGAGGAAAGGATATAGGCTACATTAGGTTCCACCAAACGTGTCATCAAACTACGCAATGTGGCCAAGGCCCTGTCTGTATCATTAACAGCAACAGGTGCGAAATGTATCAATCCCAGCATTAAGGCTTGCAGAGAAGGGGGAAAAAACATCAAATCTGGCGCCGCTGCATCGTCATTAGGTTGTTGTTGGTGTGTGATTCCTAATAGCTATGATCCAGTCAAATGGATTACATGTGTAAGTCTGAGCGCAATTGGAGAGGAATGCGAAGTGGATGCCGTAAAGGAAAGAGATAATTACGGTTGCAGGTAGACAGCAAATGATCTTAGGATTGCGAAACTTTTTTTAAATTTAAATACATCATTTTTTTTCTCTGTTTAAACGTATCCCACTGCATCTGCCATCTATCAAACTTATCTGCATCCATAATGGATGTCTGTGTATAACCATCTGAGTGGATGATAAAGTTACGGCAACACTGTTATGTGAAAGTGTAGCAAAGCTACCTTTTATTAGAGCATCTTGAATATCGCTGTACCTTGTTACAACAAATTTAGAATAATATAATGAAGCAGTCCTTCAGGCAGGACGCAAATTTGTTTAAGGCATGCTAATTGTCTGGTGTGCGCAGAGAAGCAATATAACTAGTTTTTCTTTTGACATATGACGTTGATCAAAGTGTAGCATGAAACAAGAGATGTTACCTTAATGAAGTCAAAATTATACTCTTAACTGAGGTTCAATTGCTAGGTATGTAAAATTAAGCATTACAAGATAATATGGCTAAATCAATTAGATTATAACCGTTCAAAGTTCACGTGAACTCAACAACCTTTCTGAAATCTTTGACAGTCTTCTAACTGTGTCGTTATTTATTTTTGATTCTTTATTCTCGAAGTATGCAAAGCATACTACTATTCAATTAGTTTTAAGCTAAGATATTATATTTCCCCAAAATGAACAAAACTGAGCGTAAATTTCAGAAAGAGGCAAATGAGAAATACAGATATTTCTCTTAAAGTATGGAATACCCATAGAAGAAAGCATATACTAAAAGAAATTCTGAGTTAAAGAGGATTACATTATTTGTCTGAATGATGAAGTCCTATAAATCCTCCTAAGAAATGTACATAAATCACGCAGTAGTCCTAAGATTACTGTGAGATTTATATGCATTTCTCTATGTTTATAGGATAAGGGTGACATTATTATACTTTTATCTTTTTTTTTTTTTCAGAAATCGAGATAAATGAAACTGTTCTGCGATGCGAAACTGAAGTAGCAAAGCAATGGTTTTCTGTAGGATTTTTGTGATTGACTTGTAAACCATTAATAATAATCTCCCCTTTTTTGTCTACCACATATATAATCTTTCCTAACCCCTTTACACACTTTGATGTTCCGAGACGAATGTAAGATTTATTGCACTATTTATAAAAAAATATGGCATCAGTAAGGTCATGTTTTGATAAATTAGACTAAAGTGGAGCTAATATATTTTTTTAAGATTATCAAAACAGCTGCAAGCAAACGGTTAAATTTACAACCCGTTGGAAAATCATTAATCCATCAGCCTTAAGTCGAACACCAATGGATTGGAAAGTCTTTTTAAAAGTGTCATTTTGTCACTAATAATTAATGACTTCTAAAATTATATTGACTTAAAAATTTAAGTGGTATCAGGCTAAAAATCACCTTTTCTCACTTTTTGACAACAATTTTGGCCATGACCCTTGTTTAAGCATTATTTTACACAGGGAAATTTTTATTTCTGCAGAATTGAAATAAATTTTCTTGTAAGAATATGAAGTTCATAGCAAGAAATATTACGACTACAAAATGTAATCAAGTATTACGTATGTATTAATTTCCGAAAATTTTGTGTTTTATTCCCTATCTTAAGACAGTTAAGATAGATTTCATTTGCCTGTATTATATTCTGTAATGCAGTATATTTTTTAATTTATTCTCAAAACATTTCGTAAATTTTATGTTCATATTATACTAAAAGTACTCAAAAACCTTGCACGGAGTTAAACAAAGATGCAAAGATTCATAGCTGGGAATTAGGTATAATATATGATATCACTGAGCTGTTTATATTCATGCTATGTGTGTGTGGGGACACTATAATTTATTCTAACTTATTTATGTTGAATTATTATGAGAAAATTCTGGAAATCAATCTATTACCCAATTTAAATCTTAATAAATTTCATAACATATTTCAAGTACTCAAGAAACCATGTTCTTGGGATTAAAAAAGATGCCACGATTCATGGCTATGAATGATGTATAAGATTTGGTTCCTGGAGCTTTTTTACATCCGTGCTAGAGTTTAATTTATCCAATCTATTGCTCTTGAACTACTGAGTGAAAATTCAAGCCGCACCCATAATGGAGCAAATGCAAATCTCACACCAACCGCTCTTTAATCAACACGGTTGTTATTACAGTGCACCACATTTCTCACCATAAACAGTATGCGATCCTTCGACGAACTAATCCACGATCCCCCCCCCCCCTTCACTTGAAAATTCTCATTTCCCACATACGGTCTCATTAAATCGACGAGTGTACGAGGGAAACAATGAGACTTCTGTAAAAACCAACGTATTGGTGCATGACTACAACAACCCCACTTCTCATTACGATACACAAACAACTTTAATACAACTCTTCACACCTTTTATTATTCTTTTCGTGCATTGCAGATGCATAGGAGAGAAAAAAATAATGATAATAAAAAAAAGGCACCACGAGAACAAAGCGTGACGAAATTCTCTTTACCCGAAGCTAGATGTTTTATTTCCTGTTTATATTTGTACTCTACTAAAGCTTTGAGTGCTTTGCGATTCATCGTTATAACATGATGACCCCCAAAAGTGATTAGAAACCTAGAGCGAAAAGCACCGTAAAGTGGAGTTCTATAAGATAATATGGGGTGTGAGATATTCCAGAATGCTCGTTTATTTTATTTTTTTATCGCTGCACGAAACGCAGCAATCATACGTTTTAAACGACTGAAGAAGTATTAGCTGATTGCTGCTAAGCCTATATTTTGATCGTTATTTGATTTTGCTGAGCTCTTTGTAAAAGGTGGAGTCTGTTTAAGTTTCTGATCAAGATTAAAGCTCATCTTCTGTTTCCTTGATTTCCATGCACTCGAGCTTAAATGATACCATTATTTAGTGGACTAATAAATGCATTAGCAAGTCACGACCACGTTGAGGTCGAAGAAATGCAAAATATTGTTTGTACAATGAAGGTTTAGACGGCTGATAAATGATCAAATCTTCAGCTCCTGACGTGGTGTATATTTATTAAATCACGAAAATTTTGGATTTTACTCTTAAAGTTAAAGAAAAAAACTGTTTTTGTAACAACAAAAATATAAAATCCTTAAACAGACAAAATTAATCTGAGAAAAATATAAATCTGTAAGGTGATTTAACAATTATTTTCGAAGGTAAACATTTCATAATTATAAATAGAGGAATAACGAGAGACATGTTCTATAACTATAAGCAAGTAGCATTATTTCTGTAATTTCTGCACATGTATAATATCAGAGGAAACGGTCAAGTGAAAATTACGGGTACGGTGTGAATTTTCAATTTCGGGTAAAGAATATAAGTGCTCGAGAACTGTCACACTAGAAGGAACACGTGTTCTAACTTAAAAATCTTTCTAACAAATCCATCCTGTTGTAGTAGAAGATATCAACAGTGAACTCTATTTTAACATTTTACACTCTGAATGCCAGAACTCAGAATGTACATTTATCGAGTATGTACATCGAGAATGTACATTCATCGTACATTCTCAGCATGTACATTCCTCGAGAGAACTCGAAATGCCTGCTGTGATGGCATGGCACTTTCATGCCAGCATATAAAAATTTAGTTGAATCATTTATATACAATAACTCAGATAAGATTAAAATCGTGGCTAGGGTCAGTGTTTTAGAGCAATAAAGAGAAATAGAAACAAAACATAATGAGTTTCATTTTTCAGTTATTTGGAGGGAAAACCTCCGATCATTTTATGTTTTGCGAGCTCAGTGTTTCTAGTGAGAGACAGCGAACGGGTATTTTTGTGACAGCCATGAAAGAAAGCTCAGACTTCATCGAAGCTATTGTTTGAAACGGTACACGCCTTATAAAGACAATAAAATGTAAAATTTGATAAATTTTGTCAATATATTCATGGATTCATTAATTTGGTCAATATATTCACAAACGATTAATCGTAAATTATTTTCATAGTTGTTGAGTCTGTGGAAAGGGAAGAATATTTCTGGAGTGCAAGGAGTTTAATGTGAAATTTTTTTTAAAATGTAGTACATGATTCTCCATTTAAAATTCTTTCAGGAACCTGATAAATTGTTAAGAAAAAAAATGTGATTTCTAAAAATTTCAAAACTGTGTTACTCTTTCGCTTTAAATAAGCTGTAACCATTTTATATATATTTAAGAGACATTTAATTGCTTTACAGGTGACCGTAAGCTATAACAAACGTAAGATTTTCTGCATTTTCTACCCACTTGTTTTAGTCTAACACTGTAGTCATTTTATTCAAATTTTAAAATCCTAAAATTTATGAAACTATCTTTTCAGTAGATTCTCACGACACTAGCAATCATTAGTTCCATAATACAGTCAAATGCTTTCACGTAATGTCAAGGTGATTAAGTTATACATGCAAGCTTTTCCTCTATGGTCAAACCACCGTTTAATTAGTCTGTGACTACACTGCATTACTAATAGGTCGGTAAGTGTCCATCGGTCAGATGCAAGTCAATCCACTTTTGCCAACATATAATGTCACAAGTATTTCACTTTAGAAATGGTCCGTAGCATTTCAATCTACCATTCAATTTTGTCGTGAAAATCTGTACATTTAAATACTTACCCTTTAATGACCGTGCTTGTCACACAAGTGCTTGTTATTATTCCGGAAGCAATCGAGTTTGTCTTCGATTCCTTTTTGGAAGGTAGAGGAGCCACTATGGGAGGTGGAGGTGATGTGACGTCTGCTCTTTGCTCCCACTTCTCAGCTAGTGCCTTGAATTTCTGAACACTTCCAGAGGGTTCAACGGCTGCCTTGAGAACTGTCCTCTGCTGACTCAAACGTCTTGGGCGGAGGTCTAGATCAACATTTTTCTCTGAGGGCTCAGAACCATTTTCTCTGGATTGAACAGAATGCAAAATATTCTCGTGTCTTCCATAACTCCTGGAAATTAAGTGACAGAGATGAACACAACAATTACTTCCTACATTTAATTAAACTGAAGTGTGATGATGCTAAGGTTTAGAAAAAAACTTTAAAATAAATTATTTTTTAAATGCTGAAAGGTATAGATTTTTTTCTGGGACTTTAGTGAAATGATTCTTTCAGCTCATGTATTAAATTTTAAAAACATAAACAAGATTTCTTAACATCCTTCTCGGAGACAGTACATCCGCTTAAAATTTCTGAAAACAATCTAAAGTAAAGAGATTTCATTCTTAAACCAAAAATTTTATGGTTGATTTTGAGGAAACTAATAAATATTAATCTAAATTTTTTACTCAGAAGGGGGACATCTTACAATAACTTAATTTCTAGACATAAATTTTACTCTTCTGTTTTTAGATCAAAATTCGGTACCACTTACTTAGATCGGGAGTAAAGATGTTGATCCATAGATCCTCTATGTGAAATCCAGTCAGGATCTGGAGATTCGGCAGTGACGTCAGATAAATATTCTTCCGTTGAGTAGGCATTGGAGTCGATAGGTCTGTTGGTAAAACGTCTGATAGAGACATCCGTTGAAGCATCTGACAAGTAACCTTCTGTCGAGGCGTTATCATCATTAGACCTTTGCATATTAGAAGGTTCGGGCAACAGACGAGGTTTTTCAAAGGAATCTGTTGTTGCATCGGACAGACAATCGTCGGTAGTTGTGTGACGAGAATCTTCAGTCTGGTGGCTCAGGGTTGAATGAGAATCATCATCTTCACTGTCATCACATTCGGAATGTGGAGGACGACCATTTCCCCAAGATGAGGATTCGTGATTTTTCTTGGATCTGCCTTCGGAAGTCTGCGAATTGTTGACCGTTGATTTACATTCTGATTCCTTGAGACTAACAGGCTGAGCATGAAATTTTCCAAGATGAATATCTGGATGAGAGGTTTCTGAGGCTATGTAGCTTTGGGTTGTTATCAAACCCCCATTTTTCATCACGTCGCTTTTGGCGGTAATTCTGGTGGAAAAGTATTCATTGGCATACTCTAAATCCCCGTTTTTCTTTTCATTAATGGCCATATCTGGGACATCGATCTTCATTTGGGAGTAATTGTCATCCTTCATGGTGCCATTAGTTTTGCAGATTAGAATATCTCCTAGAATTTGATCGTTGTTCTTGATAGTGTTTGACATAAATTCGTTCAATTCTGACTTGGATATAAAATCTTGGTCTCGAGACGAAATGTCTGGTCTGAGTTCATCTTTCTTAAGGAGAATCTCTGTTTTAGACAGATAAACAGCGGCTTTTGGTTTTGGAGGTTCGGATTCAGGAGGTGGAGGTGACTTCACTAGTGTTTCGACCATCATCGGTTGGTGAGGAACATTTTTCGCGGAGCTGGTAAAATTATTGGTTACACCATAGCTTACGGTACTTGAATTCTGATGCTGAGTAGTTGTCTATAGAAAATAAATATTGAATGTAAGTAAAAAAAGAAAGAAATATATTTTACATTTTTAAAACAAGTTTAAAATTAGATACGATGCATAAATTTATTGAATAAGGAAATATATACTTTTTTCATGCAAAATTTACACATTTATTCATGTTAAAAGACAAATATTTAGTCAGGTAAAAAAATAAGAGGAAAGAAACTGCTATTTAAAGAGTACAGAAGAAAAGGAGGAAGACTGGTAAATGAAAAATGATAAGTAGATGGATAGTTGATAGGCATTCAACTAAATACAGGGAAGAAGTTACGATTAAAAATAAACATAATAACCTTAATGTCTCTGCTGCTTCGTGCTGAACCTCTCATTGGAGAGGCAGAATGAGAAGAATCTTCCGAGTTATCTCCTTCGTATTCTACATCTGAAGGCATTGATGGAGGTGACATGAGTGCCTTTTCTGGTTGCAACGGCTGAACAGGTTTGCTGTGAGATAATGAAAATTGAAATACATTTTGTTGCAAGGTTGAACTGGCATTAGAACTGCAGATACTTGATGGTGAAGAGGGTGGAGGCGACATAGGACTTGTGATAGAGGATGGGGGTGTGGGTGACAGGGAAGAACCCGGTAGTTCTAAACTCCTTTTCTTGAATGCAGGCGAGTATTTTGGTAAAGTATAACTGTTATTGCTCTCACTCTTCCAAGGAGGTTCTGACAAAGATGTCTGCCTTTGTGCTGGAGCATATTCCAATTTCTTATTCCTTGGGAGACTCATTGCTTTAGTAGCTGTTACAGCTGTTATTGGTAGTGATGCTCGCCTTGATTCTTTTAAACCATCGGTATCACTGCTTACTATTGTTGGCAATTCTTTACTGGAGTTCACTTGGTAAGGTTTATCTGGTATGACTAAGCCTTTTAACTTTTGAGTAGGTTGTTTCCTGCAGTCAATAATTGACAATAGATTAGAACCAGCTGCTTTCTTACTCAATAAGTTTTCTGTATTTTTTAGATTTTTAAGGCTATATAAACCATAGTTATACCGCTTATTATTTGTGAGTTGTGTCTCGGGATATGTAGACACAATTGGTTTGGGAGGCTCAACATCTAATTTGACTGGGAGGGTTGCGTAGTTATTATTAGGTATATTGTCAGTTAAATTATTAGATGTCAAAGATGGTATACTTAAAGCTGGTTTTATGTTCGTACTGTTATATGATGTTTCTTTTTCTACAGGTTTCTTAGCAATGCTGTGCATACTATGCCATTTAGAGTCTTTTAGGAGATTGACATTTTTATTATTTTCAGCTAGTGACAATTCAGATTTTTTGCTATCAGTAATCCCTGTTATAGCTTTTATGTTGTTTTCACTTCCATAACGCTGAAGATCTTCTCGTTTACCAGTATTCTGATTGGCTTCCATTTCAGAAAACATTGCTATTCTGTCTTTGACACTCACACACTTTTCATATCGTCTTCCTGGTATAGACCATTTGTTTTCAGCGGCAGTCCTAAGACATTCTTCACTTTTCCATTTCAATCCTGCTGGTTGTTCACTATTTCTTCTACTATATGCCAAAGATGTTCCATTAGGCACATCTAGCTTCTTCACCGATGAGGAAGAACTAAGAGTACGGGCTAAAAAGTTGCTTTTAGAATCTTGGTTGCTATCACGTTGTTGACTTAAAAGCATATCCTCGTGAAACGACCTAGTCATAGCAAAATTACTGCGAGATTGTTCGTTCTTCTGTTGGTTTATTATGTTTTTAGATTTCTCACTTAGAGTAAGGGTTGAAGAAGAGTTTTCAATCATACAATGATCGCCTTCCCCAAAATTAGAGTCTTCACCTGAACTCGAGCTTTTGCTCAAAGGTGGCTTATGTTGATTAGGAACTTCTAAAGCAGTGATTTCACTGTAATATCTATTATTTTTTTGGTATTCTACCGACTTGGACACAAATTTTCTAGCTGGAACCGGGGGTGGCTTTTGTTTTGTAGATACAATTGGAGGACAAGTACTTATTTGAAGTGTTGATGGTAAAGGATCTCCATCAAGGTCATCAGCAGAATCTATGGAAGAAGATGCGAGACCCAAATCATCACTTCTCTCAGCGTCTGAATCAAGCCCTTCTTGAATGGAGTACTGCCTCATTTTGGCGGAATCGTTCGAAAATTTATCTAAAGTGCTTTGTAATCGGTTGGCAGCCGACCTGGACTGGGTTTCTGGTGATGATGCGATAGGATCTTCAAGGAAGACTCCAGAATCGTCGCAGCCAGATGACAAATTTTTACCTACAAGTGTGTCTTCGTCTAGTTGCTCGGTAGTTTTGCTGTATACTTCTTGATAAGGGACAGAATAATTGACTCGCTGTTCACCGGCGAGTATAGTTTGTGACTGGTGTTTCAGCATTGTTGTTGGCGAATGTTCCAACAAAATATCTAAAAATAACGAGTAAAAGAAATCACTAACACAGCACAATAAATTGGAAATAGTTTCAAAATGATTGAAATAAAATTCTAAAAGTTTGGATTTTTAGGAATTTATTAAACACAAAGTAATGAAAATAGAGTTTTTTTTTGTTGTTCCTAAATTAATATAGAATTAAGTTTGAAATGGAGATAACTAAATATTTGAAGCTTTTTTTAGTATAAAGATTCAGCAAGGAATGTATGCATCTGGTAACTGTATCATGATAATTTTATCTGATTAAATAATCACTACGTTCTTTAGTATTCATTTTTCTCGGGTTCCCTTGTCATTTTGATAGCATGTTTTCCACAAATTTACCTTTTTTTTTTAAATTTTGAAGAATATACGAAAGTTAAAGAACAACACGAGTTTTATAATATTTTAAATTTTATTATAACATGTATTTCACCAGCTCTCATTTCTCTTGTTTGACAACTCATATGACAAACAGAGAAACACCAGCTACACCAGTTTCTAATGCTAGGGGTCAGGAGACCTTTGGTGACAGGTTCTATGTTGACAGCTCTGTTACCAACACTGATGATTTTTGACAGTCTTCAAAGCGATGTGTGAAAAACTAACCTCGGAAATTATTGATTGTCATAGCAAATGCATTAATTAGGTCCTTGGTCATATATGCCGGGGATGGCCAAATGGCTAGGCCGCTGGATTTGTTACCACAGTCTGTGGGTTCCACTATCGGCATGGATGTTTGCTGCTGTCCGGAATCGGCTTTAATCAGTAGGTCCCGGTCTAATTAGCCCTCATGTGGCAAAAATTTGACCGTAGCGCTCCAATCCAAACATATACTGCTTAAATATAATGCACACCATTCATTAGATTTGTATCATTAAAATATGATTTAGACATAATACGGGTGTCAGGGGTATAATTTTAACCACACGTAGGTGCAGAGAAATCGTTGATTGACAAATATGAGATTTAATAGTTGTAGTTTTAAACGGGCCGAAAATATAGTTATAACGTATATAATTTAGTGGCTGGATATACATTCTCAAAAAGGAAAGTAAGAGAAAAACCAAAGACATAACAAAAATATTTTTTTTTCAAAGTGCAATATATTGTATATCAGACCAACCAACCTTCGTCTTACATACAATATATTGCATTCCCAAGACGCGAGTAAAACTTGTAAGCTACTTACTAGTGTCATGTGTGCCCTGTTCGTCATGGTGGCAGAGGTTCAGCGGAGTTGAGCCGGCTGTCGGGGCATCTAGTGACCCGGGGCCCAACGTTGTCCTCTCGTTTTCCGAAAGAAGTGAGTCACTCGCAGACAACGTATTCTTCTCGGTTGGTTGCTGTGCGCTCAAATCTTCACTAGCTGCAAAGAAATTCTTCAATTACTCAAAACATACTGGAGACAAACATGACACTTTTATTACACATTTTAATTATTATTAGAACGATAGACATAATACGAATGTAAAACGTAGGTTATTCATGGTAGTTTGATATTGTCCACTCTTAAAGATATTTATCTTTTTGCTAAAATAAGTTGCAGGGTAACATTTTGGGTGGATTTTTTGACATCCATTTTCTTTCCTTGATTTCTTGTTTTCCTCAACCTCTAAGATCTTAAATCTGATGACGAAAGCTATCGATTTTTTTAGGTTATGATAGTGATGTTTTTCAATACCATTTGTCAACTCAGAAATTTTATTGGCTGTTGGTATATGACGTGGAATTTCTGAAAATTGAGGGTGGAGAAAGCGAATTGAACCGACATTGATCTGTGAGGATTTGAAAGACATTTTCCTAACAAAAGAAATTATATTCTAAAAACAGTATCATTTATCAAATTAATTTTTAAGTCGGGCGATAAATCGACAAAACACTATCAGAACACTTACAGAATCTTGCCTCTGGTGCGTGGATGCCCTGAGTGCTTGATTTCTGTAATGTTTTTGTTTACATTCTTCTTGTAATTATATAGCTCTGTTAAATTTAGTTTATATATATATATATAGTTACTGGAATGTTCACATAGATGGAAATTTACAAAGCACTAAACGGAGATTAATATGGGCTACATTTTTTTTAACCTTAAAAATACACAGTCAAACTTAAATCTCATTTAAAAATATCTATAATATCTTTTTGAAAATATGTCACCAAATTAGGTAAAGTCTGTTTAATATACAGAAAAATCAATTTGGTTCTGTAAAATTTTCGGGAAAAAGAAAAGGCAAATGCAAGCCATCCATCAAGCAAAACACTCAACCAACCAAGTGAGTAAACGCCGAAGGAAACGGAATATGGAGATGGAAGGTTTCAAAGATATTTCCCACGATTAGCACGTTTTCACTTCGTCAAATATCGAGCGTATAACCTATCTTTGTACCACTAATACCCAACGGGATACATCTTTTGACATCCCTAATGTGAAAAGTGAAACATGCGGTTGATTATACACAGCCGCAGGCCTACCGCCATCAATTCATGCATTGTAGGTAATGATATTTTAAAGGGGAAAAAAAGTCTTAGGAATTAAATTATTGGGCCGTGAAATTTGGGTCATTTGGGATTGAAGGTGGATACATGCTAAGGAAAGTGGATTATGTTTGTTTGACGGATCGGAATAGGACGATGCGATTGCAAAGTATTCGGGAATACCAGAAATAAATAAAAACATGAGACGTCCATTAACTTGAAAAATTTTGGAGGTCGGTTAAAAAAGTGTCATTGTGAAGATTAAAAGAGCTATAGAAGAAAAAATAGCTACTTGACCAATTAAGAAAAATTTACAACATTTGTAGGCTGCAAGGCAAACTAGTCGTATTACCTAGTCGTACAGGGATTAAAATTCTTCCATCTACATAGGGGATGCTCATCTCAAAATTAAAAATTTATCAGTTACTTAAAGATACTCGATATATTCTTTTTGGTTTTGGATATAATAACATGCAAATAACACAAAATTGAAAGAAGCTTTAGTTATATTAAGCTCGGAAGAAAATAGCATTTACTACTCAGTGAAATACTTTTCAGTTCCTAAATACGTTTAAAAACAGTACTTATATTACATTATCTCTCTCTCTCTCATATATATATATATATATATATATATATATATATATATATATATATATATATATATATATATATATATTGAAATTTTTATCGATAAAGGTATTATTTATGTTCCAGAGATAAAAAGTTTACCCAAGTTATATTTTATTTCTATATAAACGTAGAACTTCAAAATTTTAAAATTAAATTTCTCTTCTTAAGTAAGTTCTAAGAAACTGGATTTAATTATTTTCCCATCATATATTGCAAAGCTCGTGAACAATAAAATAGAAAAAGTTGATATCAGACGCCTTGATTTGATTAACTAGGCAGAATCGCAGAATTAAGTTCAACAAATACAAATATTTCTTTAAAAAAATTACTGTTAAAATTAATCTAAGTTCAGTGAAACTGCAACTAAGAATATTATCCATTAAAAACCAAAGCAAAACAATAAACTACAATTCAGAAAATTGGAGTTATTCCAACCGAAGCTGATATTTTTCTAAACTCGCGTAACCAAGATTGGTCAACGCACTGCAATGGACAAAGTGGTAATCACGTCGCAATTATCCTCCCGACAGAATGCCCAATAAATAGCGTGATCCTGTCGCGGAATTCGAACACCCTATCGCATTCCGAAACGACGGAAACGGATTCTTTTTCCGAACATTCCATCCACCCTTATTCTCTTTCGATCATCCGAACGAGGTCGGAAATCAAAGCGACTTCAAGAGATCTGTCTCAAGGTCATCCGGCGAAACAATGGAAGGACAATTGCCTTCCGCCTATCTCGGTGCGTTCACCTGCCGTAGATGTTGGTAAGTTTGTAGGAAGTCGGGTTTCGACGGCAAGGGAGGAAAAAGGGTATTTCTTATGCCTTCTAACGCCGGTGTGTGTTTTTGGTGTTGTGTGTGGGGAAAATAATGACCGGAACCCAGAGAATCGGTTCCATACCAATGGATACCGGAATAAGCGGCATTTTGTACAGCGCACGGACGATAATTAGCGGTTAATGACGGTGAGAATGGAAAATATGGGTTTGATAACTTCTGCCTCGGGGGATGTCATTATATAATTACCGTGTTTCTGGTGGATCGTTATTAAGAAATCAGCCAGTGGCATTAAAATGCTTACAGGAAATGACTTAAAAACTGAGTTTGCGTCGGCGGTTGTGCCCTGAGTATGTTGTTGTATTTCACAACCATTTCGCAGCACAGTGTCCAAACACTTTCCAGGAGAGGTGGGGGATAACAGTGACACTGCCTTTTATATTGCTGTTCTGCATAGCTAGCAAGAGCTATATTGATAATATACGTAGTTCTTTGAGCGGCATTGACAAACTTTCTACAATTGCTTGCATTTAATGAAACGGATTTTGTGAATTCGTTTAAACTAAACAAAAAAAAAAATGCGTGTAATAATAGATTTACCGCATTTTTCGACCATGAGACGCACCTTTTTACATCAAAAAATCGACTTAAAATTGGGGTACGTCTTATGATCCGAATGTAACATTAAAATAAAATGAATATTTTATTATATATTATATATATAGTATATATTTTATAGATGTTTTATATATTATTTATTATATTTATTATAAAATGAATATACTATATATATATATATATATATATATATATATATATATATATATATATATATAGTATATTCATTTTATAATAAATATATTATCTTTATTAAGTAAGAAATTGAAAATATTTTCATATACCTAACAAAATATAAAATATTCTTTTCTAAAAATCCTCCCATAAATTTGAGATCCGTCTCATCTTAAGGTCCGAAAAATATGGTAACTTAAATTTAGAAGGAAAACTTACGATGACCCTCACCCCCCTTCCTCCTTGTAAATCATGAATACCTATCAAACAGGTCGACAACGATGGATCTGTTGGTCAACGAATGTTATCGGTCGATTGAACTAGGTTCAAAGTTCGAAATTTTATCTACTAAAAAGACGCTCCACCATTTTTGATCTTTACTAGATATTTTTAGAAACTGTTTTCCTGCAGTTGAACACTGTGAAAATGCAATTCAGAGCTACAATGCATATCAGGAAATTAGTTGATTCTATGACGATACAAGTTGTTATCCAGGCTTCAGAAGAAGAAAAGTTAAGATTACTGAATACTCGTACTTGCGATTCTTTAAACAAACAGGTTTTGATCCAAAATATAAAAAAAAATTACATCGAAATATTTTCAATGGAGATAGAAATAAATAAAAATCAAGTAATTAAAATACCATGCTTAACAATAAAAAAGTCGAAATAAAAGCATTGTCAAATAAATAAATTAAAAACAATCTATTGAGCGATTTTCAGGTCAATTTATATTTAAAATTCAAATTTATTCTGCTATAAAGCAATTACAAACTTGCATATTTTTGATTGATCGCAAAGGTCATTCAGAGAACGAAAGACTATTGTTTTTTCAAATGCCCTCTGTGTGTAACTAGTCTGATTTTCCCTTAAATTCATGTACTGTTTTCTGGGTACAATTAACTCAACTTCACACAATCGGACCAAAATAAAAACGAAGATCCAGTTTTAGAAATGCAAATAAAAAACTGCAATTTAAAAGGGTCTACAGGTAAAATTTCAAAATTAGCGAGTTAATTTTATTTTAAAGACGTTGTTCATTATTTACCATTCGTAAAAAAAAGTCATAGTTTAAATTGTTAAAATGCTCATGGACTTACATGTTCGTTAACTGATTTGCAAGTATACTTTTACAATTTGTACTACATTATCTTAGCAGGTAAATATATATTTCAAACGGTGTAACTTATTTCTAACTGTTTACTTATTTCATCAAGAAAATTGCTGGAAACTGAAACTTTCAAAATGTAACGTATTCTGTATAACCATTTGAAACTTGCAATATATGTAAATATTTGTACAGAGAACTTAGCTGGAATTATTATTGTAAATTGAAATATAGTTTAATTTGTGCGTTTAATATGTTTGTATTGGATTTTTAAATAATGTAACACTTTCAAAGGCTATGTGGAGATACTCTCAATATGGTGCATCCTTAAAAGGTTTCGGCCTGGTAGGGTGACTGAAAATTCGGTAGTGCGTCGCAGAGGTGCATTTGGAACTGGGACTCGAAATTCTGTTTGTAGGAGCTTGTTCTGAACACGGCAAGCTCTCTGCAGGAGTACTGTCGAGCGACTGGTACATTAGAAAGTGTTTGGATGCCTAAAGGCGGGCCGAGGTTGATCTCAATTTACCATTCTAAACGAACCTATAAGCAAACATTACTACAGAGCCAAAGAATGATTTCTTCACGTGACCATAACATGACTATTTAATGCATACCTATAACTGATCATCCAATAAAAAACTGACTGCTACTGATACAATAAATGATTCTTTTCATATTTAAGCTCTATATGATGTTATTAAAAATAAAATATGTGCCAGCTATCATGATAAAAACATGCGATAAAATTAGATATGCGCTTGAAATAATATATATAACAGTTCCGTAACTGACTGGCTGACATATAACGCACAGACCAAACTGCTGGATCTAAAGAGCTGAAATTTTGCATGGCGATTCTTCTTATAGTGTAGGGGTGCACTAAGAAAGATTTTTGAAAAATTCGTCTTAGATTTTTTTAAAATTAAATTTTTAAGCTGTTTTAGTAACTTTATTAAAGTTTGCATTTAAAATAATAATTTGAGGGTTATAAAATTTATATCACGAGAAAGATCCTAAAAATTCCTTTAAAATGAAATCTTTTTCGAATCTTTACTACCATTTTCTGATTTTTGGTGAATTTTTAAAGATTAATTTTTAGAATTTAATTTATTAAATGCTGATCACGTGATTTCCTTTTCTGGTTCTTTAAATTAATTTATCGTCACGTGCATAACAACGAAATAGACAAAAAAAATTTTTTTTCTTGCTAATGCGGTAGACGATTGGACATTATCCAAAACAATATTAAAATACAGTAAAAGATATGTTTCTCAAACTGTACTATATTAACTGTACTATATTCTTTAGTATGTTCTATTAGATTTAATTTGAATATTTTCTTCTACATTACTTTGTCTATAAAAATATCAGTTACAATTTTTTATAAATATATATTTTTGTTTATTTTTACATCAATTGCATACAATGATCGTTGTATTTATTATATATATATATATATATATATATATATATATATATATATATATATTTATTTATTTTTTGGCATTAATTGCATACACTGACCATTGTATTTTATTTGAATGAACTCCGTAGCGAAGTGCGGGTTTTCAGCTAGTTTGACATATGCTTCTTGGTACAGAAAATTTATGAGTCTTTTGACTCGGTAAGCGTTGGAAATTTTTTTTTTTTACATTAATATTGCCCAGACACTATGCATTTCCATTCAAAGACAATTCCATCTCTAACAATAAAAATCCAATTCAAAGTGATTTCGTACACCTGACGTGGATAATGAAATGAAGAGAGAATATTTATTCTATGATACAATTACAATGCATATAAAACAAAAGTAACTCGTAAACTTAGATAATCTTTTTATGCATTTATATCTACAGAACAATAAATTATATCTCTCTAGACTAGAGTTATTCAAATTAACCATTATACCCTTTGTTCTTCCGCTCACCGAAGAAACTTATTAACTTGTCTTAATTTTAGTAACCCCATGTATTTCTTTTTCATTAAAAAAAAAAAAAAAGAATCTCAAGCTGTGTGACCTTTCCCACTTCATTCACCATAACAGGAATTATTTTAATTGCAAATGTAACGGCAGAACAGAATTCTTTATTTCCCCCCACTCTTCTCCTTTAAATGTTTATCTTCTGAAATGTGAAAGCCTGTTGTGAATAAGGTTTTCGAGCAGTTTTTTCCCCCTTCCCCTTACATCATTTGCAAGGTCAAGAACAACTCTAAATCTTCAGTACGATGGGATGAAAGTAAAAGCACAAAAGGGAAAAAAAATATTTTCGTTGAGTTTGGAAATAAAACTCTGTGGAAGGCCTCTGGATTAAAAGATTTCAGTCATGCTCAGGTTGGGACTGATTAATTTGAAGGGCGTCTCACATGCAACGTCAGGACGTCAGCAGTGAAAAAAAAATGTGTTCTTTATGTAACTGTAACTTTAGCATTCTTAATTTTATATACTTTCATTGTAATTGAACGGAGGGGGAGATTTACTACTTAAATGATATGTTATTGGTGTACACATAAACAGTCGAACCCCGTTATAGCGAACCCGGTATATAACGAACAAAAATTTTGGCCCCGCCGTTTATTCTATTGTACGTAATTTAATTAGTATTGTGTCAGTTTAATGTAATCGATTTCAGTCGATTTAATTCATTAATGATCATTTTTAATAGATTTTATTATTTTTTAATACGCATTGTAAGTAATGACTTATACATTTTGTGAACTCTAGCATTTTTTTTTAACGGTTCGGATATAGCGAACCACCGGATAAAGCGAACAAAACTTTTCGTCCCTTGAAGTTCGTTATAACGGGGTTCGACTGTATTTATTGTGTATTTCAAGTCCAATACGTTTCAATTTTTAACTTAATAATTTTTTTTTCATTAGTGTCACTACGGCGATTCTGAAATTTCTTTTGAAAGAAATTTTAAAAATATGAAAACTATAAAATCTAATAAAAATTAGATATTTTTGTATTAAATGCTAAAGACTTTTAGTTTTGAAGTGATTCATTCATTTGTCATTTGAATTACCACAAAAATGGATAATTTTACGACTAAAGTTCAGGGCAAAGATTCTTTACATCTTGTCTCTGAAGAGATATGCGACAGATTTGAAGACATGGGCGAATATATATATATATATATATATATATATATATATATATATATATATATAAAACTGCGATATTCTTTGTTAGTTTCACGTGTAAAACGTTTATGAATAAGAAACGCAAGTAATTGGGACAAAGTGAAGTGACAGTAAAAAACCCAGCGAAATAAAATAGACCAGAAAGTTTAACATATTTAAGAATAACTTACAGATGAGAAGCGTATAGTTAAAGCAACGTTACACATGAAGAACCAGGAAATTGAAAAGCCTCAAAAGGATGAAGTGTAACTAACAAAAACGTCATGCGAAGGTCCAGCTGTATAAATCGCTCAGGCTTGTATCTCTTCTACCACAGAAATTTAAATTACAATATCGTTCTTTTGTAAATCGAAAGCAGGTAGATAAGATGGTAATCAGCACATTAGCTAAAAAGCCTTCTTTATTTTAATCTTCCGAAGTGTTCAATATTTAACAGGATCTGCCAAGCGTGCATCAGAATTTCCCATAGCGCTCAATTCGTGCGTTGTTTACAAGGCACAGGGATATATGAATAAAAAGAAATATGAGTATTTTTAGCGGCTTAGTGGGCGTCATCGGAACAAAGGAAGAGAGTTTAACAATAGGACGACCTTAATCCAGGGTAGAGGAGATAGTCCGGATCAGTGGGACGGCTGTGTGACGTCAGAAGATACAGATCTGTCGCCAATGGTCGGTGAGAAACAATCATTTGTGGAATGCAATCTAGATTCATCGCAGTAGCAATTCTATTTTGGTCCCTTTTTTCGCAAGTCTGCATGTTGATTGACGGATTTTAGTTCGTCGGCAATATGCAGAAAAAAACTTGGTTACAGTGTTATCCCACATAATGGCGTAAATTTCTTTCACACCTACAGTAAGGAGTTTTTATTTATTTACATTTCTGGCAAATTTTTTTCTTTACTAACAAGTTCTTCAGTAGAATGGTATTTTTTATAAACGTAAACATCTTAACGAAGACAAAAAACAATTATTTTGTGTACGGAATTTAAATTCAATAAAGTTATTAACGTTATCAAACAGCTTTATTCAGTCCCGGGAATTACAGATTGGTACTACGTTACAAATACTCCCAATAATTTCCGTACTTCGTTACGCATCTGAACGCAAAAACTACTGTAGGCAAACTCACGAACAACCAAATCTGCTGGTCGATTGTACTTAGTGTACTGTGTGACTAAAATTCCGGTTGGGTTACTATGGTTCCGTTAAATTACATTCATTATCTTTATGCTATTATAGACTTTGCAAATGTCTGCATAAATAAACCATTTAGAGAAGATTAAAATGAACTATGTATTGTGGTTTAAACATGACTTAGTTGAAATAATAACGAAACTTACATATCCTTTCAATTTTAATTCTGGAGAAAGTCTGATACAAATTGTCTTGTTGATGAACCATGCCGATATCTTTCTGGACAATGGGTATTTAAATGCTTTTTTATGTCTAGACTTTTTCTTAATTGCTGCCCTGATAATCCGGGTAACAGATAACCCGCCCACGGATAATCAGGAGTTTGCTGCAATCATTAATAATCCGATAAGATTCGTATTCCTGTAGTTAACACCATTTAATCGTTGGCAAAGTAATCAACAAGTCACCAGTTTGGCAGAGGCAATGCATTTGGAACCTTACTTAAAAATCGAAATGCACTGCTCCGCTTAAACTGGTCTAAACTAATAGTTATCCCGGGTCACGTCTGAACATTTGTTTCTAAGAAAACGGCATTTAACTTGCTCCAATACGTACGTATTCAGTCTAGTATGAAAAATAATGCGTTGGGGTGAGAAGAGATCAAAGTTAATGCCTTTGAAGAAAATTAGATTTTGCGTTCTTGCCAGTAGACAAATTTATCTTCATTCTCACATTTTAGAATGCCAGGTTACATCTAACAGCTTGAAACCATTTCTGCTTTTACAAGCAGCGAACAACAATAATTTACAGCAAAAGTGCAGTTTTCCCAGAATCAATCAAGCTTTAAAGCTGAAATACTGCAGAAGCATTTTACATAAATTTTAATACATTACTCTTGGAGTCATTTATGTTTCACTTATGTTCTTTGGTTCACGTTATAAAGTAGGCATAAAGAAATTCATAAAAAAAAGTTAAACGGGAGTTTTATCTAATCTAGATGAAAGAAAATTTAGAAGGTAAAGTAATGAAATAAAGCCAAAAAGTTAATGAATTATGTCTCCTATTTTAAGTCCATATAGATGATACTATCACGAAAAGTTTAAACGATAGACTATTTATCTATGGATTACAGATAATAGAATATTATATCTGTACCCTTTCTTAAGAACCAGTTGCGATTTCAGTAAACCCGAAAAATCAGACGGGCTTTTTCGAATGCCTAATTGATGCTCTTTCTTTTTGCCAAGTCAATTGGTATTCGGCCAAAAGATGGAGACAAGTAAGGACATGCAGATATCTTTCTTTAAGAATTTTAAATCATAAAATCAGTAAAACTGGAGAATTATTACCACATATAGGACAAAGGAAAACATCTCCCTTATGAAGGCCTATCTTGGGCTGTGAAGCCACCGAAGAAAAGAAACAATTTAAAATAATATTTTAAAACAAGGACAAAACAGTTTTTGCTTGCTTCGTCTATTCACATAACTCATAGATGATGCACCGGAAGAAGAGATGATAAAAGTGCGGCTAATTTTCAAAGCCAATTCCTTGCATCGAAAGCCATAAAAACTTCCCGACGAAAATAAAGAATTTTGTAGCAACATAATTTCATTAACAATTTTGCTGTTTGCAGCCCCCTTCCAATTGTTAACAAATTAATATATTTCTTACAATTATACGGCATTTATTGAAAAGATTTTGGCTATTGCCTTTTATTGTAAATATTTAAATAATACTTTATGGCTATGCAATCATTTTTATCAATGTCTTGCTTGCATCCATCCAAGAGTCCGTATAATGAACCTTAATGTTCGACCCTTCAACGAAACGAGGAATCCGCGATTAACGTTATCCCAGAGTTCAGTCGAAAATCAAAACTATCAACCACTGGATACTTGAGATAGCATTAATTGCTATCAACCGAGTTCATCTGGGGTATAAAAACAAGCACCCAGTCCCCAGTGACCTTTCCCAACAGGTGGAGGTTATATGAAATACCAGTAGATGGGTTGAATGAAGCTAAGGTCAAATCGGACAACAATAGCCTCAGCAGTCCATCTGCTTCGTTTTTTCCTAGATGGCCGTTAGCAGAAAACCCACGCGGTGATTTTTTTTTTCTGTCCGTAGTGGGCTGACCACCCACTATCTCTGATGCTTTCCTTGTATCAGATAATTCATGCAAGCAAAAGAAACACACAAAGCGTTTAGATTTGTTTTTCTTCTCCAAACGGACATTTAAGACAATGGCCGATTCATCGTTGAATTTTGGAGATGGGAAGGTAAACATGTCGACTGGAAGTGGCAAAAAGAACAAAGAACTTGTTCAATGATCCATTCCACCAACTGTAATTGATCTGTAGATGAGGTGAATGAAAGTATCAGAAAAAAAAGGTAATTTTTTATCCGATACAAACTTAACTGTTTTTTCTAACACGTATAAAATTAATATGGGTATACCAATGTTTACAAGCGCAAGTGACATTTATTTTACGCTTATTCGTACAAAGATGGCGAATAGGTGTCAGTTTTGTCGATGAATTTAGTGCAGTCCAACAACAATTTCAAACATACGGCTTATTAATTTATATATTTTACTACTGTGTCCAATCTTTTTCTTTATAATTTTTTTAGATAAATATTTAATGAAAGCCAAATATTTAATGAAATATGGTACCACGATTAAATATCGAAGTTAGTCTCTCTGAAAAATGAGAGTCTGTGAGGTTCCTTTAATATTTTCACAGTTTTGTGAATTCGGACAAGTTTTGTCGACAGCTTTTTCAAAGGGATTGGTCAAAGCGACTTGAAAAAGTCGATCATAATTGAATAAAATAAAATAAAAATAAATCAATCTACAAACAAAAATGCATTAGCACACAAGCAACAACAAGCTACCTGGCCATGATCAACATAACATGACTAAAAAAGATATTTTTTTAAGGCAAATATTGTTCTAAAAAGCCCGGTTGTTTGTCAAGATTATTTCAAAATAAGGACGATTAAAATTAACACTTTCAACATACGGGCAAATCCGAACATTCTTGCTTAATAAACAAACTGAACTCTTTTAACAAAACCTCCGGCTGAACGATGACCGATTGGCTACGGTGCTATTTTTCGGAACATGTGTCGGCAGATTCAAATCCGGCGGTAGACAATTTAGCCGTGCGGAATCGACTTTTAAGTCCTGGCCAGTTAAGCCACCGTGTCGGGGGAAAAAAAAATAAAAATATGACGTAGAACAACCAAATAAACTTCAAAATGTGACTATTAAGAACTCGTTTACAGAAAACTTCGAAATGCTATTTCAATAGTTAAGTAAAAACATCAGATTTCTTTCTTTTTAACTTCTTGCATGCCTAATTCCCATTGTTTGTTTTTCAATGCGGCTGGCCCATTGTTTTAACTCCCACTGTTGAATTATCGAACTTGAAACAGATAATTCAAAATATTCGGACTGCATTTATAAGAATTTGACGATAACTAAATGCTTAACAGGAAAGTAGGGTTCAATGGGTCAAAAACATTCAACCCTTAATAACTATAAAGTGTTCATCTTCCGAAAAACTACCTAAAAAATAGTAAGTTATACTTTATAGAATTCTTATGCTTTCTTATTGGAGCTATCAAAACATTAAGGGGTTAAAATTTTCTTTTCACTTCAGCTTTGAACATGAAAAATAAATTCCATAGGAAAACACATTTTACCGATTACTAGTTATAACTTCAATTTCTACGAAAATTTTCTAACAACTTTTATAGCACAGAAATGTAGCTGATTCCATAAGAATTTGAATTTTTAGAATATTTGCGCAGAATAAATATTCTTACTATACAGGCGAAAACAACATTTTGTTTACCAAAGTCTTCTTATTCGTACAATTTCTCTTCTCTGTTTGAGAAAATATAAAGAATGATACAAATTACTTCAGATGTTTATAAGTTAGTCCCTAGACCGCAAATTTATTTTCACTTTTTATCACCTATTTTTTTTTTTTCTTCTGCCCAGCGACGCTTACTGGTTGGTGAAGGCGGCCGGCGTTTTAATTCCAGAATTCGGGGGCGTCCGGAGAGCTACAGATTCCATTGGCAAAAAGAAAAGAGTTGTTGCCAGAGCGATCGCTGACCTTCTGACCGGTTAGACAAGTTCCATCTAAATGGCCTTGCTCCCTGGATTTGGCGACCAACGCCAAAGAGCTCCGCACTTCTTTTACGTGAATGGGCACTTCGCAACGCTGCCTCTTCGTTACAACGAGCGTAAATTTATGGAGCGTATTATACGCACACAACACACAGCTCGGCAGAGAGATACAATCGTAGAAGCTACAGGCAGGCTCGGAGCGTGACTGCCCATAGAGATACTACAAGTCTTCATGTACCAGCGATCGAGGCTAGGAGAGATGGGTCTATGTTTCTCGTGAGATATACGATTCGCAAATGAAAACCGTTTTCATTGTACGCAGCGTTTTTTCCCGGAACTTATCCGTTGCTTGATTACACGTATCCCGCACTTAATTTCGGGCATGAAGGGGTAAGGGAGGGGTGGTTGTGGAAGGGGAAAGAAAGGGAGATAGGTTCCAGACCAGATACTAATTGTATTTCATGTTAAAAGAGCGATACCGAGCGGTGCATGTTTTAAAGGAAGGAATGTTTGTTCCCGGGAGAAATTCTGCGCGATGCGGGTCTCTTGATGAGAGAAGTGATTCTGTAAACTAGTATTTACCGATCTGAGATACGTTAAAGCAAAGGGGTAACATTTAGATTAAAAAATAAAATAAACATTACGTTAATAATGGCCCAGAAAGAGAGAGAAATCATCCCGACAATCTCTTTACGATAGTCTTTTGCTTCATTATACAGTCGAACCCCGTTATAACGAACTTCAAGGGAAAAAAGGATTTGTTCGCTTTATCCGGTGGTTCGCTATATCCGAACCATTAAGAAAAATGCTAGAGTTCACAAAATGTATAACTCATTAGTTGCAATGTGTATTCAATAATGATATATTAAAAATGATAAAATCTATTCAAAATGATCCTTAATGAATTAAATCGACTAAAACATATTACATTTAACTGACATAATACTAATTAAATTACATACAATAGGAAAACGGTGGGACCAAAATTTTCGTTCGTTATATCCATGAGTTCATTATATACCGGGTTTGCTATAACGGGGTTCGACTGTATATATACACACAGCCGTTCAGTGCTATCAGTCAATACTTCTGTGTTTTACAAATATTCTAATTGTTGGTTAGTGCTCAATACTACAGGTCATCAGAAACTGATTGTATTACCTGAAGTCGAAACTCAAATGGCGTCATGTGTATGTGAGGAGGAGATTGTGCGCAAAATTTCGAGATAGTGTGGTAGATAGGTCTTATAATGCGCATTTCCATGTTCAAACCCTTTCCCCTTCTAAAATTTTCCTAAATTAATAATTAACAAGAATTATTAAGGGTCAGACTGTAATGTAAATATGACTATTTCTCCACGGCAGTAATGCTCCCAGAGTGTGGTAGATAGCTCTTATAATGCGCGTTTCAGTGTTCAAACACTTTCCCCTTCTAAAATTACGTTATTTAGCAAAATTTAGTACGTACCCTTCTAAAATTTTGCGAAATTAATAATTAACAAGGATTATTAAGGATAAAAATATTTGTATGCAAATTAAAATACTCAGTACAACACGACTTTGTTGATACGCTAGTTTGTAATATTTTAAACAAAATTCTCTCAACACTTAGATCAATAAGAGAAATTTAAAAATACCAAATCCTTTCTCCCTTTTATATTTTCCAAAGTAAATAACTAACAGGGACTATTAAAGATAAGTAGTTTATCTGCTCTAATTAAAATACACAGTACAACCCGAATCTGTTGAAACGCGAATATATATCAAATGTTTTAATTTTATCATAACGCTTAGATCAGTATCAGACACGTAAAAGAAAAGTCCAAAAAATTAAAAATTAAAAAATGCTTTCATTTGGAAGGCCATGTGCTGCTCTACTGATCCGTACGTATCAGGTTGCGAACCACGAATACAGAAGTAAAAGAAAGCACCCAGTGTGACAAATAGCACTTTGAAAGAGTTGAAAGATGTTCATTCACCAAAACCTTTGTTTAGAATAATGTTACCAAAACTTACACAGCAAAGTTTTTGTTGTTTACCAGTCGAAGAAATGAATTTGATTAAAACAAATCTTTTATGACTTAATTTTAAACAAAGGGGTCGTAGAATAAAAATTTCTTTTTTTTTTCTATAATAGTATTACAACTTTTAAATATAACATCTGTCAAATACATTGTTAGTCTTTCCGTGTAGTATACGCCACGTAAATTCCGAGCTATTTCCTTGAAAAATACTTCAAAGACATTTCGCTTAAAATATGAATACAAATCAGCGTGTGTATTCATAGAATGTGTCTCACCGGCCATTAATCACAGTTGATGGTGTCTAAAGGTGTTTTTCTCACAGCTGTAAAATAGACAATAGAATTCCTCGGCATAACAAAGAGTAGCACTCGGATTATTTGTTGCAGAATGTTCGCCCTTTGTGACTTCTACACTTGCATAATAATAACAGCTCATGTATATATGAAACTCCCACTTGAGTTAATCAAGTTTGTAATTTTCCGAAACACTGCACGCTCGTTTCCGGAATTCAAAGATAAAAAAGATAAAATTTCACGACCCCGAAGCATCTACAACTTTTGAACAAAAATTTCCAACATAACTTGAACAAAGTTTTATCAACCCTTCATTAATTCAAGCAACTAATTACCATACCAAATATGCTTAATTTCTATTATTAAAAATCCTAAGGTGCGAAAGGGTTGATACGAAAAAGATTTATGAATATATTAGTAATATTTTATACTCGTATTCCGATGGTTTACATTGCAGAAACTTTTATGAAAGTATGTTTAAGTGCTGAACAAAAATGTTTCATGAATATTCTACCTAAAATAAAAAAGAGCTCAACAAACAACTAGAATATAGCTACTTTCAAAGTAATGAATCAAATAACAATAAAATAACAATTTTATGTGGAATATATATATATATATATATATATATATATATATATATATATATATATATATAGAGAGAGAGAGAGAGAGAGAGAGAGAGAGAGATAGATAGATACAGTGGAATCTCGATCTATCGTTTTTCAAGGGACCGGCTGAGCTGAACGATAAATGCGGTGGTTACTGTATATATATATATATATATATATATATATATATATATATATATATATATATATATATATATATGAATGAGTGTGTATATGTGATAAGAACAGCCTGTATAAGGAAAAAGAAAAAAAAAAACTTTATGTAAGAATTGTTTGATAAATGAGTAACAAGCATTAACATAAATAAATTTATCAGTAGTTTATTACAGAAATGTTAGAGCATAACGTAGAATTGTATCATACATTTCACTTTCCTTGAATTAGTCTTATCTATGCAATTAAATTCGGAACTCTCACTGATTTTGAATGGGCGTTTATTATCAATAAACAGATGCATACCCGATGTTTCGACATTACTACAATACAATTGAGGTCAATAAATGACATGACAAATATTTTGACATCCAAGTCACGCCACAATTTCGGTGGCAGATGTTTTATTAGCACATCGCGGCAAGGTGAAACGGGGTGAACAGGCAACTACAAACACTTTTAATGTATGCTACCGAGATAACAATTTATCGCTGCGAGGGGGAAAAAAAAGTAGCGAGATGACGAAATCTAACATTTTATACACTTGTAATAAAACGAACCTCGGTTCCACCATTAGTTGTGTTTGTAAAAGTGAAAGCGAACGGGCGTTGTAATTCATGGAAGTAGAGAAATCGGCAAGTCATGAATGAGTCCGCTAGTAAAAAGAGACATCCTGACCCAGCTGAAAATCAACAGATGTCACGTCACTTTTCACAACTGGGAGAGTGAAATAATCACAGTTATTATGCGCAGTTGTTGCGCCAATATCACACGTGACAGTCACGACAGCGAAGACAGATTTGGTCATTTTTCACGCATTTCGGCGCTTTCTCGTGAGTAGAATGGGGGTGAGAAGTGGAACAAAGGTCTGAAATTTGACATTCAAGGGAAAATGGCGCAGGCAATTTACATAATACGGGAAAGTCACGCTTTTGAACTACATAGGAGGTCCTTGGAGTTTTGCCATCTATGGGGAGGTCCCGTTGAGTTGCACGGGTTAACTAGCGTGGCAACGAATGTACTAGACAATAAAATAATTGAAATATAAAATTGCTTAATGTATATTTGGTCAAATTTTTAAAAGTTTGAGAACCAAACGATCGAGCATATACAATTTCTGCGCCAATTAGCAAACAATTAATAGTTAATGGTTTATCTCAGTAATGGTTATACTATTAGGTCAAGAAATAATCCCTTCGCATACAGTTACACATAACGAGTGTGCATACACAGGATATGGATTACAGCTGATCCAGTACAATGGCAACGCATCTTTAGGCTAATATGTTGAAGGATGGGCAGTATCACGTAGAGGTTTTTCCAAAGAATTCCGTGCTAGTTACAAAGCAACAAAATATAGCGTTACAAATTCGAAGTATCCAGGATATAAATACTGATAACATTCTGGGTTCGTGACTAGGGTCGTTTCTTTGCAACTATACGAAAGCAATCGTATCTTCACATCAAACTATTTTTCAATCCTTTTAATTCCACTGCCCTACACAGCATGACTTTAAAAGGCAAGAACAAACAGTATTCTTTTTATTATTGGCTTGAACTCACTACTTCTGGATTAACAGATTAGCGAATTCATTTGTATAACCATAGAAAGCCAGATACTGAAAGTCCAATATATGGAAGATGGACTTAAATGTCATTATTAATATTGAAAGGAAATTATATTTTCTGAGTAGAGAAAGTACATACAGTCCTTTTTATTAATAAAACTTACTAGTTGTATCTGTGCTGTTGAAACTTTGACTAATGGATGAATGAATCATGGTAGTATTCGAATAGAGTATGAAGATCAGAAGAAAAAAAACTCAGGATGCTATTTTGTGAATTTTAGATATGAATTCTTCGCCGTGGACGTAATCAATAAATGACTCAAATCTGTTTAAATCTGGCACAATGGGATGATAAAAATTTCAGGAATTTGAAATTACAGTGCATAACAGGGATACCTTGCATAAGACTTGTGTAAGGTATTAAAAGAGGGGCAAAACAGCCTCTTAAAACCCACAATCAAAGTTAAAAATGGCAACTCGCTCTAAACCAGTAGGTACAGTTCTTCAGGTCGCAAATTATGAGGTGTGATTATCTCCATGGGCAATTCGCAAGAGCGTATGTGAATTGCCAATGGATGCAACTACGCCTAATACTCTGCGGTCTAATGAAGATCTATAACAAGTAACTGCTATTTTAATTTTTTTTATCTGGTTTTCCATCATTTTAATTACAGGTAATTACAATGAATTATTTAAATCTACTTATCAGCAGATTAAAAAAAAGTTTTTATGTTCTAAATTTCCAATGGCGGGTACAAAAGATATCTGAGGCCAAAAGAAAGAAACGATGAACAAAATGAAATACGAAAAGCACCCACAGAAAGAGATTCTAAGTCTATATACCCAGAAAACATAAAGACGTTAGTATACAAAAAATTCATTTTGCGGTTTAACTTCGAAACCAGAGATATGAAATTATAACTATTCATCTACATTATTTTCAAACCGAAACAAGAATGAAATTAAGGCATATATTGTTCCACAGGACATATATTTTTCAGTACCCAAGAGTATGTTCATTTAGTTCCAGTAACCGTATTTCATAAGTGGGGAGAGAACTCATCGGATCGTAAAATTGAAAATCTGTTGAACCAAACAACAAAATAATAAAGATAGAGCGAACAAGCTTGTTCATGTAACGCGAGGAAAAATTGGGAAAGAAACTAACTTACAAAATAAACGGGCAAGTAAACGATAGAGGGATAATAAATCAAATCTGAAATTGGGCATGTCAGGCTTTAACTATGGGCAAATTTGAAAAGTGGAGATTTATGGATGCTAAAAAGATAGATGTTACAGCTCTAGAAGGAAAATTATACCTTTGCGGGCGTAATTATGCAGGGAAAGTGAGAGAGGGAAAAAAACTGAGCGAGGTACAATATGCAGCTAAAAGGACTTCGACATTCAAAAGTGATACACGGAAAGGTTTTTAGGGATAATAAAGTTTCTTAACATCAAGGACTGATTGACTTGGAAAATTTGTGATATAGACAGATAAAAGAGAACTGAACTCGAACCATAAAATTTCCTGTCGCTGTGTGGTTACCAGTGGTGTACTTATAATGACCTAACAAGTCAAATATGGGCGTGTACCTGTCATCTACCTTTAAACTTAAAATAAAGTAGAGGAAATATCTAATTCTAACGTTCATATTATTTTATTGTCCTGCATAAAGCTCTCCATATACCAGACATATTTCAACAAAGTCATTAACTAAAACTTAGATTCTGTTCTTTACTATTTTCACACTGTTAACAGTTCATTGAATGTGTCCTACAGATTTAAGGCTGCTATGTACTACCCCATGAGATTCGCTCACCTCAATGTTAACCCATGGAGAAAATTTGTCCAAGGATTGTAGACTTAAATTTAAAGATTTTGATTTAAAAATTGTACTCCGTAATAGAGAAAGAAATTTTACACCTTGGAGCATTTTTCATTTTTTTTAAAATGCAAATAATATTTTAAAATTTTAATTATTTTGGGGAAAAAAACTAGTATAGCGTGTTTTGAACGCTCATCAATTCCTTTGGTGGACGAAATTGATAAAATGAATCCTGTTGCAAGGTGCAGAAAAGTTCAGGCTATCTGAAAATACCATTTTTATTGGATTATCAGCATTTATGTAGTTAAGCATAGTAGACAAATTTTCTCCATTGGTTAACATAGAGGGGAGAGAATCCCACAGGGTTAGTACACAGCACCTTAACAGAAGTAAAGGTTTGGTAAATATTATTCTACACACATTTATTGCACCCTTTTTTCATCATACATCCCTGTGTACTAAATTACTGCCTATCTTGATTTTTTTTCGCTTCTCATAACCCAACAGAGATTTGAGAGTCCAATATGAGCCTCAGTATACATTATTTGGGATTTAGTATACACATATGAGCGTATGAGTCAACACAAACAAGGGCGAAACTGACGCAAGGAAATTACGTTCTAAACTTATCTAATTAGAATTTCGTTTTCTTCGTTGGCACAGGGTACAAATGTATGTTTAGATAAATTATGTTGCAGTTCGTACACTCGGAAATTAAATTAAAAATTGTAAAGATCATTAAAACATAAATTAGAATTATTGTAGAAACACATGGCAAACTACCTCTGAAATAATTTATAGTATTAATAAAGCACTTTTTAAATATTAGGTAGAAACTGCAATATTTGTCACGTAATTAACTTACGTTTGCATATAAATTATATATTATCCATACACACGCATACAAAAAGAGAAATTACCTTCACTATTATTTTAAAAGTAGAAAAATGTGATCTCTAAATATCCGATCGTAATCCAGGTCCGTATTCAACAACTCAAACACCTGCACCCAGTGTTTTTATGCGCATCTATGATCCGAATACTGAGTCACATAAAAGAATATTAAAATACTTTTAAGAAATAAGCAAGGTCATTTATTTTCACAATAATATTATTTCAGTATAATATAAAAGAATTATACCTCTATCTCACCGAATCCTCCATAAGACCTCGATCGATAAGAGGATGACAAATCAAACAAAAGACTGTAGAAAAAAATGATCCTTTCACTACAATGCCTAACAGACGATTTTGAACACACAATAAGCTTAAAAGCTACGCGATCAATCACTATCCAATGATTTCTATCGCCATATCCGAAATTCCACAGCAACAAAAGTACCATCTCCCGTATATCAGTATTCAAAACTATATCCGTACAATTAGAATCCCCTCCCGATATCTCGGAGTAATTATCATCGGCAGTCGGATGAATCAGCAACGAGCAACAAACAGCGTGTCTACTGTTTTTCCGCGTTTTGCTGGCGCTAGATACAATCGCATCTGGGTAAAGATAAATTTGGGCTTCCTGTGTCGCTTTTTGCGTTTTATCAATGAATGGAGCACAAACAAATTACGCATTTTGATACATCAATAGTGTTTTGTTTCCGCGCATGTCAACGAAATGCTGATGTGACTCACTCGGAAATGCTTTTAATGAACGTCAGCCGCGAAAATTTTGTCAGCGGTGGAAATTGCTGGTGGATGAAGAAATCGTGAACTTCGCTGCAGTGCGATAGAAACGTATTTGATGGCATATATTATGCCAGATTTTATCTCATTAGCATGGTAACCATATATAAAACGTAAACCGCAGAGTTTATGACTAGAGTTGACGAGCTAGATGAGTAAAATTTAAATTAAAACATTTAAATCATAAATGAAAAAATATATTTAAGAAATAGCATATCTTTGAGGCTTTTGGTAACTTAGCCACCTATAATTAACCTATCTAGGCCAATAAATATTGATAAGTAAGTATGGTATGCAAGATCAATTGACATTTCTTAGGTATGTGACACCTGAACTTCTTCATAAATTTCTTTCAAATAATAATAATAATAATAATAATAATAATAATAATAAATAAAAATAAAAACAGAAATATCTTCAAATTTTTTTTCTTTTAAAATAATTAAATTTTTATAACAATTATGGAAACAAAGTTTTGGAAATGTCAATATTTACTCCACTATCTTACCTTCAATAAATTCAACAATTCCTAACTGACAACTCAACACCATTAGTAAAAAAGAAAAATGAAGTTCTCCAAGCCCAGTAATTACACAATCTGGATCAATATGTCATTAAGTTGCTCCTCAAATAAACAGTATTTTCCTTGAATATTCAATGAAAATATTCCCTCTTCATTATACTAATAATTATGGTTAACCAACTAACTCGTTCATCTCCGAAGGATGAACACCTCTCGTAGTATCTTGAACTTATATTCTACAATTAATAAACATTAGAACGAGTTATAAATTTTGTGTTCATCATCATTGAGTAAATATTTTGAAAAGTATGAGTAATTACAAAGCCATGTCAAATAAAAGTGTCATAGAAGTTCTTTCTATATGCTGTGGCATTGAAAAATTACCAAAAATATAATTTACAGCAAAAAAGACAATGTCCTGATGGCTCACATCTGAATTTAGACGTACATATCCAACAAACGAGCAAAACTGAAAATTTTCAATTTCATTTAAGTTCACACTGGTCCAGCTATCTTCGAATAAGCTACATTTTACAGTCTAATTGCAATCAGGCCCAAGTTTATGAATTATATAACCATGGCGTTTGTTATATAACCATGGCACCAGTTGATTCCACCCACAACTCACTTTAAAAATGAGTCTCTTTGCAATAAATTTCTCCGGACAACGTTTCGAAGATACCAGCCTACAGTGTTCGAAACCACTTTTACCTTATCAAGGCGATCAAATTTCCTCGAAATTACATTGTAATGTTCAAGAATATCCGAATTCATTGGTTACTTCCTTGTCCAATTTTATCTAAAGCAATCTAATTCGTATAATAAATCAGACCCCATTTAGATATCTTTTGGAATCGCATAGTGAACAGCGCTTTATCCGTTGCCGTCGCTGGTTTTTCAAAGAAAGTGATTTTCGGTAGCTTCCCCCAAGGGGCACAAAAAATCACTCACCCGCGCGCGCACACGGCAAGCAAGCAATTCAAGAGGTCACCTGTCCGACGAACGTAATGCTTATGCAGAAATTGCACTCTTAACATAAATTACGGAACTTTAAAAGTTGCCTTGAGGTACGGTTTGACTTTATTTTCAATTGAACCCCGAGGACAATTTGCGTCGTTTCCTCTCTTCCCTTTCTATAATATTGGCTTTAGTGGGTGTTTTATTTGAGATTTCACTCGTATATAAACTTGCAAAGATTCTGGAATGCAACAATGCTCAGACTTTTGGGGGAAGTTATGATTCGAGATTACATATGTTATACTTATGTTTGTACCATGGAAATTTAAATTCTAACACCGTAGAAACGGCTATGAACATCCAAGCTTAACGCAGGATTCGGAACCACAAACTCAGGTTCGGAAGACAAGGACCTAAGCAGGATGTTTACACTTTGTTTCATTTGAGAATACATTCGGGGGATCAAAGTACCAAAGAAAAAAATTGCGCATTGCAAACGTAAATTAATACTTTCCTCAGAGAAAAGGCTCTTTAAAAAGATACACAAAGTGCTGCGCTGCCCCACAGCAATTGTTTGGACCTAATTTAAGGGTTGTTTGACACCCATGTCCTCCAGCGATGTAATAGGGATGGACCTACTTTTATCTTGATGTGCTGTTATATAATGAAGAGAAAAACCCTGAAGCCAGGGATTGTCTTTTCGGAAATAAACTGTACGTCTTTCGGAAACAGACTGCACTAATTAACTGAACTGACAGATAGTATTCAGTTTATCACTGGCCGCATTTCTGTTGGACTCCGAACTTACTGTTTGCCCCTATCTCTCTCTCTATAATATATTGATGTTTCGTTGTTTAGGGCAAGAGCAGAAGGGGGTAGTTGTATCACCAACTTACAAAAGAGCTCAAAATTTGGTTGAACAAATGAGTTATTCCAATGTTAATACGCCTCCCAGGAAATGAACTTGGTTTTACCACTGTTTCAAGGTGGTTGGTTCGGAGACATAACGATCATCTTTTGTAACTCAAGATAAAAACCCTCTTTTTTCTATGGCCGGATACTACGTGCCTTTCCATTACAACAGCTCTTTTGAAGATGGATCAAGATTTATGTCTGTCATGTTTAGAGAACATTAATAAAACAAGATGCGCTTAATTTGATTGACTGAGAACCTAGAATTAGTGTGATAGATGTTTCTAAAAAAAATAATAAATAAAATTTGAACAGAATTCCAAGCACCAAGATCTGCATTTCGGATATAATCAAGCAAGATGGCTTCCATAATCTGCCATCATTAAACAAGCAGAACTTAAAGAAATCACCATTAAAAGGCTTTCTTCAAGTACACTCACAGTGAAGACAACCTTCATAGCAGGTCCAGATCTTTTATGTAAGATTCCGTAATCCAGAACGTATTATGATGGGAGATCACGCGACCTTTGGCTGGATTATGGAAGAAGCCTCAACAAGTGGTCGGTCTGCTGGTCATCCGTATCGGAAATAGGAAGGAGAAGTCTTGACTGCAAGGCCGTCGGTTCGCAAAAATTCGCAGCTGAGAAGCAAATGAGGGATTACGATTATCTTCGTCGAGTCTTTTTTTTTTATTATTATCTTCATCTGAGGCGTTTATTTTTTGCTTCCGTTGCTTTTAGCTGTTGTTTTGGAGCTGTAAATCTTGCACAGTAGATAGGCTTCCACGAGAAAAAAGATAAAACGTATGGGTACGGTTCATTTAGAGGCTATACATTTAAGTGGGTATGGAAAGAGGAAATGAAAATCTGGTATAGTAGGAATGAAGGCTAAAAAGAGAGATTAAAGTAAGTGGAGTAAAACTTTCGTAGCAAACTCTAAGGGTTATAGGTTCATACGCATTCATTTGTCAATATACATTTAGAATATATATATATATATAATATATATATATATATATATATATATATATTTGAGTATCAAATGAGGTTTGAAGAGTTTTAGCATATATTTTTGGGGTATTTATTCTTACAAGTGTAACTGACTGCATAATTTTAAGAGCATTTGAAATATTTTTATATTTACCTCAAATTTTCTTTTGTGTTCGTTTGATATTTTCTTCAAAAAGGTTTTTATATAATTTTCTTTGGAGTATGCAAATACTTTCATATGAAATTAAACAACAAAATCTCTTTCGATGTTTTTTAATTCAACCGACCATCCGATAATAATTTTTGTAGGTTTTTCGTGCATAATAATGTGGATTAAATATTAATTGTCCAGTTATCTGACTGAATAACAACACGGGTCCTAAACCCAGAAATAACCCTTTTTCAAGATGAAAAACAGACACGTTTTATTTTTACTACAGCATTTTTATACCTCTATGAATACAGTCGAACCCCGTTATAACGAACTCCAAGGGACCAACGGTTTTGTTCGCTTTATCCGAACCATTAAGAAAAAATGCTAGAATTCACAAAATGTATAACTCATTAGTTGCAATGTGTATTCAATAATGATGTATTAAAAAATGATAAAATCTATTAAAAGTGATTATTAATGAATTCAATCGACTAGAATCGATAACATTAAACTGACGCAATACTAATTAAATTACATACAATAGGAAAACGGCGGGACCAAAAATTTCGTTCGTTATATCCTTGAGTTCGTTATATACCAGGTTCGCTATAACGGGATTCGACTGTAGTTCCTTTTAACCTCTGGAATAATTCATTTTTCACTGTATACGATGACATTTTTAGATTATCCGACATGACAAAACGAAAAAGCAAACATACCAGTGTTACTATGTTTGCGTTTTCCTACTATCCAACCAGAAAATGACATGGTATAATTGGTGAACTCAGGTAATAAAACGTTGCCCTCATGTAAGAACATAAATCCGCACTGCATCCGGCACAGTCGCTAATGAAGCTTTGACGGCAACTTAAGAACCGCATGTTACTATCGTTCTTGAAAAGCGTCAGCTCCCTCGGTACTCCTTGCAATACGTGCCGAACAGTATGATACCCTGAAAAGTACACAATGGTGTGTGGCGTGCTCGAGAAGGATACTGAACCCCTTTTCTTACTCGTGTGGACCAGTGAATGGCACCTTTTACGCAAGCCAAGCACAATTAAAATCACATTGTTGCGCGGCAAACCAAATTCGCTTGCCACACGTGACGAAACAAAGGGTTGAACAATATGGAAAGGTCAGCGGAATTTTCCAAACCCGCCTTTTTTTGGGCGTTTACATGTGCTGATATCGTGGGACGGGCAGCCATCCATTTACCGCGATTCAGTGTGATTAGTGAAGACTTCAAGAACGTGACTAGGGGTAGGAAAGAGTCTTGTCCCCCCCCCCCCCCCGGCAGAAAATCTGAACTTTTGCAAACAGATCAAAAGAGGGAATACGGAAAGTCATGGATTCAAATGAGGTATAAGATTTCAAAGGATAAAGAAAGGGAAGTAATAAAAATGCGATCGATGCAAACACTCTAGCGTTCGCCCTTCTCTATACAAAAACTAAACTAATGCTGTAGAGTTTCCGTATAGCGAACCTCCATTTAACGAAATATACAAACTTTAAAGAAATTTTTTGCTATTTTGATTTTGATTCTCTGGATGACATTTGACTTTGACATTTATATGCTATTTAATCCCCATACTAAGAAAAATAAATTCTTTATAAATTTTTTTCCTCGCATTGATAAGAATTTTTAAAATGATTTTTGGGTTTTATAACTTCCAAAATTGAAAAAAAAAATATGTGTTTATTGCTTACGAGGGTGCTTGTGCAACCATACCAACTATTAAGTGTAAAGAGGGGTTTAAATTAGACACAATTAGAAATGTATAAATTAAACAAGTAATTTAAACATTCTTTATTTAAAGTCTATAACTACGCAAATATAGAATTATTTGAAAAGATTTAAGGGGTCAATACGCAGAGTCTGATCATTTAAAATAAGAAAAAGCGTTGATGAAGGCTTAAAAACTTTTAGAATTTAATAATACCTACAAATAAAAAATTAGCAATAAGGTATTGTCCTCGTTGATTGAAATTCACGTTAGAAAAATTATCAAATGATTGGAATCTATAAAAAAAATAAGGTTGCGTGTAGAAACAACAACACCTAAATATTAATCACGAAATCCCATTCGAAGTTTTTAGATTTACACCGAAGTAATTGACTTTTGAAACATAAATCTGCGTGTAAGGTACGGCCAGAGCTGAACAAACAGACAACCTCTGCATATCACCTGCGCGTGCTTGAAGGTGACAAATGAGATGGATGGCTAAAATTTGCCACTGGCATAAAACACTAACTCCCTAATCAGCTTTTCAAAATTATTATTTTCGTTCGTTATAATTTTAGTTCAAAACATCAAACTAGGGTGTAGTTAAATCCTCGAGGAGTTATCATTAAAATGAATGCTTTTCCTCTGATGAAGATTCATGGAAAGATATGCAGCATAGGAAGAAAAATAAATTAATATGTTAAATGGTTCTACCATCTGCCCAGTTCGAATGCGAGTACTTTATGCTGATTGGTTGAATCTAGTCGCTAGTTTATTAGCCATTCCGTGACGTCAGTTGCCTATGCTTTAGAAAAAGTAAAGATGTTGCTCTGGATATAACCCATTGTAAATTCTATGTTCTTCTGGCACTTCTGACTTAGATACGTTTTTATTTTTCAACATCTTGTATTCTGCTATGGGCCATTTCTCGTATCTTACAATTTTTATTACCTTGAAAATTTAATTTTTAACTTTTTAATTGCTTTATTTTTCAATTTTTTAAATATTTAATTTAAATATTAATCTCTCAGTTATTTACTACCTGTTATTATTTTAAAATTATTCTTAAAATTTTAGTTATTCTTTTTCTATTTTTTACTTTTTTCTTAACTTTAAATTTTAATTACTTATCACATGTACCTTGAAACATTTACCTTGCTACAGGAGATAAAGTCGTCAAGAACACTTCTAAAGACCGAATTACGTCTGGATATAGCCCGGAATATCGGTAAATGTAAACCACAGGTGAAAATTTATCAACTGAATTTCTAATTTACGGGCAACACTACGTTCAAACAATCAGTCCAATCAAAATAATGTAAACAGTCGTTCTGATCGGAGGCACAAGTATGCCCGGTTATGGTGATGTCCCGAACACCCCGAAATGCTTTCATTTACAGTGTAACCGACACAATGGTACCGATACCAAATCCACCGCCAAATGAATTCTTGACAAATATTACAAACTGAATTAGGCTGACTTCTTATAGCCATCCATCTTTTCTTAACAACAGGAAGTTTCAAATATTGCGAGAAAAAAAAAATAGAAAAACAAATTCCACCTCCCACAATCAATTTCGTGAAGGTAAACCACCTTCGCCGTCCACTCGAGACAAAGGACCGGACAAAAGAATAGAAGGGTCAGTCAGCTCGTTTCGCACGCCTACTTTCTGGGCGTAAGCCGCATTGACACTTACTGCGATTCAGTATTCCCAGCCATTAAGGTGGACAACTGGAGTCATCGGGATATGCCCAATGATTTTCATTAAGATAGCAGTAGTTTTTCTATCTCTTAGACAGTAACACGCCCGTGAAAATGTGGGGGGGGAGGAGAGAGGATAATTGGAATCTATACCTGAAAGGTGAATTTGGAAAATAAGTAAGCTCGGAATGTACTCAAATTTTCTCCTCTTCGGTAATGGTTCCGTGAAGTTATTTTGTTGTTTTCAGGACCAGGTGCGTGCTGCTTGAAATAGTTTCGAAGTTGCGAGTTCCTGTCGTTGATTGAGACGTCAAAACTTGCCTAATAATTAGCTGTAGTTTTTTTTTTTTTAAATATACATTATTATATGTTACGATTTTAAGACGACAGCTACGAGGAAAAGAAAAAAACACACACTCTACTTTATGGCTACCGATGAAGTAAATTTTCCCTACTGACGGGACTATGTTTTCCCTAAAATCGGCGTCACCATATTGGATTCACTCACCTCAATGTTAACCTATGGAGAAAATTTTATACTATTTACAGCTACATAAATGCTGATAATCAAATAAAAAAGGGTATTTTCAGATAGCCTGAACTTTTCTGCACCTTGCAACAGGATTCCTTTTATGAATTTCATCCACCAAAGGAAGTTAGGAGCGTTTAAAACACACTATACCAGATTTTTTTCCCTCGAATAATTTAAATTTTAAAATATTTGAATTTTTTTTAAAAACGAAAAAAGTCCGAAGGGATAAAATTTCTTACTCTGTTACGGAGTACAATTAAAAAAAAACTTTAAATGTAAGTCGGCAATCCTTGGACAAATTTTCTCCATTGGTTAACATTGAGGTGAGGGAATCCAATAGGGTTAGTACACAACAGCCTTAAAGTATTCCCAATCGTTATGCAGAAATCGCAATTAAAAACTAAATGTAATGTAAAATTAATCACAATGTAAACCTAGAAGAAAAAAAATCATACAGCTATGAAATAATTTACAGCTAGTTCAAAGATTAAAATACAAAAGAAAGAGTATTCTGTTCAACTGTCTTGGTAAAGAATTTTTTATTTGTCATACATGCAGAGGTGAAAGTCTAGGAAATACAGTCAGCACGTGATATTTATCATCGTCACATCCCAAACGTAGGTGCAAGACACCATCCTACATAGGAGCCATGAGTATTGTAATGCAGCATTTCCGCTGGACCACTCATCCGTAAAATGATACGCCTACGGCACAAAACTATATTCTCAACTAGTTATGGATTTTCTTTATAAATAAATTTGTTATTAGTCATACGTGATGACGGTATTTAAGCTGTATGTATTACAGTCTAATTTGGAAATTATGACGTCATCATTTCTAGTCCTATGCTCCTATTATGTTATTTTGATTCACTTTCCCCTTTATGTACAATGTATAAGTAAAGGTTAGTTGCATGCATGCGTCTATGCGTATGTGCTGGCGCAAACACGTATGCACATCTTATATATATATATATATATATATATATATATATATATATATATATATATATATATATATATATATATATATATATATATATATATATATATACCAGGTGTTTCAAAAGTCGCGCACATCAACCTTTGTGGTTGAGTTTTAAAGACAGATGAATTATGTTAACAAACATAATAAAGGACAAACAAAGGTTGAACGATTATCTTTATTGTCAGGTGTCAGACATGGTCAAATCACAGTAAATATTCAAAATTATGTCCGTTTTCCTGGACACACAATCGAACTCTTTTAACCAGATTAGTCGACACTTTACGAAGTGTGTGAGAAGTAATGTCCGATATTGCATGAAGGATGTTACTCTTAAGTTCATCAAGGCGTCTTAAGCGTATGAGGATTATTGCTGTAGCAACATCCTTCATGCAATATCGGACTTACTATTACTTCTCACACACTTCGTAAAGTATCGACTAATCTGGTAAAAAGAGTTCGATTGTGTGTCCAGGAAAACGGACATAATTTTGAACATTTACTGTGATTTGACCATGTCTGACACCTGACAATAAAGATAATCGTTCAACCTTTGTTTGTCCTTTATTATGTTTGTTAACATAATTTATCTGTTTTTAAAACTCAACCACAAAGGTTGATGTGCGCGACTTTCTTTTGAAACACCCGGTATATATATATATATATATATATATATATATATATATATATATATATATATATATATATATATATATATATATATATATATATTTTGATATTGAAACTTTTCTATGGCAGACCGTAGTGGTTCCGAAAAAACTGGCCGTTTTGAGGGGAGGCCGTGAAAAAGGGGTTACTTCCATACCATTGGCTCTATGGAGTCAACTCGGTCCTGATGAAATATGGCCGTTTAGAGGGGTGGCCGTCTAGAGAAGTTCCACTGTATATATATATATATATATATATATATATATATATATATATACATATATATATATATATATATATATATATATATATATATATATATATATATATATATATATATATGTGTGTGTGTGTGTGTATAACATATATATATGCATACATATATACATATATATACTTGCACACCTTTACTGGTGGGTGGTTGCCAGATTGCGCTACTATTCCTTTCTCTTACACGAGAGATAATTAGACCGGGCCCTACAGTTTAAAGCCGATTCAGGAAGGTCTTCAAATACCAATGGGCAAGTATTGTTTGGTCACCGAATGCCTCAAAGCCCCAGCTATTCGGCTCTCCTCCATTTGTTGCTGGGGAAGCGTATTTTTAAAAAATTACTTAAGTAGACTTTTCCCTTATTATGATTTTAAATACTTTTAAATGTAAAAAATTTATACACGAGTCTCGAACTTTAATGAATGTACGTTATATTTTAGAAATCAGCGACGTACTATTCGAAGGAATATGTGAATAAACGAGCTAGGTACAAAGCTGTTAGCGTCGATATCACGTCCTACTTCTACATACATAAGTAAGATCTAAGGATTAATACATCTCTGTTTGATTATGTTAGTCGTTACTAAGGTTCTATGATGTGAAATGACCTCTGTAGTTTGAATAACAGACAAGTATTTTTCTGTTACGAAGCAACCCAATGCCATTGAAAAGAACTGATAATCACTAATAATGAGAAACATTTACATTTTAAAGATTTCATTTAATTATTAATTCATAAAAACCATATTAATAAAAGTATGAATAATTTAACTATGAATTATACATTCAAAACAATAGCGAGTAATTTTTGAGACCTTGAGCAACTAGATAGACGCCTTAAACTTTTTGAACTTGCGAAAAATCCAACAATTAATAAAAGGCTGAACTGCGAGTCATATGATTAACTGATTTCCCAACTATGTTACCTGCAGCGCAGCCTAGAGTGTCATTTACAATGTTTACTTACTGATACCCGAATCCTTATCTCAATGAACGCAATCTGATTATTATTTATTTGCTTACAAATGCTCTAAATGCCAACGGTCTGTTATCAAAGCACGTGTTTACTGTGTATCATGCATTCTGACGCACATTTCTTGAAATATATAGGTTAAACAATCCGAAGAAAATACAGAGGAATTTCATTAGCCGGCCACTGTTCTAAACGGTCATATTTTGTTCAGGATTAAAGACTCCATAAAACCAATGTTATGGAAGAAACCCGTCAAATCGGCCACTTTTTTTTTTGGTACCATTACTGGCTGCCGAACATATTATCATTGTATATATATAAAACTTAAGAAAAAAAACAACTAAATAACAGTGATCTGTTAGGGCCTGTTCACATAGGAGTCCAGTAGCGGAAGAGTAAAAGGAAGCTGAGATGGAAATAGACCAATCATAGGCGTTAAAAATTTCGTTGCTAATCGTTTGGAGGTTTGTCATTGGTTAAATATATTTCAATACTTTTAACGCTTCCGCTACCTCCTATGTGAAGAGGCCCTTACTGTTATATACAACAATATATTAAGTATTAACAATATATATTAAGTTTTAGTCTGTTAAATCGATAACCCCTATCCTTAGTGTTAAGGAATTATAAAGGAAACTTTCATCCATATTTATATAAAATATGTATTTTAAATTTTAGGAATATTATTTTCAAATATTATTTCACAGAAGAGATGTTTAACTCTAATAAATTAAATATTATTACAACAGGTAACTGAAGAAATTGTTTAAAGTTTTCAACGGGTACTATAAAAAAGTTACTATAGTTACTGATTTACAATAATTTAGTATTTATGTTTGCAATTGGTATTACTTTCCTTTTTTTTTAAAATGTTCATGTGTTATTCGTTATAAATTTGAAACAAAATTTCAAATGTATCGTGTATCTCCTTTACATCATTTAACTAAATGAGCTATTTGATGGACTCAACTATAATAAATCATCGCAAAAAATTATCGACATTTCATCGTGATCCAATCAGGAATGATCCAAAAATATTTAATTCGTATACAGTAGGTTGTTTTTTGCCAAGTATTTAGCAGAATCATTGCAACGACTGTAAGAATATAGAATGGTGACATTAGAGTCTTTGAGCTAAAAACTCTTTATATCAGAATTTTGGAGTAGATTAATTTACGGGTACCTCTAAAATTCCAAATAATGATTTTGAAAATTAATTTTCAAAGAATAATTATTTTCAGTATTAAATAAAAATGACATCTTTTGTAATTTTTTTTAAAGTTTCGGTTACAGTTTGAGTAGATGAATCACATAAAGAATTAAAAAGTTACAATGTACAACTGCAATACAATATTATTCTTCAGTGCTTAACTAATTACCTGCAATATATGACTAGATGTTTTTAAATTACCTACTCTAAGTGACTCTTAATTATCTACTTTGGATGATCTATAATCATATCACTCAAACCAACAACGCTATATCATATTATTAAATCGTTCACATTCACTTTGTAAAGAAAGTAAGAACTTTTGAGAGTTTATTGACTGGAGTATCCAAATGATGCTTTCGAAAGTGAAAAACATACATGTGTTTGGCGCCTACGACTTTAAAAATAAAATCCAATCCTAGCATTGCATTGTTGATTCAGTTGAACGAAAATGATTGCTTTACTTAGTAGTGAATAAACTCGATTATTCATTGTTGGCAAATTAGAAGTGAACCGGACACAATGCCGAAATTAAAAAAAACACACACACACAGCCAGGAATGTGTTCGATTCCCACGCCGAAATCTGGGCGTCCACCTATCAGCTTCGCTTGAAATTTTAAAGCAGCGAATTCCGCGGATTGTTGTAGGCAGTCCAGTTCCATTCACAAAATGGCGATTATTAATGGAATCCCGCCAAGGCGCACAATACAAATGGGCGAGTGGCGTATTAAGCCTAATGAATCGGGTAAAGAACCGTTGATATAAGCCGTTCGATTCAAATTCAAATTTGTTTATATCAGCTGTCAAGGCTGTTTTTACTAGACAATGGGAAAGAGTGACCCCTCGTCAGGGATTGGTGGAATCCAGAAATTGCAATTACATACTTTTTTCCTCCAGCCTAGAAATAGAATTCAGGTTTCAGTGTAATGAGTTTATCTACTTAGATCTGAAGAGCTTCTTCTGGCCGCAAACTTCGCAACACAAACAAAACAAGAGCAAGGGAGATAATTGAGGAGAGGTGTTGCAAACGATTTTTTTTTTCTTCTTCCTGCAGTGAAAGAAAATATTTAGCTCTACTTGTAAAACCTTGGTCATTATGGAGGATGAATGATATTGCAGAGTCGATTATAAAAGCAGGGGTCACTTAAGAAGTTAAGTTATAGAATCAAGTCAGAAACACTTATTTTGACTGACATTTGAAACCAAAATAAGAGGTTTTTTAAAATGTACTTTAATAAATAAATTTTTTTATGGGAGGCTGAGATGAGCAAGCTTTATATTAATTACAAATTTATATATATTGTATAAAATAATACTGAAATCTTATCGAAGAAAATAATTCCAATAGAAAAATAAACTGAATAACCCTCCCGGAATACTCTGGACATATCCCTGAAGCCATAGATCTTATAAGAACGGTTTTGAAGCTACTACACTGTCTGACTACAAAGAAGGAGATCCCTGGCTTCAGGGTTCTTCTAAGCCAGGCAGTAAAATGCCCTCTATGAAGATACTATTAATATATCGGATATCTAAATTTCTAAAGTTAACTCTGTTTCAAATTTCTATTTTATACAGTTTACTTGACGTACAACATCATAACACGGCGGTGATCTGCCAAACAACCATCATTCTGACCACTCTCTGCAAGGAGGCATCACCTCAGACTTTGTAATACCCTTTTTTCAACCAGCATAATCTATCTGGAATCATTTAGACCAGGGATGGGCATTAAGTCGATCGCGATGGACCGGTGGACCACCAAGGCATTATGGAGTGAACGCCTTGTGGAGTAAGACCTAAGACGCGCATACTAAAAGAAACATATTTATAGAACACCGACGCCATAGACACCGACAAAGAGTAATTTTTTTTATTGTAGTTATATAGGTAAGTACATATTCCGTATTTATTATTGTTATAATAAATATTGTAGACCTTTTTTCAGCTCACCACACCTACGCCACTGAGTGGACCGCAACACCTTGAAAAAATTACAAGTAGCCCGTACCCTGGAAAAGTCTGCCCATCTCTGATTTAGACCTACAGGTTTAACGTACCTACAGAGTGGTATACTAGTTCCCTTTCGTAGACGAGGGAACCGAACCAAAAGGGCTCCCTTCATGCCTTGATTTTCCATTAGGTCCGGTAGGCCCGGGCCTAGGCACCCCCCCCCCCCCCAAAAAAAAAAAAAATAAAATAAATAAATAAATAAATAAATAAATAAAAATAAAAATTCCCAGTTCAATTTTTTTATTTATTTTACCCTTTTTAATAGCATTTTTTCTATATATCCTTTCAAATTTGATTGATTGGTTCATCACATGTATATTACAGTGTATATAAGGGATTAATAAGTTTTTCTGGTTGCATTGTATTGGTGTTTTAATGATGAAGTTAATATGTTGTATTGCTTTTTGTTATTTGATAATGTTCTTGGCTTCTACGCTTCATATAGCCAATTTTTGGTAAAATGGCACTTTCACAATGATTCATGATTTTTTTTTTTTGTGTGTCAATTTTGGAAATTTTAGGCCCACATCAGTGTTAGGGGGCCCACATCCCGAGTTATGCCTATTGTCAAGAATTTTCGAAAGCGGGCCCTGCCAAACAACCATCATTTTGAACACTCTCTGTAGGAGGCATCACCTCAGACTTTGTAATACCCGTTTTTCAACCAGCATAATCTATCTGGAATTATTTAGACCTACAGGTTTAATGTACCTACAGAGTGGTATACGAGTTCCCTTTCGTACGCATGGGAACTGAACCAAAAGGGCTCTCCTACATAACGAATAAAATGTCTAGAACCATTTGCTCATAACTAGGCAAAGATAAGCTGAAAAATCATTGAAAAGGGAAAAAAAAACAAGAAAGCATAACAAATCTCACCAAAAGGCCTCCCTAGCATTACGAAATCTAATGTCCGGACCATTTGCGCAAAACAGCCAGAGATAAACTGAAAAGTCATTAAAAATGAGGGAGAGAGAGACAGGATAATACATCATTTTATCATTATTTTCATTCATACTTACTCCCTTTAACATAAATTTTTAGGGGGAAGAAATAAAAAAAAGCTGAAAACTAACAGATCTTTTAAATTACTCACAGAACCACTGCAAAATGGGATGGCGGGAAAGAAGATAAAAACTTGCCAAATCTCTCTTCAACAACGTACTTTTTTTTTTTGCCTCCCCTAAGCGAAAGTCAATTACTGTGCCACGCGCCAGTGATTCTCACAGAAAGAAACAATCAACAGCCCCTAACTGGGCCCCCTGCTAGCACACAGCGTAGAGAGCAGTACCTTCCGGTAACTGCTAAACAGTCGTTGCAGGTGTTTACAATGGAAATACAATTTCAGTTAGATGATTCTCCATATGAATGGTGATCGATGCTGTATCACTCAATTGTTTTCTTCGACAGAGGGAAAAAGAATGAGTGATGTTAATGAACGTTTCGTGTGCGCTATGAAAGAGTTCAATAACAGCTTAGCTCTATTAGGAACTTAAAACTCGAAATGACGAACGAAGGGAAATGAACTTAATATATATTCTTAAATTTTGCGATAGCCAACTTTTCAGTTTGCTGCTTTGTCACTGAAAAATAAAGAGTGTTCTTACTCCTTAGTATTTATCTCATTTTAATAATTTCTTTGATTCCCTGAATTGTTACTTTAAACAATGGAAGTAATTAAAGTAAAAAGTTCATAAGTAAACAAAAATTGAAATAGTTATTAACAATGAAACATTTAATACGGAGGAATAAATGATTGATCTCCTTTTCAAACTTTATAGAAGTCAGGAAACCGAGGTATTTTCCTTATAAGATCCATGACAGATACTGTAAATTATGCTGTACAATATCTGTCATCTCACAAGCATATAAGTGTGTACACATTTATGCTTGTAAGTTTAACTATAATTACCATAAATATTGTACATTTTGCAAGCATTATTGCAAACACACTTTTCAAGTAAACTTATAGTCTTTTCTTCAAAAGCTTCTTTTTTTTTTTAAACGAAAGGATACTAACAGTTTAAGACAAAAAATATTTAATAAATCATAAAATATTATTCAATAAATTTACGCAGTTAATAATTTGGTTTTAACAAATATTACACATATAATGTATCGTTAAAATTTCACCGTTGCTAAATATTTACAAAAATGTTTAAAGCATAACCATTTTATGCATTTAGTTACTGTTTGCCCTACCGTCCAAGATAACAAGACCCTCATAATGTTTATGCTTGTATTGTACTTAATAATTTGGTGGAAAAATACTGATTTTTAAAAAAATAAAACACATTGCACAGCATTTAAAACGCTTTCTCTCGGCGAAATTTACAAGGATGGGGGTAATCAGAAACATACAAAAAATATAACGTAAAAATCTTGATTTTCTTTCACTATTTCTTATACTTAATTAAGTTTTCATAACTTTGAAAGCCATTGCAGTATTAATACCGCACAACGTAAAGCGTTAATAATTAAGAGCGATAAAAATGCGCATAAAATAATAAATATTCTATAATTGGGTTGTAATGGAAACATATTTAATATTCATAATTATTCATTATACGAATACAACAGAATACATCTATTATTTATTAATGACACAAAGCTGTTATAGCATTATTTAGCATAACATGAGCATTAATATGGTAGTCACATATGCATTTTAATAAACACAGCCTGGGTGATATGTTTCGTAAAATAAAGACCTGACATATAGAAGGGTTCAGTGAAAACTACATAAATCGTTGACTAATCTTTTGCAACAATGGTGCTGGGTATAAATAAAGACGACTTCTATGATGGATGTGCTCAAATACAATGGGGTAGTTTAAGTTAAACAAGAAAATCGTGTTGTTTCCGTTTAATTAAAGATATGAGAGCTTTGGATAAGGATTCGATTGAGACAAAAAAATGTAAATAAAAAGAATTTTTTGAGGAAGTTAAAAACGTATTTCATAACAGTAAAAATTTTAATAGAATGTCGATTCCAATCTATTGTTTCTTCCTTACGTTTTTTAAGTAAGTATTTCAATTCATATCAAATACGGAAAAATTAAACAAATCAAGGAAACGTGCCAATGCAACATCTAAGAGCCAAGAGGGGTGGTTTCCGAGCAATATTTAATTGAAATTCAATTAACAGCAGTAAATTTTTATAGAATATATCAAATCAGTCCTCTACCGATTTTATAAATATTTCTTAAAAATTTATCATCAGAGTCTCTCAAGTCAGTTATGTACGAATGTGAATAGATTACATAACAAATATATTATTATAAACTGTAATAAATATGATAAAATTTAATTAAACCCTTATTTAAATCCCTAATCGTAGATCATTTAAAAACACATGAACAGACCACTATTTAAGCTACACAAGGCCTTTTTGAATTATCCGCGTTTTCTAGCTCTCTGGGTTTTAGTTAGTATGCATAATCGGTAGCTCTATAATGATATAATAAAATGCAACAAATATGATGTAAGAAAATGCAATAAATATGACAAAATTTAATTAAACCCTTATTTAAATCCCAAATTGTAGACCACTTAAAAACGTCTGAACAGACCACCTTTTACGCTACACAAGGACTTTTTGAATTATCCGTGTTCTCTAGCTCTCTGTGCTTCAGTTAGTACGGATAATCAGTAGCGCTACCCAATTCAAATAACAGTACTTCCTTGAATACTAGTTAGACGGTAAAAGTTCACAGTAACAGAGTATAACGAACTAATGTCGTGAGCGCTTTCCATTAAGAAATCCGGGGACAGCAAAATTCTGCACTCCATGCAAATCTTGTTGCTCATAAACAAGGGAATCGAGCGATTTTGAATATTAATGTTTAATAACTGGCTAGGACCGAAGGGAGTACGTGCGCTCGATACATCGAGAACGGCCCCAGGAATGAAGCAACTGCTCAACTGTGACTAAAATGATCCGTCACATGCAGTCAAATCGGTTCCCCAAATATGCCGTAAATAACTACTTTTACGGTCACAAACGATGGAGATTCGGTGTTGCCTTCCAACTTCGTGTCGAGCAGTGTAGTGCATGTCATAAATACTTAGTTTGGAAGGGGATGGATATATCGCATCACACGTAAAAATTATGCGCTCGAAATTCAGCTAAATACAAGATATGTATCTAACAGGAACAATATTTCTTCAGTGGAGGAATATTTAGTAGCTTATTTAGATCTGTCTGCGGGTAGAATTAAATGATAAATATTTATAAACAAATGTTTAGTAATATCGAATATTGTTTTGCCTTGAATTGACTGTTGGAGTAATTAAACAATTCAAGTCTTATTATACTTAAGGTACTGAGTGCGTATATTGTTGTTCATATTCAAAGTAGAAGAAATAGGTTGATATAGGTACAAGAAAATTCAATCATCTTGAAAGTAAGGCAAGTATGCATACATTCATAATAAAAATATCAGTGAAATTTTTAACTGAATGAACCTGTGTATAATCCAAAGACATGGGAAGAATTATTACTGAAGCTGTTTGAAGCTTAACAGCTTCAACCCAATTCAAAATGAATGATGTCGAGTACTTCGACATCATTCATTTAAGTTTAATAAGACTTGAATTGTTTAAGTACTCCCATCATTCATTTGTACTCGTAGTACAAATGAGTACGAAGGACATCTCAAAGTAGTACTTTCCAGATGTCGCAAAAAATGAAATTTATTTGAACGGACTTAACGTCAAATAAGTCACTATAAAACCAACAGGCATGAGTGAGTTAATTCCTACATCGAACTGATTTCGGAATATTAAATCACGTTGTTTGTAAACTTATAGAATATCAACAACATGTATTCTGTATCATCGGCAGATCATGCTACTTAAGTTTAATAAGACTTGAATTGTTTAAGTACTCCCATCATTCATTTGTACTCGTAGTACAAATGAGTACGTAGGACATCTCAAAGTAGTACTTTCCAGATGTCGCAAAAAATATTGTTTACATTGAAATTTATTTGAACGGACTTAACGTCAAATAAGTCACTATAAAACCAACAGGCATGAGTGAGTTAATTCCTACAGCAGTTTTACAACATCGAGAAAAAATGCTTTTCTTTAACTTTAAAATCTATCTGAAGGAACAAACAAAGAATAAGACCATGTATAATTCACAAGCACGAGTGAATTATTTGTATAGAAGTTTAACAACATCGCGGAAAAAATATTTTTAACATTGAAACTCATTTAAGTGAACATATATCAAATGCAAAGACACCATGATTTTGATTTGTGTTAATGTCAGAATACAACGTACAAAACGGGAAAAAAAAATGAATTATTGTCAGCGCGTAAAGACCAATTTACTAATGTTTTTCCTGAACCCGTGGCTCTTGCAGGAAAACAAACCATTCACTTGCGATATTAAAATGAACCGCTGCTTACAGTAAAATAAATTCAGTGATACTACTTAAACTCATACTTTGAATTAAGTTTATGGTATTGATTTTTTAGGTAATGAATCTAATAATGATATTGTCTAATTAAAAATAATATTACTCAAGGTAAACATTTTTAAGGGTAAATGTATAGATATGTACATGCCAGGTATTTAATACCAAGCAATCGGTAATCAATATTAATCCACCCTTTCAGAATGACGAAATATTTTCTTCCAAATGTTGCGAAATACTCACATAAATGTTTTCTTTTGATGAAACATGAAATCTTTCTTGGAACCGATTTCGGAATATTAAATCACGTTGTTTGTAAACTTATAGAATATCAACAACATGTATTCTGTATCATCGGCAGATCATGCTACTTAAGTTTAATAAGACTTGAATTGTTTAAGTACTCCCAGCAGTCAATTCAAGGCAAAACAAATTGGGTCGTGGAAAGTGTTTGGGAGCATTGAAAGATAAACTGAGTTCTTCATCTTGGTGTTTAAAGAAATGATGAAATGTTATTCACTTAAGCCGGGTTTAACTTAAATAAATCGCGTTTTAATTCAATTTCGCGGAAATAATCCTTGACAGACTTAGTACAACTCGTTCTCGTATTTTTGACAGATAAATAAAACAAACATTCGCAAAATCAAATTAAAAGTTAGAAAAGACTTTCCTGGGTGGCTAAATCCAAATTAGGAAACAAGCACCGGAAACTTTAACACAGTTTTTTATTGAAAATAATGGGGAGAAACATTAAATATTTTAACATTTCTTTAACAGAAAATAATCATTGAGGCTAAAATGGACTCTAAATTATAAACGTTCCATATAAATTAAGGATCAACTCAAAAAAAAAAAAAAAAAAAATTCGCTAAATAAATAGCACCTCAATTTAAAACCAAATTCTCAAATTTAATAGCTGCCCAGATTTAATACCAAAAGATATAAGAACCATCAAGCCCAATTAATTATCTTTTGCAGGTAATCTAAATTATGAATTACGATGTGCACAGACAGCGATTTATTGAATTTTATACTGTAATTTTTTTTTTCAATGAATGATCTACCTATTATGTAAAATAATTGGAATTTATTAACTGCAGTTCCATTCCTGAGTTTTTCATGTATTAAAGAATTTTGAGATATTATATATATCTGTGGCTTGGTACAAGAAATGCCTAAGTCAGTTTTCTCCAAGAGGACTTTGATTATATCGCTTTAAAAAAATATTATTTTCAATGTAAGAAGTACCCAAGTCTGTCCGATGTTTTAAAAGTGTTTTCTAAACCATTATGCAGTCTTGGGTACATTTTGCATTGAAAATAATATTTTTTTAAAGAGACATAAGCAAACAAAGTCATCTTGGAAAAAACTGACTTAGGCTCTTCTTGTACACAGCAACCAACACACACACACACACACACATATATATATATATATATATATATATATATATATATATATATATATATATACATTTTAGATTTTGCGAAAAACTTTTCATGATCTGAGTCGTAGACTCTGACAGATTTATGAAAGTCGGTTTATACTGTTTAATTTAACGAGTATCAATATTATATTTCAATATTTCATAGCTATATTAAATCCCTTCCGAAATATTTCAAGCTTGACGAAGAACTCCGATTCAGCGGATAAAACAGCAGTACGATTGATTGTTTTGATCCACGTAAAAACCTACATCGTCTCTTTAAACAACTCGCCAATTACTACACAGAAATCATTTAATGAACACGGATTTAGAACTAAAACAGCTCCATTATAGACAAGAGTCATGGCTGAGCAAGTGCGAAAGAGTTAAATCAGTCCGGACTTACCAGCGCAGCTTTAGGTGACGGTTAATCCAGAGATCGAAGTATCCAAACAAGTTAGAGCAGTCGCAGAGAAAAATATTCCCCCGCAGAGAGGAGAGAGCAAATCTACCGAGTAACTTATTGGGCGTTTGATACCTAGAAGGGACGAACTTGAAATGAACTCGAGAATCAAGCCAAGGGGAATGATCGTCGGCCGGTGGCGAGAGGGGATGGCAACCCGACGTTGGCGATACCGGACGGTCGCCAAAGGAAATAAATAACAAACTTTCGGAGCCTGGCAGGGAAGTTAGGCTGCTGTGTACTAACCCTATTGGATTCGCTCACCTCAATGTTAACCTATGGAGAAAATTTGTCCACTGATTGCCGACTTGGATTGAAAGATTTTTTAAAAAATTGTACTCCATAATAAAGAAAGAAATTTTACACCTTGGGACATTTTTATTTTTTTTAAATGTAAATAATACTTTAAAATTTAAATTATTCGAAGAAAAAAATCTGGTATAGTGTGTTTTTAACGCTCACAAATTCTTTTGGTTGACAAAATATGAAATGAATTCTGTTGCAAGGGGAAGAAAAGTTCAGGCTATCTGAAAACATCATTTTTATTTGATTATCATCATTTATCATCATTTACGTAGCTGTAAACAGTAGACACATTTTTTCCATGGGTTAACATTGAGGTGAGCGAATCCAATAGGGTTAGAACTTAGCAGCTTTAATCTGTCCAACGGCAAGGACGAAGGAATTTTTCTAAACAGAAAATAATGAATCTGGGTGGAAAGACATTCAGGTAGAAATACAACCAGCTAGAAGAGTATTAGTGCATATGTAGCGTGATATATCAGACAAAATGGCAAGTTTTTAGCGTATGATAGAATACAGAGTAAAGAATAAAGCAAGTATGCATACATTCATAATAAGAAATGTGAAATTTTTAACTGAATGAGTCTGTGTATAATCCAAAGACATATTGGAAGAATTATTCCTGAGGCTGTTTAACAATATCGCAAAAAATATTGTTTACATTGGAATTTATTTGAACGGTTTTAACGTCGAACAAGTCACTATATAACCAGGCATGAGTGAGTAATTCTTACAGCAGTTTTACAATTTCGCGAAAAAATACATTTTTTAAATTTAAAATCTGTCTGAAGGAAAAAAAACACACTCTGAAGAAATTTTTATAATACTAAAAATTATTAATAATTTTTAAAACTGATTTATTGGCAGATTCATTCGTAATTAAAACAAATATAATGTGAGATTTCAGCTATAACAAGCATAATTTTTTCCTCATTGTCGTCAACTGAATTTCAATGCAGAATTATTACAAAACCAGAAACGATTTGAATATCTTAGTCAAAATAGGCAAATATTTTTCCTAGAGATTAGAAACATTTTTTTGGGGCTTAAACGTTTCCCAGCTCTCAACTATTCGTTGTATAAGTGAAAATTATTATCGAGTGTTATGTTTTATCACTTGATTACTTGATCTATGGGTCGTTCGTTTCCATGTAATCGTAAAAAATGTCAACGTATTCAATACAATACATTCAACGTAAGTTCAATAATTTATAAATTTACAAACGAATAATATTTTTATTCAATACTTAACTAAAACTAGTTTACATGTGGAATAAGTATTTCCAAATTTTTAAGTACCCGCAAAATAACATAAAAATATGACTTAGAGAATATGAAACGTCGAAACAAAACAGGTGCTTATAAACTTTATCCTTATAAATTCGTTTATACATTTTCCTTATAAATTTTAATATTTTATCAATGAAAGAAATTCAGTATTAAGAATATCCGAATTGATTCCCTTTATATTAAATTGTGACGAAAATTTCCAACAAAATTTTATTTTTATAATACAAAACCATAGGACTTGAACTCAGTTATAATAAAATCTATTTAAATATCGTATATATTAAATAATTGTTATTAATAATTTTTTATAACCACTATAAACGTGGTTTATTGTTGTTATCGGTTAACAAACAATCTGTTTTGGGCCATATATATACTTAAATTTTTTTAAAGTTTGTATAATTTAACTACCTTAATTCTGTCGTATTAAACTATCTAAAGTCAACCCATCGATTAAAAGTCTTACCAGTTTTATTTATCGTAAAATAAGCACGGCAAGACCTTAATAGTAAGACAACGATATGTAAGTATGGTAAGACAACGATAATTTTAGGTGTAAAACCATGCTTATTTGTCGTTGAAATCTCATTAATATATTTCAAATATTATCAACGTGAAAGCATTATACTTTCCTGGGGGAAAAAGTTACATTTTATTACAAATTCCCTTTCGTAAAATCGTAAAATTCATTATAAATTCCCTTTATCGTGAAATAAGCATGGTAAGACTTTAATGGTATGACAACGATATGTAAGCATGGTGTAAAACCATGCTTTTTTGCCGTTGAAATCTCGTTAGTATATTTCCAATATTATCAACGTGAAAGCATTACACTTTCCTCCAAAAAAAAAGTTACATTTTATTACAAATTCCCGCCAGCTCTTCCATACCGTTTTAAGCATTTTAAACCTTTTATACGCTCTGCGATTTCATGCGTCCCAATTTTTTTTCGTTCTTTTCAATATCCGCAGTTCACTGATTTATGAAGAATTTACTATAGAGAAATTTTTTTTGCTAAACTCTTTTACGCTGTTTTGTGTGAAATTGAATTCCGTGTCAATGAAACTAAAAACCTCTTTTAAAATGATGCACGCAAGAGGCATGCAGTATTTAACCGTTACAAGTTAACAAAGCGAGGAGAGTGTTTTTGAATATAGACCTATGCATCATCATAGTCAGAAAGAAAAAAAATTAAATTGCTATTTCTTTTTAGGGTAGTGGTTGGGGAACAGGCTAAATGAGCGATTATTAGTGATTCATACGTCTAAAATAATTAATTTGTTAAAACATACGATATTGAGAAGGATACGAAACCGAGGAAAAAAATGATTCAAACCTCCATCTCTCTAAGAAAGTTAGCTTTAAAATTAAAAAACAAATTTTATGCGTTCTACTGCTGCAATAAAATTTTAGACGAAAAATCAACCACGGGATTTAAAACGTCTAAATAAAGTAAAGGCATTTCTACAGATTTTCATTAAAACACCTTTCCCAATTCTTAAAAAATGAAAACCTCCTTATACCGACTGAGATATTTTCTGGTTACTCTTCTGATATGAACATAATTTAAAAAGTGATTCATCAAGGTAAAAATTTCATGCAAGTCGGTAGCGAAAAAATGGAAGGGATTTTGGGTCAATCCCACAGAAATTGGTAATCTTACCAATTTTTATTAAATAAATTCAAGGATAAATTTTCATTCCCCACACGCGTAGAAATGAAAATTTCTCTTATAAAAGGAGAACTCTTCACTCTAGAGTGCGATTCGAATAACATAATTTGAATAATTTTGTTTTTGTTCCCTTTAATCAATAAGATTTTCAAGTTTTCTTTCCTGTTATATCTATCTATCTGCCTACCTACCTGTCTATATATCTATATCTATCTATCTAAAAATTTATACCTTGATCTTCCTCTCTCTGTATGTATGTATATATATATATATATATATATATATATATATATATATATATATATATATATAGTGCAATTTTTCTAATAAAATAGGTGGGTATACTGTGTTTTCTCAAATAAAGGGGTGTAATTTTTAGTACCATGTTTTCATACGTCACGTCACAGGGGAACAAAAACATTAACAACTGATTCGTAATAATATTAACAATTGATTCGTAAATTTCTTAAAATTTCGGTTAAGTTAAGCCAGAATAATACTAAAAAAAGGTGGGGATACGCCGTATCTCCGCGTATCCCCAGCCCTATTCCTATCTATCTATCTACCTATATATATATATATATATATATATATATATATATATATATATATATATATATGTGTGTGTGTGTGTGTGTGTATGTATATAAATCGATATACATTATAATATGTCACAAAAATAATCAAACGACTAATAGTTACGCAGTAGAGGACAGAACTGTTATATATGCACTAGTTTACAAGTACAGTTATTTCCCCTTAATTTTTATTAAAGATTTTTTTTTTTAAACTGAGTTCCTGTTCACAATATTATAATTTCATTGACGAGCATTTGACTGCACAACCAAGCAACCATCGCGAACCATATCGCTGACGTTGCTCTCATAAAGTATTCCGACACATCCAAAAATCCTCCGCGAGCCGACAGAGCGAAAACTCGCCAAAGCTAAGCTATCCGCCAAGTGTGAGCCGAGCGGGAAATCCGAACGTTAGACCGGTTCCGCGGTGCAAATGGAGCACTTTCCATCGCCGCGCGTTTTACCTGTCTGTCACTCGGACCGCGGCGCAAGAACACATCCCGCTCTCGAAAAAGAACAAAATGAGCTTCACTCCCCCCCCCCTTTCCCCTTCAACAAAATTTGAAAGAGATAACAAAAAATAATAAAACATCTTAGTGAACGAAGAGTTTCTTATTCATATATTTACTCGCCAACGTTTCGAAACTAGTTCTAACGCAATCAATCCCTTCGATGCGAAGGAGCAAAAATTCGAGGTGGATATGTTCAAAGCGACGGGGGGTGTGGGGCAGTACGTGTTGTAGTCAGTCTCGTTCGATATTCGGTCTTTTATTTATATATTTTTTTAAAATGAGAGACTGTTTTCTTAGAAGATCACTTTTTCTTTAAAAAAAGAAAAAGGAGACCGAATAACACCGCAAATAAACAATCATATTTAAAATAACAAATAGCAATGAAAGCCTAGATTAGGCATGTGTACCGAACAACCTTATGTTATGTTATCATTCATTTATGTCACGTGGAACTGAATTTTATGAGATATTATATTTATGAGATATTATATTTTATTCTTTTTAAATGGCATACGCATCTAATTTATGTTGCCGTAAGCGTGAATATATATATATATATATATATATGTGTGTGTGTGTGTATGTTCGCGGTGGCCCAGTTGACAAAGGCAGCAAGACAGTGATCTAAACGTCACTGGATCGATGCTCGTCGCTGACAAATCCTGCGCCGTGTACACTAAAAGGCGGCTGGTGCACAAAAAATCTGTCTTGGCTGCAATGCCCTTCAAGTTCTCAAATTTACCTCTGGAGGTGCGGGGTAAAATGTATCTGTCTTGTCACTTGACTCGGTTATAAATTACGGGACCGGCTCGTAGGGGGTAGTGCTGGCCACCTATACGGTGTCCCCTAGAATGAATGGCCAGCAATCTGGCGGTGTACATACAGGCGAAAGTCTAACGACAAAGTGCCTCCGCGTTCGAATACATACACACACACAAATATTAATATATAATATATATATATATATATATATATATATTTATATATTTGAGGTAACATAAATGACACCATGTAATAAATTAATCATTAGCTGAATATTTATTATATAGTAGAGTACAGTACAGAAGTTAAATCTACTGTTATTGATTTACAAGTTGCTGTTTGTTTTTAAATTGTGTTTATTTCTATATTACAATTTTGTTCCGATTTTAAACAAAATAATTTCAGTACTTATAAATACAGAAATATAAATCGTACAGTAGAGAACAGAAGTTATGAATAAATATTTTAGCTTATCAATAAACTTTTCTTTTTGCATTTGTGTTTATTTTGTATTATTTTTTCACTGTTTTGAAAAAAAAAAAAACTTCAATCGTAACTACCAAGAAAGGTATTTTAAAGAGCGTAATATTTTCTTCAAGTTTGCTGATTAGAGCGTTTTTAAGGTTTAAGGTCGGTTAGTTTGTTAGCTTTGAAGCTCCAAGGACGCCTTTTGCAACATTAGCTATACAGTCCGAGATCCAGTTTAAAACCAACAGCAAAAGGTTACCCACACCCATGCAAATCGATAGACTCGATCTAAAGATTTTAATTTTGCACCACGTTAAATTAAAATCTGACAGCAGTATTTTGCATACTTTTTTTTTCAAAATTTTTCCAATTGCTACCAACTTCTGTTCATAATATATTTATTTATACAGTAGATAGATGTTAATATCAACCGAATTTTTTTCCATTTAGTTCACCCTTCCTGGTTTTCCCCGTTCATTATTTTTTTCTTTTTGGAGTGAAACTAAAATAAATTTTTATGTAAAATAAAACCTCGTTTATCCGGCCCTCGTTGATCTGGATCTCCGGATAATCCGGAAGAGATTTGTAGACATTTTTATTTAATGTTCACATTTGATAATAATTTTTAACTATGACAGCAAGAACGTCACTACAAGTACGCCAAATATTCGCTTTTTAGTTTGATTCAATGTACAGTTAATGCATAGAATGTACAATAAATTATGGTAATGAAATGCTTTTTGTTGAGTTTAAGAAAGAATTACTAGACTTATCATTTCTTTGGTAAGAAATGACGTGAAAAGTTATTTTTATATTTTTTAATGTCTTGTAAACAATGCTACATAAGTTTGTTACAAAACATAGTTTTTTATCGTAATAAACAATAAGTCTGCTTAGTTACGGATTTTGTTTTGCTTATCTATATACGTATATAAAACAGTTCCGTAACTGACTGACTGATTGATTGACTGACTAACATACAATGCACAGACCAAACAGCTGGACCTAAAGAGCTGAAATTTTGCATGGCGATTCTTCTTATAGTGTAGGGGTACACTAAGAAAGATTTTCGAAAAATTCTTCTTAGCATTAGCAAGACAAAAATATTTTTTTGTCTTGCTAATGCGACAGACGATTGGACATTATCCAAAAAAATATTAAAATACAGTAAAAGATCTGTTCCTCAAACTGTACTATATTAACTGTACTATATTCTATGTCCTATTAGATTTAATTTGAATATTTTCTTCTACATTATTTTGTCTATAAAAATATCCGGTATGATTTTTTTATAAATATATCTTTTCGTTTTTTTTTGACGTCAATTGCATACATTGATCGTTGTATTTATTATAAATATATTTATACATATTTTTGCCATTAATTGCATACATTGACCGTTGTATTTAATTTGAATGTACTCCGTAGCGAAGTACGGATTTCCAGCTAGTTACTCATATAACCCGGATTATCCGGATTGCTTATGGTCCCAGTTAGTCCGGATAAACGAAGGTTTGCGGTATATAGGTGTAAGGCGGTATAGAGGTTCCACAACAGAGGCATAAGGAGGAACTCTCCCCGTTCTCATGACCAGAAGGGTACATACAACACGTGTCATGACACAGAAGTTTATATATAAAAAAAACAACTTTGTGATAGAAGTTATTGAAAGCAATGGTGTCTCACATCGCCGAGATACAGACAGTGATACAGACGCCGAGATACGCCGTGTACAAGCCACTGTCAAGCTGAAGACTTTGCTGCGCAGCAATTCCTGCAAATTCAGCCGAGGGTTGATTGCCCCTGTTCGGTGGTGTTTCTAAGGTCGTCTGCACACGGGGCAACTCAAAAGAAACTGATAACTGACTCGAATCACAAACCAGTCCGTGATGAGTCGTAACCTATGTAATTGAATGGAGCCACGCACACGGCGCAACTGGTTACAAACCCGTCGACCGGGTTTGTAACCAGTTGCGCCGTGTGCGTGGCTCCATTCAATTACATAGGTTACGACTCATCACGGACTGGTTTGTGATTCGAGTCAGTTATCAGTTTCTTTTGAGTTGCCCCGTGTGCAGACGGCCTTAAGGGTAGAATATCTGCCAAGAAGCTTGAGATCCCGAGTCCGAACGCGGCCCTGGCAGAGGGTTGTTATATTGGCGCCCGATAATTGAAAAGGGCAACAATGGGCCATTGATAAACATATCATAAATATTCATCGAGGAAAAAAAATCAGCATCGTCGAATTTTTAAGGGGAAAAGGGAGCTTCAACCGGGAATTTTTTAATTTTACATTTTTGACACTATAAACAATAGGATAATAATGTGTATTCTTTTTTACTACAACTGAAGACCCTTAGAATTTAAAATAAGGATTTTTTGGCAGAATAATGTCTGTTTTTCAAAAAAAATTTCAAAAATTCTAGCATTTTTCAAAATACTCCATGTGCATTCCAAATCCTTTAAAAACCTTAAATTTTTTTAATATAAGTTTACCGTACATATATAAACATAGCTGTGCAATGATTTTGTTTTGCATGAATCAAAATCCATAAATAATAATTTTGTTAATCTGCCTGTTGTTTTTTATGTTTTTGCTTTATTTCATGGTCTATAAATGTGAAAAATACTTTTGATTTCAAAGAATAATGTCCAGGTTTGTGGAAAATACATAAATTAACAATCTTGAGAAATTTGGAAGAAATCAGAACAAAAGTAATGCGCATGGAACATTTTGAAAAATGCTATCATTTTTGAAGAATTTTTTGAATAAGAGGTCTTATTCTTCTACAAAATACTTATTTTTGAATTCTAAGCGTCTTCAATATAGTAGAAGATAATATTAATTACACTCTTTTTGTATACGAGAGGGAAATTTTGAAAATTTTTAAAAAACGAGGTTGGAGGTCCCTTGTCTCCTTAATTAATAAAACAAATTAATAAATAAAATTGCAAGAATTTTGGGTCCCGGATTAAGAGGAAAGCTAGGGGGCTCTAGATATTCAATTGTGAGGGTCCCATTAAGCTCTCTCTGGCCCTGCCTGTACTACTTTAATTCCTATACCACGAAATCTTCAATCTGCACAGTAGCGCCAGCCAAATGAAGATCATTATGTTTCTAAAGCATCACATGTAGAAAAAGATGGCAACACGTTGTTCTTCTACAATCACAGGATAGACTTTAAATCTGCAGGCGACATGGAGTTCCAGAAACCCCTCGTCCTAATAAATCTCTCTTACACTCGACAGACGCGAAATAACAACTGGCATTTACCGTACCCTAAACATCTCTCAGAATACCTTTACCATCAATTCTCTGGAGAATGAACCATTACTAACAACGCCTAAATGAAAGGATACAAGCTCCATCAGTAGATAAGTTTTCCTACAGACAGTGTCAAATGGCTCGGAGTCTTGGAAAACGTATAGTAAATATATTGTTTCTTTTGCAATCATTACCCTTGAATTGTGTTCCAAAAAGCGCCGAACAAGTGACAAATATATGACTTGGGGCGGAGTGTCCGCAATGATTTCAATCACGGATGGAAATATGCTTTCACTCGATTGTCGACTGAGAGGAATACTTTTTCCTGGTAGAGGAGGAAAATGTTTTGTCTAATTGTCCACAACAAAGAGGGTTCATCAGCATTTTCCGAATTAATTAAAAAAGATAATTGTGGACTTTTTTCGACCGCAGTTTTTGTTAGGGATGTTTTATGGAGAAAGTGCTAAGAAAAAATAGATCAGCGGTATTCACTGGGTTAATTATACGAGAAACGCTTGCATTCTTGCATGCTCCAGCTAATGAACTATGAGCTGTTAAAACAGGATCTATTTTTAAGAAAATGATCTGAAGATAATATTCTTCGGTAGATGCTTTCGCGAAAATATAAACTTCTGTGGATACCATGGTATGGAAATCTAGCTAAAGGATTCTTTTTTCTTTAAAAGTTGAATAGAGAAAACTATTTTTACTTCTTGTGCTCCAAAGTTACGCAATAGGTGGGACCGACGAAAGATCACGTAAGTTGATTTCACGTAAGTCGGGGTAGAACTTTGCATATAAATACTGTATAAAAACTAAATATTGTATTAAAACTAATAATATTGTATTAAAACTAAAACATTGTATTACATACTAATATTATACACGTGCCCAAAATTTTGTCTAATTGGGACCAAGAATTTACAAAACCCCCAGTTTAACGGGTAAATATTGTATTAAAACTAAAACATTGTATTACATACTAATATTATACACGTGCCCAAAATATATATAAAAAATTGTTGATGGTTTTAAAAAATCAAATAAAGTAGACTGCCGTATTAACGCCTTTTTTTTACCTTATTAACGCGCATTTACACATGGATTATTAAAAAAAACGTAAGAATTAAATTGGTATCTATGAAATTATGTACCTGTTAAATTGTTTTAACGTAGGATTACGTTCCTCCATAACGGTTCTTCAGAAAGGAAAATTTCGGACGCTAAAACTGTCCGTCCGTCCGTCCTCGCGAGTTATAATTTTGGCAGCGCGCCAAACCCAGTATATCGCATGGACAAGTTAGACAGAAAAGTACCTAATATATATATATATATATATATATATATACACACACATACAAAAGAGGTAAGCGACGATAAGTAATCCTACGTTAATAACCCGCGGTAATTTCGTTAGAACAGAATACTTGAATATTTTTTTTTTAAACAACGGAAGCAAGGTCAAAAATTAAGAATGGACGGCATGGCATTGTCAAACCAGAGAGGGAAAAAAAAAAGAGGACAATCAAAAACCGCGTAAATTCGAGTTCGCGTAAGTCGGGTTATTACTGTATCGTAAAAATAAAGTTGAGTCCTGTTTGGGTCCTTTCATTATACTCAAAAACTGCTCAACAATAAAAATTCGTTTAAAAGAAATAAATTGAAGTCGTAAATCTTTAGTTACAAGAATATTTATACTTTTAAATTTCGACAATGATAACATTAGCTTGTTTTAGTTTTATGTTTCATAATTTTAAGCGGTTTACAGTTAGGGCCTGTTCACTTAGAATCCGTTAGCGTTAGCGTCATTCGTATTGAAATATATTTAACCACTTACAAACCTCCAAACGATTACCTACTAAATTGTCAAGATCTGTGGTTGGTTTAAAATTATGTCAATACGAGTAACGCTGACGGATTCTATGTAAACATGCCCTTATACTGAGAAACAAGAAGTCTCTTTGCAATCTTAAAAACACTTTTACGAGTAATTTGCTAGAACTCTGAGTGCGTTTCCTTAACTTCTGCAAATCGAAACCTTTTCGCAGTCATCTTTCTAACAGACATCTGCGTAAATATTTCAATCGAAAGAGGAAAAGCCGCAAAATTACGATACAAAAAACAATTCACTCTTCAAAACGCTTGTCCCATACTCGAGCTGTTACATAACTTTCCGTAAAATACATAACCGACCTTTTGTTTCTTATACGGAACACAATGTTACGCTTGCATGGTCCCTCCATTTTCTTGAAAATACCCGGTGCCTTTGAACATCGCCGATAGCTCGAAGTCAGTCAGGTTTTCACCATAGCCTAACAAGTCTCTGTGACGTCCGCGTAAAATACTGTGCTTTTTATTTCACCCAAAGTAACTTTTTATTCTTCTTCCTGCTTATAAATATATCCTCCTCCGTCACGACCCTCCAGAAATTCATGTATCATTCCCGTTTTCGTTCCGCTGGAGCACTATGGGTCCATTGTTTATGATTTAACCCGCAAATCTCAAGGGATGCCCCATTTGGCTTACGTACACATATATTTTTTCCAATCTTGCCTTGCCATGCCGGATCTTAATTTGCATTGCTGGATTTCCCACTTATTATAAGTATTGAAGGATTCTGTCAGGTCTAGAGTTACAAAGGTGCGAATCAAAATAGATATGGGACTGTGGTTTAATCTCTTTCTCATACAGGACAAGCTGTATACACGAACTAACTGAAAACCCGCACTTCGCTACGGAGTACAATCAAATTAAATAAAACGGTCAATGTATGCAATTAATGCCAAATATATATATATATATATATATATATATATATATATATATATATATATAAATAATAAATACGACGATCAATGTATACAATTGACGTAAGAAAAAACAAACATATTTATAAAAAATCGTAAGGGATATTTTTATAGATAAAATAATGTAGAAGATAATCTTCAAATTAAATCTAATAGAACATACTAAAGAATATAGTACAGTTAAAATAGTACAGTTTGAGGATCATATCTTTTACTGTATTTTAATATTTTTTTTGTATAATGTCCAATCGTCTGCCGCATTAGCAAGAAAATAAAAATCTTTTTTGTCTATTTAGTTGTTATGCACGTGACGATAAATTTATTTAAAGTACCAGAAAAAGAAATCCCGTGATCAGTATTTAATAATTAAATTCTAAAAATTAATCTTTAAAAATTCACCAAAAATCAGAAAAGGGAAGTCAAGATTCGAAAAAGATTTCATTTTAAAGGAATTTTTTCGATCTTTCTCGTGATATAAATTTCATAACCTTCAAAATATTATTTTAATTGCAAACTTTAAAAAAGTTACAAAAACAGCTTAAAAATTTAATTTAAAAAAAATCTAAGAAGAATTTTTCAAAAATCTTTCTTAGTGCAACCCTACACTATAAGAAGAATCGCTATGCAAAATTTCAGCCCATTAGGTCCAGCGGTTTGGTCTGTGCGTTGTATGTCAGTGAGTGAGTCAGTCAGTTACGGAACTGTTTTATATACTATATAGATAGTGGCATTCATAAGTCTTTCGGAAAAGTTTAGGTGACGCTAGAAATTTATAGTCTTTAACGGATAGTGATCGAGTAGTTTTTGAGGACTAGCGTATTTTTCGGACCATAACACTCATCTCAAATTTATGAGAGGATTTTTAGAAAAGAATATTTTGTATTTTGTTAGGTATATAAAGATATTTTCAATTTCTTACTTAATAAAGATAAAAAATATAATAAATAATATATATATACAGTAAAACCTCATTTATCCAGTCCTCGTTGATCTGGATCTCTGGATAATCCGGATCAGATTTGTAAACATTATTTTATTTAATGTTTACATTAGATAATAATTTTTTAACTATAATAGCAAGAACGTAACTACAAATACACCAAATATTCGCTTGCTTTAAATATTCGCTTTTTATTAAATATTATTTCCAATTTTATTTAATATACCGTATTTTCGGACCATAACACGCACTTGATAAAGGTAAAAAAAATATATAATAAATATAGTGTTTGTTTGTTGTCGTACTACAAATAGTGCAAAGCACTAACCATAGAAGAGAGGTTGGACTTCTATCTGGTCCACGAATTTTGAACCGTTGACCCCGCACCTCCAGGGGTATTGTTTGGGAACTTGGAGGACATTGAAGCTACGACAGATTTTACCCGTGTACCAGCCACTATTAGTGTAGACGTTGGAGGTTTTGTTGGCGACGGGTATCGAACCAGCAACTTGCAGATCACTGGCCCGATGCCTTTGCTGACTGGACCAATACGCCCTCAATAAATATAATAAATAATAAGTATGTATATATATATATAATTAATAAATCTATATAATATGCATAATAAAATATTCATTTTATTTTAATGTTACCTTCGGACAATAAGACACACCCCAAATTTAAGTAGATTTTTTTAAGGTAAAAAGGCGTCTCTTATGATCAGAAAAATACAGTAATTCTATATTATCACCGACATTTGCAGTGAGGAAATCATATACAGATATTATTTTTTTTCTTTATAACTCTGTAAGCAAAGCAAATTTAATATGATGAAGCTACACAATAATAATTCACTCATATATATTTTTAAAATTTTACTGCCGTCTTGATTTCATGCTGCGGAATCACACCTCCTTAAACCTCTACCCACTTGAATGTTTGAAATTTCATAATACGAATCTTCAAACATTCATGCAGTGGAAATACCATCTGCGGTGGAGACACATAATATGTGTCTCCACCTCAAATCACAAATGTGTCATGATTCTAAAAACGTATCACATGTCAGTTCAATGAAACGCGAGAGGGTTTACCGGGGCAATTTCACCCCGCTCGTAATGAGACGCTCAACAGGTTACTACTTAATCATGTATTCACACTTCTAAAAATGCTGGCAGATGACTCAAGCAACTAGTATTTCCTCCAGCGGAACTAGTGCACGGGTTAAACAACATAACAACCTTCTAAAGATACGGACTTAGCATATGCACTGTTAGAGACGAGGCATAATTATCACCACCAAGGGCTAACGAAATGTTTACCTTTGAGGCAAATAAAACCAACGAAAATGATCGCTTTTCGAATTCTATGGAAAGGACAGTCTCATACAGGGCGAATATTTTTGTTAAAAATCGTAATAAGGTACAGTTATAGAGCAGGGTGTACGAGAAACATTTTAACCGCGGGGCAGAAAAGTCATTTAAATATCGGGCTTTTCCGAAAGAACTGACTAAAATTGAATACAGTCGAACCCTGTTATAGCGAACCCGGTCTATAACGAACTCACGGCTATAACTAACGAAAATTTTGGTCCCGCAGTTTTCCTATTGTACGTAATTTAATTAGTATTGTGTCAGTTTGATGTAATCGATTTTAGTCGATTTAATTCATCAATAATTTTTAATAGATTTTATCATTTTTTAATACATCATTATTGAATACACATTGCAACTAATGAGTTATTTTGTGAACTCTAGCATTTTTCTTAACTGTTCGAATATACCGAACCACCGGATAATGCGAACAAAACCTTTGGTTCCTTGAAGTTCGTTATAACGGGATTCGACTGTACACTGTCCTAATGCCATTCATCCAGTGGTTGTCTATAACGCATTTCCGGACGATCAATCGAGTTTTCTTAAGTTCGTGAAATATAGTACGGTTTTGTCACATGTGGCAATCTTACCCGAAGAAAATTCATTAAAATCTGATGTGTTAAGGCGTGGTTGGTAATGTTTTCAGCCTCACAGTTAAATTTTGATCAGGAGGTCTAAATACAGGCAGGGGTCTACAAAAGTGTAATAAAGGAATTATGTTGTTTTTAATCCCTCCTGGTCTAACGGCGCTAGTCCAGGTCCATGAATCCATAAATCCTCAGGAAGTCCATTAATAGGATCGGTAATAAAGTCCTCCCTATAAAAAGTTAAACAAGTTAGGATGTGGCCCGGAGTATTCTGCTCATTATTACACTTTTTACAAAGGGGAACGGTTTTGTTATGTCTATCAAATTTTAGGTACCTCAAGTGGATACTGGTAGACCTAGAGATTGCAGTCTGCTCAGTTCTATCATCCTTGAAGATAAGAGCTCTACCAGGACAGACACCAAAGTACCAGTCATGGACCAGGGGAGATCTCCAAGTAAAGGTTTGGTTTGGAGCGCTATGGTCAATTTATGGCTATACGAGGGATAATTATACCGAGACCTACAGTTTAAAGCCGATTCTGAACGGCTACAAACATCCATGCCAACAGTGGGACTCGAACCCACAGGATCTGAACCGAATGCCAGTGCTCTAGCCATTCGACCATCACCTGGATTCCAAGTAAAGGAAATAAAGGGATTATGAACTTCAGTAACATGTAAACATTTGGTATGAAATATTTTATAGAATTAACGTAATGCATATTTAGCTACCATCGAATTCGTACTTTCTTCAGGGAAATATTTACATTTTAAAACCTTCTTAAGGAAAATGAATATTGAGATGAAAATCACGAGTATTTATATTTTGAGCTTTGATCATGCCCCCCTGAAGCAGATGGAGTCTACTGTCAGTTTAGTTTACGTCAGTGATGGTTAATATACATTTAATTGTTACATTTATTCAAAGCTCTTTCATATATGCGAAACAACGAGCAAAAACTAATTCTATAGAAAATTTATATTATTAACAAAATTAACTTTATGATTATCCAGGAGCGGATAGTTCGATTCACGGTGCATCACAAGAGCAAAATGTTTGAGCAATAAAAAGTGAATTTTTAAACTACTGAAGTTGAAACTATTGAACTAGTAAGTTTGAGTATGCAAACTGTTATCCGCGTACCACAAGATAAAAATAAATTGTTGAACAACTAAGTTTGAGTATGGAAACTATCATCAACGTATCACGAGATAAAAATATTTGAAATATAATGCAAATTGTGCGAAAGACTTTCTTCATTGAGAGTAAACAAAGAAATATACAAACTTAAAAAAAAAAAAAACTTACAAACTTTAAAAATAATGAACGCACGTAACGTGTGCATGGAAAACCGGTCAACACGGATTATCAAAAAATGGCCCAGTATACCGCTGAAGTAGTGAACTATTCAGAGGCTATAAATGAACTACTTATAGTGGTTCAAATAAGATTTCATTAAAATAATACAACTTCCTCGTATTTGCAGTTTTACATGCGGAAGATGTCTCACATGCTACTTTGTTTCAGAACCCTGTAATGATGGCTTTTAAACAAAGAAAAAGAATTACTTAAGTTTATCTCAAAAATTTTTTTTCGTAATGGCCAGACAATCATCAAAACAGAAAATCCACTCTCGAAAAATCGAGAGTTAAGTGGATTTTAATTGAAAATTAACCAAACAACGATATTTAATTCATTTAAAACCCCGAATAGTTTATTTGCTACGGTATGCACGGATATTTGAAGATTATTCGCGCGCAGTCGAGCATGAATTCACACGGATCAGCGTATACTTTTTTTAGAATTAATTACACTTGAATGAAAAAAAAAACCTTTAAAACAAATCATACGTTCTAGCAAACAACGAATAAAGTGTTCCCAGAGTTTCGTCTGCTTTCACAGAAATCTTCCTGAATGTTGAATCTTTCTTTTATCTTTTTTTTATCGCAAGAGATTAAATTCTTTGAAATAAATCGCGGGTTACATCCAATTATGGGTTGTTTTTCAACGTATTACCGAGGCAAAGTTTCCTATAACAGTTTTCAAAAAAGCAATCGTGGGATACTGATGAAAGTTGATCAGTGATTAACGGAATGTATGTCACGTAATATGAAAGAAAATAAATACTAAACGGAGACCAGATTTATTTTTCTTTATCACTAACAATTTGTTTTGTTTATTTGGGAGTATTTACAGCTGCTCCAAGTCTGCCGGGTTTTGAAACCAAATTCTTGTGACATCAGTAAAAATACGTCTGCCTAGATGTATAAAATTTAATAAGATACGATCTATACGATCGATGTTTCCATAGGTCTAAAATTAATGAATAGTTGCTTTTCAAGTCAATGTTGACGTAGCAGTCGTGGCACATTCCACTCCTTCTATGGATACTCCTGCACGACAAACCCTTTTAACAGACAAGAAAGAAGCAATAGTGTAGAGTAGAGGACACAAGTTCCCTGTTTCACCCACAGACAGGAATTTATTAGTAATTTTTTGCTAAGTTTTCATTTTAACAATTTGTTTTACGATCAGTTGAAACTTTAATTGGGGAGGGAAGAGTGATAAAATGGGCCACGCGAGTCGGCTTTCGGCGCCGAGGGTGCTCGGTTCGAATCACGACAAGCGCCATTAAGGCTGTTGTGTACTAACCCTATTGAATTCGATCACCTCAATGTTAACCTATGGAGAGAATTTGTCTACTATTTACAGCTACATACAAGCTTATAATAAAATAAAAATGGTATTTTCAGATAGCTTGAACTTTTCTGCACCTTGCAACAGGATTCATTTCAAAAATTTCGTCAACCAAAGGAATTTAAGAGCATTTAAAGCACACTCTACCAGCTTTACCCTCGAATAATTTAAATTTTAAAATATTAATTGCATTTTTTAAAACGAAAAATGTATTTCTCTATTACGGAGTACAATTAAAAAAAAATCTTTAAAACCAAGTCGGCAATCCTTGGACACATTTTCTCCATAGGTTTACACTTAGGTGAACAAATCCAATAGGGTTGGTACACAGCAGCCTTAAATACGTGTCTAGGCCGGATATGGGCACGTTAAATCCGTAGCTGATATATCAAAAACTAAATTTACTTTAAATTTTTTAAAAAGGATTTCAAACCGCTCAAATATTTTTGGCACGTAAAGTGATCTTTATAAAGACACTAGTTGTTTTGCCCGGCGTTGCCCGGGTATTTGGGACATCTCGGTTTATCTCGGTCATTTAGGACATTTTATTTTCCTCCCTTCTCACCCCCCCCCCATGCCAACGAGGCAGAATTTGCACTTAAATGGCATTGGGAGTATCACTATTCATCTCAGCGACCCCGAAAACTATGGACTTGACACTAATATCGGTCATTTTCGATTATTTTTACATGTCACCCCTTCCGCCCCTAGGGGTGCTAGGGGTGTCTTACCCCTACAGTATTTTTTTTTTTCAGATTGTAAGTCATATATGTGTACCAAGTTTGGTTGAAATTACTCCAAATGTTCCAGAGTTATGGTGGAACATACATACATAGTACATACATACATACAGTCGAACCCCGTTATAGCGAACCCTGTATATAACGAACTCACAGATATAACGAACGAAAATTTTGGTCCCGCCGATTTCCTATTGTACTAATTTCATTGTGTCAGTTTAATGTAATCGGTTTTAATCGACGTAATTCATTAATGATAATTTTTAATAGATTTTTATCATTTTTTAATACATTACTATTGAATACACATTGCAAGTAATGAGTTATACATTTTGTGAACTCTAGCATTTTTCTTAACGGTTCGGATATAGAGAATCGCCGGATAAAACGAACAAAACCTTTGATCTCTTGAAGTTCGTTATAACGGGGTTCGACTGTGCATAAATTTATATATCGTCGGTGTTCTGTAAAAAGGGCGAATACCCATACAGTTTTACATACATACTCGCTCTTTTTACATAACACCGACGATATATAAAGATTTTGCGTAATAAGATGAAAGAAATGATACAATGTGTGTCAATAAACACGTATAACTTTCTGTCCAGGACCACAATAAGGGTTGTGATATCTTCCATAAACCTCCCATGAGACATTATTCATATAACTTTTAGAGGCTAAATGATTCACTTTATTTGCAAATTTCTCTTTCCAGATCCTCTAGCGAAAAAGCATTTTCATATCAGCGCATAAAAGGGCAAAATTGAAAGCCCCAAAGAGCAAGCCTTTCAACAGTTTATATCTAAAGCAACTCCAATAATCCAATAATTATCGAACCTGCTGAGTACGATATGCCCGATACCATTCCCTGATAACGACCAACTATCGTAATGAAGTCTTCGAAAGCTTCCACGTGCGATCGTGCATTGCACCTCTTTTTCTCGTTCTATCTGTACCATCTCGGAACAAGATTCCTTTTTCGACCAGACGAAGGCTGAGGCAGGGCTCACCCCGGGGTCAGGTCGTGACTCTGCCTACCATCCCCCTTCTTCCCTCCCCCCTTTCCCGAGACCGAGAACCTGAATATGCAAATAGAGTAGACTCGTCCAGAAGGGATCATTTTTATTTTTGCCCGTTCCGCGCGCGAGGAGTTAAAAGCAGCTCACACACATTAATGGGGTATGCCTCCCTAGATGGATGGACGGATGAAGAAAGAAGAAGAAAAAAAAAGGGATAAAAATCGTACGGCCAATTTCGTCCCGAAGATTTTTTGGACCCATCCGCACGCTCTGGCACCGCGATAAAATAGCTGCGGCAAATTGATGCAGATCATAAATATTGCCGCGAAAGTTGAAGGAGGGAGTACGGTGTTTTCGGAGATTTAAACATGCAGAGTTATGGAGATTGCGGACGATCATTTCGATCCCAGGCGTATATATAAAAAAAAGGTCTCTGCAGGGGATACGCTGAACGAGGATAATTTGCTTTTATTGCATGCGTCGAGAGAAATGGCCACAATTAATTCAACGGCGAATTATTGGCATTTACATCGGGAGAAGAGGAGGAGAAATTTGCGCCGAAGACTGATGTCGTGATGCTGCGATTGGCTGAGTGGCTCAATATCGGCGAATTTAATTCAATAGCCAAACGTTGGCATTTACATCTAGAGTAAAGGAGAAAATGCTCTGCGTAAAGATGCTGTGACATTTAGGCTGTTGTTTTGAGGCAGCATATGCATACGAAAAAAATATAAATATTTCAAATATAAAACCCAGAGTAGTGAGTTTTATATGGTGTGAAAACTATTTTTCATTTTGGAGCTCTCTTCGGAGATGCAGTAAGAAGTATTTATTTTTACAGATAAAAGACTTTTCCCAAAAGTTTCTCTAATAATATGAATGATGTCTTACCATTGCAAGATATAACAAAAGATGTACATAAATAAAGCTACTATTGAAACATACAGTTTCGTTGTAATTAATTCAAAAATCAATATTTATTTTTTTAATAGGAAGAAGCTTTTTCTAATAACTGTTTGCGCTAAAGGCAATGAGTCATTTATATAAAGTATATCAAGCGTTGTATACAAGTCTACAATACACTGTAAAACTAAAAAATTATATAAACACAAAGCTGAAAAGTCATGGATATTCAGCCACAAAGTTAGAAGAATCTAAATCTACAGTAAATGCAACAAGCTGCGTTAAAGGCCCAAATATATCTCCCCATTATGAATTATAGTGGTTACGGATAAATACTGAAACGAATGCCACAATAAATTGACTGATCAATGTTATATATATATATATATATATATATATATATATATATATATATATATATATATACAGTTGGCTCTCTGTTTAACGACGATCTCTATTTAAAGACGATATTTCCCAGTTCTGGCCCCTCCGACGTTATGGGAAATGTTATTTTTTCACACATTCTGTTTAAGGGCGATCTCTACTTAAGGACGATTTTTCACGGCCCCTTGAAAGTCTTTAAACAGAGAGTCAACTGTATGTATATATACACACATACACACGCACACACACATATCTGCGGTGTTATAGCAAATGTTCATATGTCCCAAAAATTCAATTTTATGTTTTATTTTGAAATGTCACACTTAAAATTAGTTCTTTAATGGGGCAAAAGCTGATTGTGGAATTATGAAATAATAATAAGTTATTCGTATTGGCAAATGCTGTTATGTATAAAACAGGAAATACTTGGTTCTTAATTGAATACTTTAGTCCCTAATTGAAAATTTTCATTAAAGACCAACCTTATGCTTGAGGTTGAATATAAGTATTAACTAAAGAATATTTGGATTGAAAAACTTAATTGAACGATTTTATATTTCACAACAAAAGTTACTTTTTTAATTTGCCGAAAACATGAAAAAAAATGGCATATCAACATTTGCCATAATGCTGCACACACACACACACACATATTTATATATATATATATATATATATATACGCAAACGCACACATGTATATATATTGCTGAATATAGAGTTGTTGAATACTGATATAATTCTACAATGAAGGCAAAAATCAATGTGAATATATGAATTACATAATACTAGTTTTTTCCTCCAAAGTGAAGCATGCCGCTTATCAATACTTTCTATATACAAATATTCTCTCACGCGCTTAAAAGAAAAATAAAATTAGAAACTGTTTATATCAAAACTGATACATTTCGAAATTTAGTGATTTCACATTCGTGTGTATATTGGAGGATAAATTTAAGGAAGCAGAAAATTCAAAGAGAATGGGAAAAAATATAATTCTTTTTGGCAAAAATTTAAGCTGAGAAGACGCAATGTATCAAATTTTTAAAAATCAAAACATAGTCAAATAAAAAAAAAAATTACGATACATTTCGCTTAAATTTTGTTCTTAAGCGAAAATGCATTTGCTTCCGAAAATTCCCATCCCAAAAAACGATTACGGTTCTCATTATATTATCGTTAAGAGTATTTTGCTTTAGTTCCAAAAAAGAAAGATTTTGCCTTTCGAAGCAGAATCCAAAAATTTTAATGGAAAAGTGTTGCTAATGTAGTTCGAAGGTTTGGGAATGATGTAGAACATGATATGATGTATATACACAATCGTGAAAAAAGGAAAATATTGAGAAACCTAGGCTGAAAAATTCGTATCACGAAACCAGTTTTTTGACAGATGCTGAGAGATGGGAAGTAACATAAATATACTCTGGGATTCGTGTGAACATTTTAATAACTAATTTTAGTTCCTAAATTTCGAAAAACTTGTTTCTGTGTATAAAACAAATCATGTATGAAGCACATTCTAATTTTTAATTCTATTTTTAACGTGTTTCTGAATTATACAGAAATTCAAAAGTTGGAATATTACAGAGGTACTGCTGCGAGAGATGTGAAATAAATAAGATGAAGTTAAAAATTCCTTTAAATCTACTATAATTATCAGAAGAGAAACCAGTTTCGTGGTAAGAGGCGCAACCCTATCCCAGGCCTTGAAACCTGCGAAAGTCTCACTGGACATAACACAAATACGTTTGTGATTTACCCAGCTAAACAATCGAAAGACGGTGACGCCTGTTGCCCCTAAACTAGTTGACAATACTAATCATTTTAAAAATTTTAAAAAGCTTTTTCCTAGACATATTTGCCTTCCACAAACACCTGAAAAGTACTGAAATACTTCAAAAATTTTTTTTTATGGAATTAATTAAATATAGCAGTTATTTCATTGAAGTCTGGATTCAGAATAGTTCATAGAACTGTATTACAGATGATATATAAAGATTATTGTAGGTTATTTTATTATGGGAAAATTTAAGATTTACTTAACATGCAACGTATGCAAATAATTAATAATGTTATATAATAATTATAATTTGACAATAAAAAATTATTATTATAATTACTGTAACAGTTAATAAAAAGCAGTTAATAATAATTACTGTAATAGTTAATATTAATAAACAGTTAATAATAATATATGATAATATTTAATTTTCTTTTAGTTTAAATATTTAATTGTTTTCTAAATTTTCTTAAAGTGTGGAAATATTTCTTATTTGCTATCACGTATATGCAAAATTTTCTGTAGTTTTTTTTTTATAGATAATAAACTTTTCATAAACTTAATTTCTACACTATATCGATGTAAATTATAAATTCGAACTTTTGTTATTTAAATTTCTTCAGAATTATTTTAAAACTGAAGTAATAGTTTGAAATATATTGAAATGAATTTCGAAATCACAACTCATATATATATATATATATATATATATATATATATATATATATTTAATCGAAGGAAATTAAATGATTAGTAAATAACATTTTTTTCGATATGAGATTAAGCAAAAAAATCTTTAAGGCATTTAAAAATTAAAAAAAGAGTATCTAATCATCAGATAATCAGTCTTCCGTTTAAAAATTTGGGAAATTCCCACGAAACACGAATTGTACACACGGTATAAGCTAAAAAGTGTAAAATCTGTAATAGGTAAGATAATTGAAATAGAACGTTGTAATACTTATGCATTAGTTAGTTTAAATCCTCGAGAGCAAGCTGAGATGTGAAAATACTGTGAACCGTTTCTAGATGTTAATCTGTTACACTTTTAAATCCTTAATCATTACAGCGACATTAAGGATTAACATATCTAATACCCATATCAAGGTCACAATGAAGCATATTGCATACAGAATTTTGTTCTTTTGATTGAGGATGAAAGTTATATATCTAAACTGAATACTATTTGATGGTTATTTTTTATCTTTTACATGACTAATAACGTCTTTTTGACAGCAGTTGAACGAACAGGTAAGTCGATGCTGAAACACTTCATCTTCAATTTTTTATTTTTACAGCTTTAAATTTATTTTTTGAAATTTGCATGTTTTTATTTGTTTTAATGAAGTTATTGACGTATGAAGATGCACACTTACTCTCAGGTCATATCGCAGTTTATAGCTTGACCTATAAAATGAGATTTAAAATTCCCAAATCTGAAAGAACTTTCTTGCCTCTGGGGGTTTAGGTGAATGGAGATTGATACGTAATGTTATAAACTAACATCACTCGAGTGCCATTATAGCTCAGTGGCTAGAGCACTGGTATTGTAAACCAGGGGTCGTGACTTCGAACATCACTGGTGGCAGAGCAATCAGATTAAACTTTTATTTCCGGCCAGCAGGCATAAGAAACAATAACATCCTCACTCGAGTGATAAAGGTTTGGAAATTTTGTTGCATAACTTTGAATGCTCGTCTCCCCCGTTCACCTTTCCAAGGAACTTATCCAGGAAGCTGAACCTTGGGTAAAATAACCATAAAATCACTAGAAAAGTATTTGCCTCAATCGTGTGTTGCATGCTCTGGTGGTGGCACAACTTACTGGGAGATAACCCCTCCCCCCCCCCCCCACACAAAAAAAAAAATCAACAGAAAGCAGTAATATGTAATTCCAGTGATGCAATAGTAAATGCATCTGGCGTATTTTAGCTCCAGACTTTCACGGATGAATTCTGATTGCATTATTGCACTGTTGAACCTCATACCAAATAAAAGCAGATGCTACCCCGAGAGCCTTACCCTTAGTAACAGGGGCCTAGGGTTGTCCATATTGGTCGGCAGATCTGTACTGTCCGTCCGGCGTCCGGGCCTATAAGGCTACGGCCACACGGGCGTTTTTTCACGCTGCGTCTTTTCCCGCAGCTTGAAAATCTACACAAGCCGGCTACACGTGCGTGTTCTTTAACGCGAGCTAAGTCGTTTGTTTGTTCTTTCCAGTGCAACATGAATCCATTTTCAATAAATGAAAATGCTGTTAACACGTTATGTGTTTTATTAATTGAACCGGCGACTTAATAAATATGTAATTAATATAATATGTAATTAATATAATATGTACTTAAAATAATACGTACTTAAAATAATACGTGCTTAAAATAATATGTGCTTAAAATATGTACTTATAGATATGTACTTAAAAATATAAATATGCACTTAAAACAGAAATAGGCATTAATATTTTGATCTGAATATTGCTTACCTGAACAAAAGAACACATTTAAAAGGTATCTGTTGCTGTTCAGATGTGTAAAACGGGGATATAGCTATTACAGAAGATATTTTTTCTGGAGCGAATGCAGTCTTTATTTATAACTAGCTGAGTGGTAACCCGATGTGTTGCTTTTTCGATTTAAAATGAAATAGTTTCATTTCTTAAAGATTAAAAACCGTTTAATCACTTTTAAAAATATATTAGAATTTTTAAAAAACGAAATAATTTAAAATTTTCTTTCTCAAATTTCGGTTTTTGGCTTTTGAAATAATTCTTTCAAATTTCCGTTTTCAAATTTTGCTTTTTAGACAAAAAAGAAATTCATTCAATTAGAAAAAAATTTCCGCTGGAGGAAAACAAATAACACCAAGATAGGGAAAATTGGAAAATGCGTCACCACCTAGGACCGAACCCACAACGTAGGGTTTACCAGGTCAGTGCGATAGCACTGCGCCACGACAGCACATAGAGTTCAGCAAGATGGGAGGTATATCGCGGTAAGGCCGAATGTAAATATTAATCTCTGGTGGAAAAAGTGCTTAAAAAAATAGAAAGACAGTTCTGACGAATTCAAAATTGGTGGAATCCTATCAGTTGCTCATTAATTAGAAACGAATTTCACAAACTTGATGGAATTATTAGTGAGTAAAATAATAAGTCAAAAAATTACGAACTCAGCATTCAGTTAAAAGTGAGTTTTGAAAGTACGCTCTTTTAGAATGAAAACTTATTTTTTATTGAATGCATTTGGTATATTTTGGAAGCTGAACATCTAGCAAATGCCGATAAATCGTAAAATTGACATTAATAGGTGCAGAAAACCGAAATATTTGTCCATCAAAATTGTCGATTTCGTGAAATTCGGAAAACTGCTTTGGGGAAAAAGCAGTGAAAAACATTTTTAAATTTGTAAAAATGTGTATATCCTTAAAGATGAAGAGTTGTAAAAACACATGGAAATAAAAAAATTGTCGATTGGAGGACGGAAAAGTTGAATTTTGCATGCATGAAAATAGTGGAAATTTGCGAAACGGAAAGGAGCTGGTCCACCCGGAATGTCAGCTGTTTCTGCTCTCCTCTTCTATTGAGTTCGGCGGTTTTAATTGAATAATTAAAAAAGTTTAAAGTTTTGAAAGTTGAGGATAGCATTAGTCCATGCGTACCAGTCGGTACCAGTCGCGATATCCTGCTATGCTCGGTTCGCGAGATTAGCCCGTCCCCGTGTCTGCTGACTGACAAACTAACATTTGTTTACCTTCAGCTGTTAATAGTAAGATATTTTTAATCGAAAGAACACATGAAAATCAGTAAATATTGTATGCAATTCTATATAATCCGCGGTCTAGTTATAACTATCACCTACTTACAACTTAGGTTATAACTTGTAACTTAAAAAATAAAATTTAATTTGTATTACTACTTATCAAAATTACTTCTTCTGTTTTCGCCCACCTGGTCCCATTTTTCACCAATAACATTCTTTGTTAGTGTCATCCTAGTATTTCTTTTGAGTTCCCGGTTTTTGAAATCCTTATTCCGTGTATCGTAAAGACATGGATATTTTTCGATTTCAATAATCATAAGTTCACTCTCCAAGTAGTATTCCATTATATTTAAATATCAAAAATTACGAGAACACAAGAATATACCAACAACAGAAACAGCTATCTTCCTATCTTCATGTAAACACGTCTTCAATACTACCAGGTAGGTGTTTTCACGCAACGTGAAAAAACGCTCGTGTGGCCGTAGCCTAAGCCCGTCTGCACACGAAGCAACTCAAAAGAAACTGATAACTGACTCAAATCACAAACCAGTCCGTGATGAGTCGCAACCTATGTAATTGAATGGAGCCACGCACACGGCGCAACTGGTTACAAACCCGTCCGGACTGGACGGGTTCACGGACTGTCATCACGGACTGGTTTGTGATTTGAGTCAGTTATCAGTTTCTTTTGAGTTGCCCCGTGTGCAGACGGCCTTAGAAACACCACCGAACAGGGGAAATCAACCCTCGGCTGAATTTGCAGGAATTGCTGCGCAGCAAAGTCTTCAGCTTGACAGTGGCTTGTACACGAAAGTGGGGGTGGCCGTTATTTTTAGTGCATTATCCTTAGTAACATACCAGTTGAAAATCCATGAAGAGTCCAGATCAATATCTTATTTTTGTGGGATTTTTTAAAATTTGGATACCGAAATGAAAAAAAAATCCACTGCATCCGTCTTTTTTAGCATACCAATTCGAGACCTCCAAAACTTGTTGATATACTAGCAAAAATAGTAAAGACTACAAGACATTTGGCACCAAATTTGGTGTTTTACGCATTCTTTGAGCTTCAAACAAATCTAGCTATTAGATGGCTGGCTAGCTGTCTGGGAACGTAACGGTTGCTAACCATCATATGACCTTAGTTTTAAATGTTTCACGAATACGTTGTAAATAATTATATATACATATCCAGCAACACCCCACACTAACTAACCACAACTAAATTACCAAAACTATTTTGTGACAGAAACCTAAAATGCTGCAAATACCTGATGGTCCTAGATTTTGCAAGCAATATAGGTTTTCAGTAGCTGCTGCAGAAACAGATAAACTAAATGAATAATCTTCCTATTAAAGATTAGTAGTTATAAGTTCTAATTTAATAGCATTAAGTTATGCCTCATAAGGATAATCTGCTTTGATTTGTAGTTCCTTCCCTTTATTTTCTCTATGGGGAAAATGATATGCCTTCACATAACACTCCAAGTTCATAAATGTACGCAAAATGCTTGTAATCCGTTATCGCATAAAATAACATAGTAGAAGTCATTCTGTAGGATTAAAAGAAAGAAAAACTTGAATTCAAATTTAATGTCCACCTCTAGCGCCAAGTGACGACTCATAGATATGCAGATGTGGTTCAAGGGTCCTCCGGCAGAACCTGGCCTCAATCAATCTGTCCTGCCTAACAGAAGAAATTCCCGTCCCCCCTCTCGTATACCAACAAGACATGCTTTAGAAATTGAAATGACTAGTAATTGGACGTTTCGTGATTGATAATATAGCATCCTTCAGCGGTACTTTAAAAAGCTAATGACAGACGTTGATACGGTATGGTTAAACTAGGAAAGGCAGACGTTTTCTTTATATAAGGCTTTAACATTTATTAAAATGAAAGCAAGAGATGGCAGGTAAGCGTTCACGTAGACGCACATCATAAATTATGCGGAAGTTTCTCAAACCAGGCGAATTCAGTAAGCGATTTTTTGGTTTGTTTGTTTTGGGTACTTTAGAAGCCAAACAGTACAGCTGGTGGAGCTTATTAAAAGCCAAAACCTCTTTTAAGGTGATACATGAGTTGACACCGTTGATCTTCAATCCCTGCATTAAACTATAGGGATATTTTTTCGTCGATTTTTTTCGTACTACATATTAGAAAATGCGCATTACTGAACTTTTTACTACATATAAAAGTAGAAGTTAAAATAAAGAGCACGTTGTTTATAAAACTTGAAATATTTCAGTTGGTAGTATTTTACAGTGCGTTAATTATTGACGTCTATTGCTACACCGTTAAAATTGCTTCTTGAAAAAATTTTAATGGAAAATTAGAAATATTTTTGAAAAACATTTTATTTAAAGTTCTATTTTCAAATGAAAAAAAAAAACAGAATTAAAAAATATTCATTTCCTAATCTTTGATTAGAAAAAATACCGAGACTTAACGCTAACTGACCATTTTGTCTGAGAAGGTATATCAGTTCAATTATCAGGCTGAAATTCAAGATAATAGATGCTGGGGGTAAAGTTCTGTCTCTTTTAACACTGGAACCACCAATCTAGTCAAAATGTCTAGCTTTAAGATTTCTGAAGATAATTTCTACTTTACTCATCTTTGCAGTTTTCAAGACTTAACGATTTTTCTTATGAAATAAATGTGACCAATTTTACGAACTCTTTCTCTTTTTGTTAAAAATATTTTGAAAATATACATAGTTTATTATAATGTATCGCTACCACTCACTTTGACGGTCTGAGAAATTTATAAAGTTTTATTACATATATACAAGGTCTCTTCAATAACTTTCTGTACTTAATTACTATAATTATTAATTTTTAGTCTCCCATCAAGCTGCCACACAACAAGTCCAGGGTTCGACGCTGCGACTGGGCAAGGTCGACTCAGCCTTTCTCCCTTGAGTGGGTCGATAAAATGAGGACCAAGCATGCTTGGGAACTAACTCTGTGGGTCCCGCGGCAGGCTGACCACCTTCCCAAGGCATATGCTGTACGGCACCCCAAGACCACGGTAAAGAAAGCGGAGATGTGCACCACAGGCCTTGCTTGGTCCACAATGGACTGTTGCACCATTGGTATTAGTTTTAGTGTCTCTTCTCAGCCCTTTTCCTTTCCACACTTTCTCAATGACAAAGTGAATATCATTTCGATGATCATATCGATTTCGTTGACGGCTGTCGGACGAGTCTGACATTTGACATTGACTTGTGTCCTAGATGTAGTTGATGTAGTGATGTTCTCCTGTTCAAAATCAACTGATTCCCAGCCATTTCAGAAAAACATCAAACAATTACAGCCAGTGTTACACTAAAAAAATGTCGACGTAAGCGTGTTGCATCATTTGTTGAGTCTCAGTAATCTTTTATACCAAGAATAACCCTAAAAAATGAACGTTCATACCTCTATTTATTAATATCAGCTATCTCTACAAGCACAAAACACATGTGACGTGTTGCTGATTAGGACACTGACGACTGATGTCGATAAATCGATGAAGTAAACAGGAACCTCCTCATGGAACTTCATAATCGCTGACTGCATTTAGCCACGACTTTGTTGACAAGCAACCACACAAGTTCGCAAACTTTTTGAAAATGCCATGTTCAAGCGTATCAAAATTTTTGTCAAAACACGTTTGGGTATTCCCCTATTTCATTTCAGATACAGCTGCGATCACACATATAGCACCTGCTTGTAGGGACTTTTGCACAATTTGTTGAGCTGTAAGTTGATAGTGAAATAATGTCGAATATTATTTAATGTTTTAATAATAAAAATACAAAAATGAACACAAAATGATAGTGAATAGAAGTTATCTTTATATTTAATATAAAGTTTTTTTTCCCACACATAGAATTTACCAGTGGGATGAACCGCTTAAAAAATCCCAAGTTATGGAAATAAACAATGAGGAATTAATGAAAGTGAATCCTTCTTTTAAAATGACTTAATTCTATAGTGATAGACGTTAGTAATTCAGTGCTGTGTAAAAAGTTAATAGCGAAAAATTTTGAATTTAAAAAAGAACGTGTTCTCTATTCAAACGTCTACCTTCGTTTTGAAAAAAACAGAATTCAAATAAGTGCCTTTACTGAGAAAAATACTGAGAAAAGAATTCCTCATACTTTAACACGGAGTTTGACCTTTTGTAATGTTAACTGATGTAATGCTTTGTTTTTGACTGTTTGACAGTAAAAACGATTTATTTGATAACAAAAATGAATACGAGTCCTCAAATACTGTACGGAAAAAGTAGTTAAAAAAGCGAGTTATGCAAAACTATTTAAATTATTACTTGAACAAAGTTGTTTATTTTCTGTATCAACATGAAAATACATAGCTTTTAAACTCTGTATAAGATTAAAAAACGAGTCTTCTAAAAGTGCTAAATCGTAGTTGTCTATGGCTCTAGTGTTACCATAAATTATATATGCAACTAAAAACATAGAAAAATTGTTTATTTTAACAAGAATTTGTGCTTGGATAAAATATCTTTGTCAGATACTTGATAAATATAATAAAAACCAAATTTTACTTTTTTCGATTATATTTCCATTTCGGAAATATAATCACAAAGGCGATCTGTCAAGTCACCGCTATTTTGTCCTTGGCTGCTAGGTGCATTTTACCGAAAGCGATAAATGTCCAACATTATTTTATACCATTAGAGATCATGGTACTTGCTTACGTCTACACAATTTTAGTTTCAGGGACAATGTGTAACATTGAAAACAAACATTCATAACCTGAATGTGTATTCAATGCTGTGGCAAAGGAATATGTTAAAAAATTATCTAATCTCTCCAAGTATAAATAATTTTGACACTCACCTGCCTTTATATAGTTCAATGAAATTTATCGCATCTAAAAATTGATATTTATCTCCCATATTTAAGCGCAAAAAGATAAAAGAGTTGATAAATTTGAAAAAAAATAAGACTCTATGAGACCACGGAAGTGGTTAACACAATAGCTAGACTTTCTAAAAATAAAAGGAAAAAGTATTCAAGATTCTCGCGATAATATCAGCATCTTGAAAAATTGTATAAATTGTTTAGCCTTTGGGGAATAATACTAAGCGACGTTATTTACAGTCATTAATTAAAGAACAAATTAGACGAGATGCTTATCAACTTTCATTTACTTTTGACAGCCCTGTAAGCTATTAACTTGGCAGCCTTACAAGATAAAAATCACCGACAATCCAGAAAATAAATCTAGATTTAACTGATCCTACAACGGAGCATAATTTCTATAATTATGTGCCGCTTGTACAAACTTGCTCGAAGTCACCCATGTGTAGTAATTTGACTGTAACAGAGATTAAAAAATTATGTGATATCACCGGGGGGAATGCTTAATCGCAAAGATGCGGTATTAAAAAAACTGCTTTAAAATCTCTTAGACTGGCTTGTAAAACTCATGGTTCAAGTGTTCAAGGAAATATTCCTTTTCCGTATCTCACTGGAGAAGACTGTATTATAACGTTTAAAAGTTGGAGTAACAGACCAGCAAAACTTTCGTTTTCTTAATTAGATTCTAATGGCATTTTTATTTCACCTTTAAAACCTTTATGGTATTTAAAATTAATATTTTATAAAGGGGAGTTTATAAAGATAATATTTTATAGAAGGGAATCAGAAATCAGATAAAGTAGCATGTAATACCATGGACTTAATTTTGTAGACTACAGAAAAGTGCTCTTCATTGTTCTAACAAGTCCACGTTGTACCATGCATTTGAATAAGAAGAAGAATGGAAAAAACTTGAGATACGCATTATAAATATCTGTAACATAAGCTTAATCACATTTCAAAAGCACATCCAGGTCTCCTTCTCAAGATCAGACTAAGAGAACACTTATATGGCATGCCATAGCAGTCGAAAGTGCACCCAGGGAGTGTTCCAATTCCACAGCACTGAAACTCTAAACACCAGAAAAAGATAACGGTAGAAACCATAGAGTAAAGAAACGCTTGAAACATAGAAAGGACCCAAGATTACCAAAGGGAAAATATTAGCTGATAGTAGACTTCCAATCTGCATTAATATAAAGGACAGAACTGTTATTGCGAACCAAGTTTTTATCCAAGCTCCAAAATTTCTTAACATCATATAAATGCCTGTTGGAAGTCTATTATGTGCCTACTTTTAGCGCCAACACACAAATGGTACTTGTCTTATATAATTGCTTCTTGGCTTGTTCGATATATCGGATAATATTCCATATGATCTACTTCCAGTAAGAGTGGGAAAGTTTGTATGTGCTAAAGAACTTTTTAAAAGGTTGTTTCATGATTAATCTGTTCTTTAAGTACTTGTCAATGAAAATACAGAGGCTGTTCACACATTTTTTAGACGATTTTGGTAAGCGGTAATAAAAAATCGTTTGCTGCAAAAGAAATAATTGCAATTGTACTATGTTTTTAAAAGTCAAAATTATCGTCTGCGGCTTGAAAGTTTTGTTTTTATTCAAAATGGCGTTTTTAACAAAGTAGGGGTTCGAAGGCTACATTTATGCTCTTTCCGAAGATAAATATGCATACTCCGTTATCCAAAAACGATGTGAGAGTCATGGTTTTGTAATATCTAAAGCGTCGATAGGTAATATCGTCAACAAGAAAGGAAAAAAACGTCAAATTGGAGCCTCAAGTGGGACAAAAATTCCAAACAAGTATCCAAGGAAAAAACGGACATCTTCGACTATTGCAAAGGTACGTTGTTTAATGTTAAAAGAAAATCCCCCTAGTCAAAGGACAGTTGCAAAATCATTAAAATGCTCGGTGTCCACTGTAAACAAAATGATAAACGTTGATTTAAATCTTAAGAAAGCGAAAAAACGCAATGTGCATCGTCTTCTTCCAAATCATATCGCTGAACGCAGGACACGCTGCAGAATTCTATATGAGAAACACTTATCCAAAGAAAAATGGAAAACAATTGTCACAATAGATGAATCATGGGTGTATTTAAATGATTGCAACAAAAAATGAGCCATTTATTATCATAAAAGGGGAGAAAAAAATTTAAGTACATGGTTCAAAGAATCGAAAGAAAGTTTTTCTAAGGGATTCATGATTGTTGCTGGTTTTTCTTATAATGGCAAGTTAAAAATAAAGAGAGTGGAAAAAATGTCAAGATTAACTCCAAATACTATCAGGAACATATTTTATCGCCAATTTTTCTGAATGAAATACCATCGTTTTACCCACAGTGCCATCAATCTGTGAGACTCCATCAGGACAAAGCTAGCAGTCACACATCAAAATCCACTGTAAATTTCCTAAAAGATATGGAACAAAAAACTGGTATCAAGGCCATACCCTTCACTGATATCCCTACTAAATCTCCCGATGTATCACCTATGGATTTTTGTGCTTTCGGACTTTTAAAATCTGCATTATCCAAACGTCGTCCCAAAACCCTTACAGGACTCTGGAAAGCTGTTCAGGAGGAATGGGATAGAATACCTCTTCTGACACTTCAAAAGGCATTATTATCCTGGAAATTGCGGTGTCGAAAGATAGTTCAGAAAATAAAGAGAGATAAATAAAGAGAGAAAAGAGAAAATAAAGAGAGAAAATAAGGGATGTCAAATAGAACATTTAAAACACAAGAATTTTATGTAATTTAGTTTTGCGAATACAATATACATCGTCTAAAAAATGTGTGAACAGCCTCTGTATAACAACACATCTAAGGCAGTACAGTACTTACTGGCGAGCCCCAAATTATCTATCTTGAATAAATCCTTTACTATATTGTTTCAAATAGTAGCAAAAAATTCATATTAAAATTTCTGTGATTTCACCACCATAATTTAAGTTTATGGAAAAAAAATACTCCAAAACTGGAACGGATTCTTTATCATCATTAGAAATTCCACATTCAAAACTTCCTACACAGGAGATAAAACTAATTTCTATCTGATAGAGAACCGACGGCAAAAACTTTCACTAATCCTTTATCACGACAGCATTACATGCACCTACAACGAAGATATTAGTTTCTCTGAAAGGCATGAAAAGCATTCCGAAATTTATATGCTAATAGCAATCATAAGTTACATCTCATGAGTTTTATCATAAGCTCACATCAGCAATTAATTACAGCAGTTTTACATTCTGTTATTACCCACTCATGCGAAAATACCTCTGGAGGCTTCATACGGACCACCCTAAGCTTTTGTTCTTATTCAAACAATCTCATTAGGGGAGTCGGAAGACAAAAGGTTGAGAGGTTTTCAGCCAGACATGCAGAAGAATAGGAATCGGGTGAGGTATATATCACGAGAACGATGGAAATTAAGCTCTCCCGACATGAACGTGTCAGGCAGAATACCAAGAGAAATATCTCTGGTTGCATGTATATTTCTAATCGAGTCCATCAACAACTTGAAAGTTAAAGGAGGTATTTTCGATCACTGTTCAGATGGAAGTTGATTGCACGGAAAATTATTTAAAGAATGTGATTAAGAAAGGAAGAGTGAAAAAATGAAACAATGGAAACCATTGTCCCTCTTCCGACTGAAAAATTTCGTTATGAAGAAAATTCGCTGAATAGGAACTAAATAACGAAACCTTATTTGAGATCGGCTATTTTTGCAAAGCAATGTTTACAGAAATCTGTTCTTATATATCTCTTTGCATATCACAAAACGCTACTGTAATCCAAACGTAAAAAAATTATACTGCGGACAGATAATAGAAAAATTAAATTGCATTAAATAATTTGAGAAGTTAATTTTTTTCAAATTTTAATATTTTTTATTAAAAATTGAAATTCTTTATTACAATTTATTGTTTACACTGCATTTTCTATTAAGGATGCGTTATAAAAAGTTATATATGTATATATATATATATATATATATATATATATATATATATATATATATATATATATATATATATATATATATATATATATAAAATGCTAGATTTAATTGGATTAAAATTAGGCAAATTAGCGTTAAGCAGTAATTTACTATGAGAAATTCATTATTATTAACACCGGAGTCTTTCAATCTCTCGGTTTAAGAGAGGCCTTGAGCGAATCGCAGAGGATGTGACGTCAACAACAGCGTGATCCTAGAAAGTTCTGGGTCCATCTGAAAACATGTGAGTATGAATCGTGATCATGCGACGCTCAACGCTACGCAATTGCAAACAGACACATTAGGGATTACTTTTCGGAGAGGTAGGACGCGCGTGTCGTGGGGATTGAGATGATGATGGGAAATAGCAGCTTAGCGGATTGATTTGAATTTATTTAATGTTAATTAATAAAGTTCGTTAAATTCTATTTAAGTATTAGTTTTTGCCACAAGCGTACTTTGATGACTGCTTTTAGATTATTTAATTAGAAAAAGGTTACTCGGTGTAAGCACCGTGGCACACACACACACACACACACATATATATATATATATATATATGTGTGTGTATATGTATATATATATATATATATATATTTATTTATTTAATATATATAAATCATTGAAGTATTTTACTTCAATAATTTTTTATTTGCCGTCTCATTTCCATTGAAGAAATTGGATTTTCCAATAAACTCATTTAATTGGATAGAAATATAAAACGTCAAGATTTAAGCAAAAATTTATTTTAAAAATATATATTCCTTCTTATTTTTAATTATTTTGATTTTTCTCTTAACTTTTTCTCTTTTGCTTAGCAGATCCTAATGACTATATAAATGAATAAAATCTCTTATAATATCTCTTGAACGTTACGTACTTTTTTTGTTTTTAAACAAACGACAAAAAATATATTTTAATGATTTCAGGTTTTAATAAAACCAGTAAAAATGAAAATAATAATAATAATAATAAGACATTTTTACTACACTTGTAATTATACTATTGTTTCAAAATTTTGTCAGAATAGGTTTTCTCAAATTTTGTCACGAGGGACATCAAAGTATATTATAAGCAAAGAATTGAAAATTTTATATTTTCATCTTTATTTGTGCTGCATCCAGATAAGCAAAGAAATGGAAAATAATTAAAAATTACATTCAGTTACTGTTTTTAGTATGATGAAACATCAACTATTAAAGTAAGTCCCTTTCATATAAATTAAAATTAATTTATTAACTAACAGGTCAAAACTGATAAAATAACAAGTATTATATACAAAACGCAGTTTAACAGAAAGCATTATGCATATTTTTAAAAATGCATAAAAAAATAAAAGCAATATCCCACAAATAAAACATAAAGAGAATACCTGCATTAATAAACATGGTTTCTAAAATATTTTAGACATGATTAGTTCTAAAAATTTACATGTTTTGCATTCCATATATACCATTAAACTGTATATAAAAACGAAATTCTGTGGTGAACGGCTTTCGCTGACGAACATTTAGTTTAAAAAATTTGCCTTTATTTTTAAACACTTTAACACAATAGTATTTATCTTGAAAAATATATTAACCAGTAAAAATAAACAAATCAAGAACACAAAAAAAATAATATTAACTATTAAAGAAGTAATGACTACACGTTTTAAGAAGAAAGTTTTAACTACACGTTTTAAGAAGAAAGAGCAAAGACTAGGTAACTGGAAATAGTTTATCAGAAACTGGCAGTTTGCTCGAAACATATTTTTTCTGTTGTCACATGTTTATAATTTACTTTGCAAAATATTTTTAAAAACTTCTTCTTCAAAACTTCTACTTAAAGCCATGGCAGTAAATGGTTTCATAAAATAGCCCTTTTGTTCAGAAATATTTGAAATTTTTAATAACCAGAGCAAAGGACTTTCAATCCACAAACAAGGAATGTCCAGGAGATACGCTTAAGATAAAACGCTAATGCTCCGCTTATCAAAGAACGAAAACAAGAGAATAGTAAACTTGTGTCCCATAATTGCACAGAAAAGTAATTCAAATACCCATTTTGAGAGGCATCTCGTGATCAACAAAATATTCAGAATTCTAAAAAACCTTGAGCGTACTCAAAATAGACAACCAATAATGGTTTCTTATCCCCAAACCAGCTGTATATTACTTTCAGAGCAGAAAAAAAAGATCGGCTTAATGTATAACGACCTTTAGATAACGCGCTGAAATCTGCTTCATGCATCAACAGTTCGTGAATAAACCAAAATAATCAACTTCTAACACGTGAAGATAGTTTCCAAGGATGTATTCAAAGAATGTATGAAAACAGAGGCTCCTTCATGAGGTCCTCAGTGGACTTTGTTGGGAGATGATGCGCTTCAGATACGTTAGTCTCTTCTTTGAATAATACACGATTTTTTTCTTATATGCATCGGAATGCAGTCATGAGGTTAAATCACAATTCTTTTCTGCCGCCTTCTTGACGAGTCGGACCTTGTTAGCTCGTTACTTTTCAGACAACTATCAAATACTGCATAATAACTCAATCGATTTGTGTGTAATACTTCCGACTAGTGTTTCCGGATATAGTAAAATTGAGTAAGTAAACGTTATAAAGTAATCACTAATTCACTTTCATTAATGGAGAAAGTGAAAGTTTAGTAGATGGGCGCCAAACATACAGCGTTCATCTACTTTTACAGCAGAGAGTACGTTAGACAGTTTGAAATTTCAGTTCTCTCAAAGGAGTGTTGCAGTGGCAATTTTAAATAACAATCCTGAAGAAACTAATGGGCCAGCTAAAAATCCGTTTAAAATTCTTTATAGCAATTTACTGTTTACACTACATTTTCTATTAAGTATGCGATACAGAAAGTTATATTATATATATATAACATACAAAAACCAAAAATCTTAACTAATTTCTAAATTCTTTTAAATTCCCTTGGGCGTAAAGTTAATTTCGTTTTCGTTTTAAGGACAAAGGAATTGTAAGTTTCCTAAAAATTAAAGTAGGTAATCAGTATATCATTCCTTAACCCCAGTCTCGTAGGCGCCAAACCTTATATAAAAGGCCACGGGACTCAATCCCAGAGAACTGGTCTAGGACCCACTGTCCAATCAATGCAAGAGTGCAAGGGTCATGTGATTACGACATCAGGAAGTTTTAAAAGATCCACCAAGGTTTTGGCCGGGGATTTTGTGAATTGTCGTTACCCCGATAACGTGTAACCATGTAAGAAATAAAGTTCTTGTTCGCTAAATTTGGAGTGATCCTGTGTGTCCGGGGCTGGAGGGGCCAGTGAGAGAGTTTTTTACAAGGATCTTCGAGATGCCGACTACGCCACGACTTCCAGCGCGGGAACTGAATTATGTTGACTACTTCGAACTAGACTTTCTGTGACGCACGAGTTGAACAGATAAAAATATTTATAATGCAAATTCAATATTCATAATGCAATTTCTTTTTCTTTGGGGGTGAGGCATGGCCCCTTGGCCCACCCCCTGGGTGCGCCACTGGTAAACATTGAGCGAATCCCAAAGGGTTAGTACACAGCAGCCTTAAAGGGTACTTTCTTACAGAATTTCAATCAGTTAAACACGGAAATTTTGGAAAAGTGCCGACTAATAAAAAAAAATATGAGAATTTTTCTAAAGGTAATTTAAAATTTCTATCCTTAAAAATGCATAATATATCTGTGGTGCCCGATATAAAAGGCTTAAGTCTAAAAAAGTGATTTTTAGATATTTGTTAGTAATGATAAAAAAAACGGAAAATCTTTTGACTTGTATAAAAGGCTTAAGTCTATCAATTTTGTATACAAAAGTACATTTCTTTGTACAAAACACTCCAGACGAAATTATTGTTCTGCGATTGGTATAAAAGCTAATAACTTGGTACATTTAAATCACTGTTTTTGACTTAAGCCCTTTATACGGGGCACAATAGGTATAGTTCTTTGCCCTATACCGAAAAGAAAAGTCTGATGGAGACTGCCTAGTTTCGATGTTATATCACTCATAGGGAATATTCCCACGTTTACACGACAAGGAAAGCAATAATTACAAGATAAAAATAACTCTTTATATACCACGTTTTTAAATTTCCTGTTGAATCATATAAACGTGACAATTCTATGTATTAATAAATAATTAAAAAAATTTTTTTGATGAATTATCCCACTGCTAACTTTTATAATTTTTGTTAAATTTTTCGCACAATATTTTTGTAAACAATCTAAATTCACATGCATTCCGTTTTCAAAATCGTCAGACACCGTTACGCAAAAGTGCAAGCATTGAATTCGATCGAAGCGCCACCTTGCGGATTTTTCTGCTTAAAGATGGCTAAAAGTATTTAAAACAGTGGTTCCCAACCTTGGGTACGCATACCAGTACCGGAACGTGGACAAGCAGCTACCGGTACGCAAATGATTTTACAATTTAAAACAAAAATCTATTAAAAATCTGTATTATGAAAAATGAAAAGAAATTACTATGATAACTAATAATCCATACGTTTTGATATTTTAGTTTGGAATTTCTTATCCATTGTTTGTGTTGTAATACTTTATTGGGATTTACCTAATCTCAAAAGATGCCGTCTACACCTGAATGTGTTATCTATGACCACCCCATAAAAATTTGGCACTCGCCTGAGAATTATAACTGTGTCTATAACCGTGTTTGCGAATTATAACCGTGTCTGAGTTCTACTAAAAATTGTGTCTTGTGTTTCAAACATCTTTAAATTAATTGCATACTATTAATCAATAGTAATTGTATTATTAATAAATACTAAGAAGCTGTTAAGGTAAGTGTATTAAACTCAGGAGATTTATTTAAAATGATTTTTTATATATCCTAATTTATTTTGTTCTCCATTGCATTTTATTCCCCATTTCAAAATTTTTGGTCTACCGGTACGTCATCAAATTGTTTACAATGTACAGGTACGGTACTATAAAAAGGTTGGGAACCCCTGATTTAAAAGAATGCATTGTCATCGTGTACTGAGCTATTCTAAAAGTTTCAAATGTCTAGCTAGTCGGGAAGTTAGTTAAAAATCGATTGCAAGATTTGTACTGGACAAACAAGAAAGCGAGTTAATAAAAACGTGGTTAAAAACTGTATTTGAACCAGCATACACATACACGAAGATATGGCAAAATAATTTTGAGGTTTAAATAAAATTCTTTATTTTTTAAAATGAAGTTCTTATTATTTAAAAACAGACTGTCAGTTACGACACTGAACATTTCAGCGATTTCTCAGGGCCATTCATTAACTCGAACTTCCACGTGTAGATAGAAAAATGTGCTTCCTATCTACCGATTCTAATCCACCCAAAGTAACAAAACTTGAATAACTTCTTCATAAGATGACATTTTAATGATTATAACAAGTCGGGTGATACTCGGGTTGAAACATTGTAGCGAGTTATTTCGTCTCAGTCGACAAGAAAAAGTGTAAAATTCAAGAAATATTTCCATATTTCGAAACCAGACTAGTTAATGATTTTCTTATGACTAGTGGTGACTAGTGTGACTTCATGGTTTTTTTGTATCAGTCGATAAAAAAAAGAGAAAATAGCGTGGAAATCCTGAAATATTTCCATATTTCGTAACTGGAATAGTTAATGATTTTTTTATAACTAATCTTTATTTTTTTAGATACCTAGGCATGTTTAGATACCGCGTCAAGTTGATCACTTGACCGAGACATATGCTGTATGGCAACCCAAGCCCACGGTCACGAAAGCGAAGATGGCCATCACAGGCCTTGGTCCACTATGGACTGTTGCGCCATTGGTTAGAAAGTTAATTAATTTTATACATAAGTAATGAGTATAAAAATGTAGGAAACGTGTATTCAAAATAAAACCCCAAAAACTCCTACTTGTCACAATATAAAACCTAAAACGCGTTCTTTTACAAAAACAAAAGCAATATGCACCAGAACGTGAAAATTACGTCCTCATAATATTGAAACATTGCAAGGTATTCATTCTTCAGAAGCATAGCATTACCAAAAGCTGTTTACACAAAGCCACGATACAGTTTTATTTTCATTTTTCTTGTATCTTACATGACTTCACACGCAGAGTGGTTTTACTTCGAAGGTTACATCGTGGTTTGAAAAAGCCACTTTTCTGTTAGACGAAGAAATATGTCTTTCCAACAGAACGGCGCAATGTTTTAGAAATTTGTCGAGGGAATTTTCTAAAGCTGAAATCTGATACACCCTAACAATGAACTACTAGAGAACTGCAACCTGATACTAAAATCTTAGGGAATCACAGACCTATAATTTGATTAACCACACGAATAAAAAAAACGTGGTAAATTGTGGTTGATCAACCACAATTAAAAAAAAAAGTTTTTGATAGTACACTAGGTATGTTGATTGAGATTTATTTCCTATTTATCTCCAATCCATTCCAAATTATAATGATTTATTTATTACCTGGGTTACGGTCAACGCTTGATAGGTCAGATATTTGATGACTTGTTACGATATTAAAACTGATGACTCTTCAAACATTAAAAGACTTATTATAATAATCTTTAAAGAAATATTTTAAAACGGAATTTCGAAAAAAACGAGGAAATCAAATTTCGAATTCAAAACTACAAAATTTATTGTTTGAAAATAAAATTTCGCATAATAATCGAAATTTAAAATTGAATATTTGATCTTAAAAGTATACAGATTTCTAACATCACTATCAGAAATATTAGTTGTACTATAATATATATAGATATATTTACTTAATATATAAAATAAATATTTCTTTGAAAGAGTATTGCAATACTCTTTAAAGAAATATTTTTTAAAGAGAATTTCAAAAAAATGAGGAAATCAAATTTGGAATTGAAAACTACAAAATTTTTTGTGTGAAAATAAAGTTTGGGACAATAATCAGAATTTAAAATTGAAAGATTTTGATCTTAAAAGTATACAGGTCTCTAACATCACTATCAGAAAAATTGTATTACAATATATATATATATATATATATAAAACGCCATGGTTGAATAAAACCATGGCGACCTCCTAAAAAATCCTTCGTGACCCACAAGGGGTCGCAACCCACAGGTTCGGAACCACTAGTTGGTTCCCCCCAGGTTGGGAATACAGGTTGGGAACCACTGTTCTAGTGTACAATTTTGGTTAACTTTGAAAATAGAAAGTTATCGACTCTACCGTTATATAAAAGCATCTTTGATATTTTAAACAAGCACCCCTTTTATTACGTAAATACCTATTAGCTTTTCAACTTAAAATAATCTTGTATAACAGATATACAGATCGCAAACCCCAATCAAAATTCTTTCCCAATCTAAAACGGAAAAAAAGCTATCAAACAGAGATAAGGAAATACGTTTAAATTTAGCAAATGCACTATGTTGACTTTTCAAACAATATTTTCTGGTCAGTCACCAAGACGTCAACTAGCAGAACATAAAAATAATCAGCCACTTTAGACAAGCCCGATCGAAATATTCCAGTTCGCGCTTTCTGGGAATTTTTTCAAAAACAAAGACCTGATTCATAAACGATTGGACTTCGTCTGGCGCTGACGCTGATATGTCCAGATAGCGGACTGTGGGTGGAGGTGGCGATGCATATATGTATATTCATCCAGATAAGTATGGCGGAAGAAATTACCACGAAAAAAAAAAAAAACGTTCAGCGGTAGGACATGAATCACTTTTTTTTCAAACTGGTATTTTTAAGCTTTCAGTGATCGACTAATAATAACTGAAGTATGTAAGGCTGGAGAAAAACAAAATTTCGCAGTTTTAAGGACATTAGTTTCAGACCTCGGACTCCCACGCGAAATGACTAATCAGATTTATTCGTTTCCGCAAGTCTGTGCAGGGATTCATTTACTTTTATTTGTATTATACTCTGCATTTCTACTCAGGGCCGGGCCGATCAATTGTGACGCCCGAGGCAAGTTTTAAAAACAGCGCCTTTAAAAAAAATTTTTGAGACACTAATAAAGGGGGCACACCACCTTTAAAACTTCAAAAAATCGATTTTTGGTTTTTACTATATTCTGATTTTGGGGACATTTCTTAACAATATGAAAAAAAAACGCATAAAAAAATCCGCATTATTTCTCGAGTTATTAGAGTTTATGTAAAGCTCACTCTGTTGCCATGGCCATGTATATTCCAACTTTAACTTCAGTTTTCTCAAATATGTAAATTTTTGGATTATGCGCACTGTTACTCCCAAACTATGTGTGCTAGACACACAAATTTTTTATCAGATTTGTATTTTAAGCTTCTTTACATACTAAAACCCAAAAAATAAAAATAAATTTGTAAAAAAAAAATTTACACTTGAAAATGTTTTTAAAAAATTACTAAATTTTAATTTTTTTTAATTTTATGTAAATTTTTCAATTTAAACTATATATTTTAATATTTTTTGGTTTTACATTAAACTTGAGTATATTATTAATTTAATTTGTCCAAAAATAGTTTCTGTGTGCATATTTCTTAATTTTATGATGCGCGAAACATCCAATGATTTTTTCCCCTTTTTATTAATGTGTACATTTAAAAATACAATCTAAATATTATTTATGGATTTAAAAGTTCTATTTTTGTATAAAATATAACTGAAGAATTGTAATTTTGATATAAAACTAAAAAAAATTATATATTAATATTATTGGAGTTTCAGTAGTTCGAATTTGATCATGTTTACGGTCATTTCAGTGTAGTCAAAGGTAGTGTGCCCCCTTTAGTAATGTATCCCTATAAAATAATCTACTAAATAAGGTAAGTTGGGGTAACAAGACCATAGATTTTCAACTTTTTTATATACTATACTTTTAACACATTAAAATTATACTAACATGTATAATTTTCAAAAATCTTTGTATTACATGCATTTTAGTAAGTCTTAGGGAGTCTGTTTAAGCTATGATATTGATTTTTATTATATGTATATTATATATAAACATTGTATATGTTTTTAAACACAGGTGGGCCCAGTTCTCCTGATAAATGGGGTAAGTGGACCACCCAGGTCTATTTGTCTTAAGAAACAACAGAATCTGTGACTGGGTAACTGGGTCCAATGCTTGTATATCCAGAAAAAAAATTCAACCTCCATTTAAAAATAATTTTTCAAAGCAATTACCAATGCTGTAAGATAGATTATTGCGAACACCGGAAAGAAAATAACACACAGAATGGAATTTCAAGCTAATATGTAAAGGAAAAATCTGGGAGGGGATGGCCCAGTTATACCAACTTACCTTACAATAACGTGACATTTAAAAAAAAATATGTATTCAGTAAAAAGCAAAGTTTTATTTATTTAAAAAAATAAGAATTATAGAACTTAAAAAAAAACACAAAAAATAAATTTGAATATAATTGTTGTGTAATAAAAATAATAACTAAATCATTTTTAGAGACTTTATTGCAGCAGACTGCTTGACTGCATCTCTATAATTAATTGTTTCAGGTTGCTGTTTGGCTGAAAATTTGTCTATAGGATTGCCGACTTGGATTGAAAGATTTTCTTTTTTAAAAATTGTTCTCCGTAATAGAGAAAGAAATTTTACATCTAGGGGCATTTTTCGTTTAAAAAATATGCAAATAATACTCAAAATTTAAATTATTCTGGGAAAAAATCTGGTATAGTGTGTTTTAAACGCTCCTAAATTCCTTTGATGGACGAAATTTATAAAATGAATCCTGTTGTAAGTTGCAGAAAATTTCAGACTATCTGAAAATACCATGTTTATTGAATCATCGGCATTTATGAAGCTGTAAATAACGGACACATTTTCTCCATAAGTTAACACTGAGGTGAGAAAATCCAATAGGGTTAGTACACAGCCTTAGGACACCGTAAAAATTTCGCATTTATACTGTCTGATTTTGGTACCTATTTCACTTCGGCTCTTCACCTATGGGTCCGCCCATGTTTCTATTTTACATTAATTAGCTATAACACCCTATCAGTAATAAATTATCATAAAATTAATGTTAGCATCACAAGCTAAACTTATTTTGAAGCAATACCTACACTTTAATCAAAGCCGATACAGGATTATACACGCTATGCCATAACATCAGAAATAAATTAATGAAGTGAAATGAAATCAGTTGAACGTGTTTAAAATTTATTTTACAGCAATGCTTAACTTTAACGACACATGTACAGATAGTTTGGATTACTATTTGCATTACGATAAACGCAATGAATTGATGTATTGCCACAAATCATATCGCATATAGATACATTTTAATTCTAATTTATATAGCAATATCTATTCTTAATAACGTCTAATATAAATTATTCTAATATTATATGAATCACCGGCGCTCAAACAACAAAATCGCCCCCCAAAATACAACGGCGAACGATCCATCAAATCACTAATGAATATTTCATAGTGAGGTTCACTTTTTTCACCGCTGCCTTCATCACTGCCGATCCCAATCTCCGAATTAATTTCACTGAATTTTTATCTTAATCGTCAAATTGATTTCATAATGAAGCTTCTTTTTTATTACTATCTTGCTCATTAAGCTTTCATGTAGCTATGCGGCCTTTATCTTGTAGCTTCCCCCATCCTTCTTCTAATGTCTGTTTCATTAACATAATCCATTAACTACCCACTGGACATTGGTGATACAACTTGTCTGTGAGGCATTCTAAAACGTCGCGTAAACTTTTAAAATGCATTTTTTACCCGTAGGTTATTTGTCAGAGGATGATACATCCGGTGGTCTATTGCAATTCTGTTTGCTCAAGGAACTTGATGGCTTGGGAAGATTGCGTGGCTACAAAGATCTATCTATTGAACGATTGGATGCTTGTTTGGAAATAAAACTAACATGCATCTGTTTAATAATATTTGCATACTTAATAGAAAAAATAGAGATCACTTGAGTGAAAACTTCTGTAGAAGGAAACTCTATAAAGGAGCCCGCAGTTAAGGCTGGTGTGTACTAACCCTACTGGATTCGCTCACCTTTGTGTTAACTTATGAAGAAAATTTGTCTACTATTTACAGCTATATAAATGCTGATAATCCAATAAAAGAGGTATTTTCAGATAGGCTGAACATTTCTGCACCTTGCAACAGGATTCATTTTATAAATTTCGTCCACCAAAGAAATTTAGGAGCGTTTAAAACACACCATACCAGATTTTTCCCCCCGAGTAATTTAAATTTTAAAATACAGGGTGTCCGGGATAAAAGTATCCAAAAGTTATGGCTTATTTTTACACGAACTACCCATTAGAATTTTAAAAAAATATATATTTAAATAGAAAGAAAATCTCACCAAGTTTTAATATCAATCATAGATTTCGATGTGTGCACCTTTTGTAGTACGACAAACGTCTAAATGGTAATCCAGTTCTCTCCAAGTGTTTCGTAGCATATCAGGAGTTATTGCACGAATTTCTTGAATGATACGCTTCTTCAACTCCCCCACAGTTTCAATTTTTTGTTTATACACAACGGATTTAATGAATTCCCAATCAAAAAAGTCTAATAACTCCTGGTATATTACGAAACACTTGGAGAGAACTGTATTACCATTTAGTGGACCCCATAGACATTACCATTTACTGGACCCCATAGACATCAGTCGTGCTACAAAAGGCGTACACATCGAAATCTACGATACTATGATCGAAATCTATGATTGATATTAAAACTTTGAGATGTTCTTTCTATTTAAATAAATATTTTAAAATTCTAATGGGTAGTTCCATAAAAATAAGTCACAACTGTTGGATACCTTTAGCTAGGAGACCCTGTATTGTTTGAATTTTTTTTTTTTTTTTTTTTTAACATGAAAAATGCTCCAAGGTGTAAAATTTCTTTATCTATTACGGAGTACAATTTCAAAAAAAATCTTCAAATCCAAGTCTGCAATCCTTGGACACATTTTCTCCATAGGTTAACATTGAGGTGAGTGAATCCAACAGGGTTAGTGCACAGCAGCTTTAAAAAGCACGGTAAGGATTTTACGGTTTACGATTTCAGCTTATCAGAAGAACGGATCTATGCATATCCAAGAGCCAATTTTTATTGAAAATTCAGCGCAGAAAAGAACAATAACTGTCTTGAGAATTAACTGAAGCAATTAGTGTAGTGATCAGTAGAAATATCAGTACACATGCATACGCTTATTTAAACCAATTGAAGGTGTTTTAGAATACGAAATGTATTAAATATATATAAAATGATTTGTACCAATCTAGTGATTGCTAGGCGATTCTAAAAAACACCTATCAGTTGCATAGATAAAAAAGGGCTCAAGTCACGGTATAATTTGGACCTTCATACTGTGAATTTGTATAAAGGTCCAATATAAAAGATTGATATTTCATTACTCATAGAGCTTAACAATACACTCTATTCAATAAAAAATTAGATTTTTTAGAAAGGAAAGTTTTTAATTACTTCTTAAAGTTTGTATCCTTTCATATGAAACGGTTCTTTTGTCCACTCTCTTTTCCTCCAATATCGTGGAAAGACAAATATGATAATAACTAAGGTGTGTTTTTTATCCTAATTTCGCTCTGCTACCCCAAATAATTTTCAAGAACGACGTACTAAAAATGGTACACGTGCTTAGACGTTTAATGTGTTTATTCACTCGATTCTAAATCCATAAGTAAATCGCTAAAACCCCGAATCTAAAAATTTATGCGAATGCCAAATCTCCACCATGTTGCTGTAATGGGAAAAATGATAATGTCATAGCTTAAACAAGATAGAGTTTTTTGTATTAGTCTGTCCACGACACGTTCAAGGTCTCTGTAGAAATAGTGTTTTTAAATAAGTGTTGTTACTTATGGCAATTTTGGAACTTTATCCATTATACTTGCAGCCATGACTGCTGGCTATTTATTTAAGGGGGCAACGTACAGGTGGTCAGCATTACCCCCTACAAGCCGGTCCCGTAATTTAGAGTCTAACGTTGCACACACAGCGTTTTTATCTCTAGCGGAAATTTTCCATCGGACGTCGTTCCAACAGTAGACCACAGAAGTCAATTGGAGCTTGCACACAGGGCGGAAAATGAAATTTTTCTTCGACGGTAGCTTGTGCAGCTGTCGAGTGCCACTGTGCGCTGGCGGATTCGTTGACGCCAGATTGAACTAGTTATCCATGTGACCCTATGCACGCTTACACACACAGCGGACTCTACCGTCGTAGGGTCATTTGCGAGAGGGGTGTTTGGGGGTTTGCTGGGGGGGGGGGGGGGCGCTGGTTTTCTTGGAATCGTAAAGGGGATTCGAAAAGGAGGGCTCCTTCGATCCCGGCTGGGGGGAGGTGGGCGAAGGTTCGACCCCTCTGGTTTTCTTCGACACGTGCAGGATTCGAAAAGGAGGGGTGGGCCTTTTCCCCGGCGACAGAGTTTTTCGCCGTGTGTGTAAGCTCTACTTTTAGAACGACGTCCGATAGAAAATTTCCGCCATTGATAAAAACGCCGTGTGTGCAACGGGCCTAACAAGGGAAGTAACAAAGTTTAAACGGTTTGGACCCCTACACTGATATAAAAGGATATTAAATTTAAACTTGGTTACTATTATTCTAATCTATATACATAAAACAGTTCCGCAACTGACTGACTGACAGATAACGCACAGACCAAACCGCTGGACCTAAAGGGTTGAAATTTTGCATGGCGATCCGTCTTATAGTGTAGGGGTACGCTACGAAAGATTTTTTTAAAAATTCTCCTTAGATTTTTTAAAATTAAACTTCTAAGCTGTTTTTGTAACATTCTTTAAAGTTTGCATTTAAAATAATAATAATCTGAGGGTTATAAAATTTATATCATAAGATAAATCATAAAAATTTCTTTAAAATGAAATCTTTTTCAAATCTTTACCTCCGTTTTTCTGATTTTTGGTGAATTTTTAAAGATTAATTTTTAGAATTTAATATATTAAATGCTGATCACGTAGTTTCTTTCCTTTTTGTGATACTTTAAATTAATTTTGCGTCACGTGCATAACACCGAAATAAATTGACAAAAAGAATTATTAAAATGCGGTAAAAGATAAAATTTAACCCCTAGACTATTTGAGATAGAAGTTTTTTAAGAATTTAATTAAAATTAGCATGTTTTATGGATACTAAACATACAAATTAATTGCATACATTGACTGTTGTATTTATTTCGAATATTTTCTTCTACATTATTTTGTCTATAAAAATATCCGCTACGATTTTTTTAAACAATATTTTTTTGTTTTTTTGGCATTAATTGCATACATTGACCGTTGTATTTAATTTGAATGTACTCCGTAGCGAAGCACGGGTATTCAGCTTGTTACTCGTATAAAAATCTGAGAAAACCTCTGATCTCAGATGCTTTGAAAAATTGATAGAATATCTGTAACTATTTATCTATACGGGAAGGGAACACTGAACAGAGCTCCATAATAAATACAAAAATTCCTAAAGAAAAATATGTGATTAAAGAAACATTGCGTGCTTCTGACTCGAAAACAATCTAATTTGTTTGCTAAAGGGAAATTTAAATGCCAATTTTTTTTTTAGTGAATATCCGTAATCATCGTATTTGGAGCAATCTGTGGCTTCCTATCAAAATAGTTAAGTCTGAAATGTACATTTCTCACGGAGTACAACATTTCCAATCAGTGCTCTGGATCTCGCATACACGCTTTCCCCGGAATTCCCAAGAAGTTTAAAAAAAAGATTCAGTATACATAAGCGCAAGTGCTACATCGGTTTTCTGAGTTAATGGTCCATCCGCTATGAGTATCACCGGGCGCAAAAAGAATTCCTTGCTCTAAAACTTGTTCCCTTGCGCTCAGTCGAGCGTGCAACAAGTTGCAAAAATAAAGAATTCCAGAAAAAAAAAAAATAGAGAGAAATTTCTAAACACATGTGCACGTAATACCGGATGGCTTAAACTTCGAGGCATTTTTTGGGATTCGTGATTATCAAAGTTTTTTTTCACCACTTTGCTTTTTCACCCTGCTTCTTACAAGGTGATAATAATCGATTAGAAAAACATACGACAGGAAACAAGTATCACCGAAAATGCAATTTTTGCAAGTTCACGTAACGCGGAAAATGGAGACAAAAGTTTATTTCAGATTTACCGGAGATTATGGCTTTGGCACGCTTTAATAATAGTTAAATTGGGAAAAAATATTGCTCTGTTCTCCTGTAATAGTTCTTCTATTCGATACTTATTTTTTTTCTGTTCTCGGTGCTGAGTAAAGTAATAGGTTGAACTTGAGGTCACGTGCGACATGATGGGGCCAAAGAATGAGAAAAAACTTGCATAATGAGAAAAACTTGCAGACGTTACTTTGTTTCAAACTAGTTGGTAATCGTCAAAACATAGCGGATGAACAGTAAATAGAGAGCTAGAGAGATCCCTCGGAATAAACAAATTAACGTGTTCTTGCAGCCTCATGCTTAGTAAGTATCTAAAGCCAGATTAAAACATGTCACTGAGCATGCGCAGAAACAAATTAATGTGTTCATGCGGTTTCGTTCTTAGTGAGTATCTAAAGCCAGATTTAAAAAATGTCACTGAGCATGCGCAGAAACAAATTAATGTGTCCATGCAGTTTCGTTCTTAATGAGTATCTAAAGCCAGATTTAAAAAATGACACTGAGCATGCGCAGAAACAAATTAATGTGTTCATGCGGTCACGAGCATAACAACGAAATAGACAAAAAAAAATTAAAATACAGTAAAAGATATGTTCCTCAAACTGAATTATATTAACTGTACTATATTCTTTAGTATGTTCTAGTAGATTTAATTTGAATATTTTCATCTACATTACTTTGTCTATAAAAATATCCGTTACGATTTTTTATAAATATATATTTTTGTTTATTTTTACATCAATTGCATACATTGATCGTTGTATTTATTATATATATATATATATGTATATTATATATATATATATATATATATATATATATATATATATATATATATATATATATATATATATATATATTATGTATATTTTATATAAATATATATATATATATATATATTTATTTTGGCATTAATTGCATACGCTGACCATTGTATTTTATTTGAATGAACTCCGTAGCGAAGTGCGGGTTTTCAGCTAGTTCGACATATGCTTCTTGGTACAGAAAATTTATGAGTATTTTGACTCGGTAAGCGTTGGAAATTTTTTTTTTACATTAATATTACCCAGACACTATGCATTTCCATTCAAATACAATTCCATTTCTAGAATTTAATTTATTAAATGCTGATCACAGGATTTCTTTTTTCTGGTACTTTAAATCAATTTATCGTCAAGTGCATAGCAACGAAATAGACAAAACAAAATTTTTTTTCTTGCTAATGCGGTAGACGATTGGACATTATCCAAAATATATTAAAATACAGTAAAAGATATGTTCCTCAAACTGTACTATATTAACTGTACTATATTCTTTATGTTCTATTACATTCAATTTGAATTTTTTCGTCTGCATTACTTTGTCTATAAAAATATCCGTCACGATTTTTTTATAATTAAAAAAAAATTTTTTTTACACCAATTGCATACATTGATCGTTGCATTTAATTTAAATGTATTCCGTAGTGAAGTACGGGTATTCAGCTAGTTTAAAATAAAAATGGCAGAGAGAGATTCATCGAAACAAACAAATAAATTAACGTGTTCCTGCGGCCTCGTGCGTAGTAAGTATCTATAGCTAAAGATGTCACTGAGCAATTGTAAATTATCGCCATTTAATTGTAAATTATCGCTAATTAATAGATATTACGCTTACAAAAACCAAATTTGACACATCTGTAGATTAAAATTTTTCGTTTAAGACCAAAATGAAGTAAATTGATGCAGTAGTTTTCTCTCACGGACCGCCCAAAGTTTCGGCTTACGAACGTAAATATATAGATATGCCAGTACAAGCGAATTGACTTTTTTTTAAATTTATTCTCAACATTTTAAACGAAATTATCAAAGGAAAATGTATTTCTTGCTTTTTTTAATTTCGAATATGGCGGGAAGATAAAAGTAAACCCGTGCGATTTCAAAAAAGAAAACTCCGCAATGATTATGAAAATAATATACATAACACAATTCACACATACTTTTTTAAACCGTTGATATTTTCAAAACATGCTGTTCAGATATATGCCAGAAGAGTAAATGAATACAGCCAAGATTAGATTTCCATAAATTTAAAATAGATTTGAATCACACTTTAAAACTCTGCCAAAGGGAAACAAAACAAAAATCATATTTAGAATTGTAGTTCTGACTTCAGCTAAATGTAATAAAAAAGTAGTGTTTTCAATTTTTGAGAACTAATGGATTACTTTTCAAAATTATCTTCCATATTTTGAAAATCTCTCTGTGTATATGTGTGTATATGTGTTTAAAAAAAGCATTAAGATACACATCGATTGATTTGTATCTCCAGATGTATAAACGTTAAATTTTAGATTAATTTATCTAGTGCTGGGAAAGCTACTTATAATAGGCTTGGGATAGTTAATATCAGAGAATCGCACATATAAAAATTTTAATAGAAGCTCTCTGTAGTTAAATATAAAAACACAGATGTTACAAAAAAGTGTGTAAAAAAGTTACAAAAAACAGCTTAAAAATGTAATTTTAATGATTTTAATTTTTTTAATTTTAAGTGATTTTAATCTTACCATATCGTAAACAATGATTCTTATTTATGGCAAATACTGGTTTAGCTATATATATAAAACAGCTGACTGACTGACTGACAGATAACGCACAGACCAAAACGCTGGACTTAAAGGGCTGAAATTTCGCACGGCGATTACTCTTATAGTGTAGTGGTGCACTAAGAAAGATTTTTGAAAAAAATTTCTTAAGATTTTTTAAAATAACATTTTTAAGCTGTTTTTGTAACTTTTTTAAAGTTTGCATTTAAAATAATAATTTGAGGGTTATAAAATTTATATCACGAGAAAGATCATAAAAATTCCTTTAAAATGAAATCTTTTTCGAATCTTTACCTCCATTTTCTGATTTTTGGTGAATTTTTAAAGATCAATTTTTAGAATTTAACTTATTAAATGCTGATCACGTGGTTTCTTTTCTTTTTGTGATACTTTAAACTAATTTTGCGTCACGTGCATAACAACGAAATAAATTGACAAAAAAACTTTTTTTTCTATCTAATGCGGCAGACGATTGGACATTATCAAAAAAATATTAAAATACAGTAAAAGAAATGTTCTTCAAACTGTACTATATTCTTTAGTATGTTCTATTCGATTTAATTTGAATATTTTCTTCTACATTATTTTGTCTATAAAAAATCCGTTACGATTATATATATACACACACATATATATATATATATATATATATATATATATATATATATATATATATATATATATATATATGTGTGTGTGTGTGTGTGTGTGTGTGTGTGTGTGTATGGCATTAATTGCATACACTGAGATTTGTATTTAATTTGAATGTACTTCGTAGCGAAGCATTGGTATTCAGCTAGTTTATAATAAAGACGAGTTCTGCTCAAAAAGAAAAAGCTATTAATGGTATCAGTTAAATCTTTTTTAACATGATATTTTTATGGCAGCACAGGCGTTTGTAAATTTTCATGATAGAGAAGGTTTCTATAATAAAATATGCTAGTCCCAAGTTTGGTAATTTGAACATAATATAATAAGCTACTGCATTTTGTCTATCCCCGTTCTGGGCATTAATACTAGCCGAATAAATGAAAGCTTTCACTTAATAGTTCTACTGAACAATTTGAAGTAGGAGGTGTCAAGAAGAGTGCAGATAAATAAAATTTAACATGAGGTATAAATCATTTGATTTCGAAAATATGTTTTTGTTCCTATTGCCAATGCTGTTAAGAAATAACATATTTAATATTTTGGGGGGATCAGATTTTACCTTACAGAAATTAGGGCCTTTAATTGTTGATTTAGCCAATCTATGTACTTCCACACACCAAGCATTTGTTCCATATTCTCGATGGAGAACAAACATTCTTTTGACAAGAGCCAGGCAGATAGACAATTCATCCCTTATTTTGGCTTTTAGGTTCGGTATTAACCCCCCCCCCCTCAAAACAGTCGTGTGGGTGGCATATGTCACACACCTGCTTTCATCTTCCCTAATGTCGGCCTTCGGGATGTTGGAAGTCTCTCCTTTTCCTTCTACCTTCAAATGAGCCTTCCCCTTTGTTCCCTTTGTTTTCACTTTAGTTAGTCTCTAACTGTTATTCGATTGAATCACATCAAAGTTCACTGGTTGACACCTGTCACCCACGCGACTGTTGGAGGGTTAGGAGTGTTAACATTAAAATGCTTGAAAATCTGGAGGGATTTTCTTTATTGCTTTTCCCCATAATTTACAGTTAATTTTTAGATGGCCAAAAGTCTTTAGGAATCACCAATTCATCAAACAATTCACCTAGGTTAATTGCATTTACACATTCATTAATGAATTGCAAAAATTAGTTCGTCATAAAAGAACTGGGGCAAAATTTCTTACTGTTTGGGACTCTAGGGCCGTATTCTTAGAAGTGGGGCAAACCCAATCAAACCGGGATTTATGGTAAGCCAGACTGTATCTGTAGGCAGAGTAGATAAGAGGATTCTACGTTGATTTAAAAAAAAGTCTTCTGGGATTTTCCCATTGCCTCTTTTCAAGAAGAAGAAAGAAGTGAAAGCATGCCGAAAACTATTTGATGCACATGATATTCGCATTAATCGATTTCTTCACAACCTTTTTCTCAACTCCCCGATTTTTAGACTTTGTATTTTTTTTCTCAGTCTTACCACCTTTAGTGGCAACAAGTGTCACTTCGTCTTGCTCAAATGAACACACTGTCATTCCCTGACAGCAACAGGTTACATGCATCATTTTCTGTACAATTTCTGGGAATGCAAGATTGGAATCGCTTTTCTTTCAGATTTCATGTCATTTCTCCTGATTTTGCAGATCATTTTTATCTTTTGCCGCTTACCCCTCATCAGTTCTTTTAGGCTACTTACTTGAATAATTCTGGTGCATTTCCTTCTATTTTAAAACGTTTCGAAAGTATGGGAATTTGATAGTTACAGTTGGAAAAATATCTTGGAAAAGAATGTTGCTTTTCTTTTTGGAAATGCAGGTACTTAACACATGTGTTAAGTACAGTAAACTTCAGTAGATGGCTTTGTTAAGTCTGAGACTTGGAGAAATTACAGGTAGCTTTTTATTGCAATTCAACATATTACAAATTGTAAGCCATAATTATATATATATATATATATATATATATATATATATATATATATATATATATATATATATATATATATATATATATATATATATATATATATTAATATTTGAGTAAATCACTTTTGAATTTAAATGCGATAATGCTTAATACTTCCAAAAATTTCGGAATGGAAAGGATGTCTTTCGACGAAAAATTTCCTAGTCAAGTTACTCAGATTTATAGAACAGAAAAAACGGAAAAATATGCAAAAATCCCATCACACATGGCGATTGCGACATCTACAAAAAAGGCAAGAAACATTTGAGTTACTGTTCATTCATAAATGGGGAAAATGCATAACAACTGGTATCAAAATTGCAATGAAATATTTTCCTTAAGATTGATGTGTACTAACCCTATAGAATTCACTCACTTCAGTTTTAACCTATGGAGAAAATTTGTCTACTATTTACAGCTACATAAATGCTGATAACCCAATAAAAATGGTATTTTAAGATAGTCGGAACTTTTCTGCACCTTGCAACACGATTCATTTTACAAAAGGAATATATGAGCGTTTAACACACACTATACCAGATCCCCCCCCCCGAATAATTTAAATGTTAAACTATTATTTGCATTTTAATAAAAACGAAAAATGCCCCAATGTGTAAAATTTCTTTCTCTATTACGGAGTACAATTTAAATAAAAAAATCCTTCAATCCAAGTTGGCAATCCTTGAACAAATTTTCTCCATAGGTTAACATTGAGGTGAGCTAATCCAATAGGGTTAGTACACAAAGCCTTAAGTAAAAACATTAAATCCTTCTTTGACGTAAACAGTTGTTTTTGAGATTCATGCCTGAATTAGCATTTCTGTTACCTTTCTGAAAATGTGGAAAGTAGATGACGCCAAAACACTTTCTAAAAAAGTCGAGGATAAGAATTATACAACAAAAAAATAAACTGTTTTATTGTATAAATTTCTAATAATGTGCTCTGATGACACTTCTAATGATATTTTTTAAACACCTATTTTTCTTCTAAAGATTTAAAAGGGGAGAAAATTTTCATTCGGGTTAAAACTGAAAAGCAATTTTATTCTGGAAATAAATGCAACGGTTTCTCAAGCTGTGGATTGTGTCTCCCAAGGGGGTCGCAGTGTTTTCTAGGGGTCACCGGGTTTTTTGTTTCAGTTATTATTTTTTCAATTTCCTGTTAAGGTTTTGTATACTTATTTATATAGCTACACTATTAGTGGCTTACTTTTGATAAAGGAAATGCATAGGAATGACTCCAGAATCAATATATTAAAAAAATATTTAAAAAATATTAAAAATGTTCTAGTTGATAAAAAATTAAACGTTTTATAATATTTTAATTTTTTTAAACATTTTTGATAACTTGATATTGCGGGTAAGTTATACATTAGATGTGGGTTAGAAAAATAATCACTGAACAGTCAATTGATGTTATTTAAAATATATTAAAATATATTAAAAATTACTTGTTGACAACAACTAAACATTTTATAGAATTTCAAGTTATTTTTAGCATTTTCAACAACTTGATTAGATTAGAATAACATTCTAAAACATTGTGTTTTTCTTATTAAATTCTTTTTTTTTTCATGGTATGTTTTGCCAGTGCTCGCATGTTGTTTTACTATTAAGAAAGAGGGTTACGTTTCGAAAACGGTTGGGAAACACTTCATTAGATTATTCGATTTCCAAACAGACAGCACTCGGCATGTTCTCTGTTTGTCCTTTGGTTAAGGTTGTTTGTAGTGAGTACAAGATAAGCACCATGTAGTAGTCATGTAGAACGTACGGCCTGATTTTGCTACTGCGTATTTTTTCAAAATAATGTGATAAAAGCAAAAATGTGAGATCTAGATCATAGGATTTCCAAATTGATCAATGGATGGCAATTCAGTATACCTTCTATGGATACGTCCTAGGGATGCGACATCGATGTCGATGTTTTCAAAACATCGATGTTTTAAACATCGATTTATTGAATCCGATGTTTTTTAACATCGATGTTTTGTGCTCGATGTTTTACGTTGTCTCGATGTTTTTTTTTAATGAAAAAGTACCATAATAAAAAAAAAATTATCACGTAGCATAATTTTCACACTCAGTAAATGTAAGTCTGAATTCTGAAAAGGACGAATACAAAAGGGGGAACGATTCCTTAGCAAACAGACAAATGGCAATCAACAACCAACGAACCAATCAGAACGCTTGGAATGTTCCTGACTCTCCAGAACCTTCCATGGGGTTTTATTTTACCAATAGTATATACACGAGAGCAGCCATTTAAGTTTTTATTTTGTTCTGGTTTTATGTAAGTTGACGTTAATATTATTAGTCAGATGCCTCCCAAAAGTGCCGTTTGGAAATATTTTTGCAAAACCTCTGACAAATTGGCGAAATGCAATATTTGCCTTAAGTCCCTCAAAACTTCTGACAATACGACGAATTTATCTGGACATTTGAAGGCAAAACATGGCGATATTTACAACGAGAATATTGAGTCATCAATGTAGCCCAAGGCAAAAGCAACCAAGTTTTTGTCATTTGTGTCAGCCCAATCAGAGAGTAAATTTAAACAGAGTAAATTTAATCAGAGAGTAAATGGATTTTCTAAAACATCGATGTTTAAAAACATCGATGGTTTTTGGGCGATGTTTTATTAGCATCGATGTTTAAATTTTGAATATCGATGTTTCAAAACATCGATGTTTTGTTATCGATGTCGCATCCCTAATACGTCCTTAGTATTGATGACGTAATAGGTTACGATTCGTTGTCATATTTTACGTATCTCTGAGTATCTAGCTAAACTGTTGTTGATTTGGTTATGATAGATCTCGAGTAAATTTGAAAAATGAGATATTAAATGCTAACTAAGACAAGAAAATTTTTTAAATATACTAATGCATGATCTTTTTCACCTACTATGCAAACGTAAGACTAGGTGTGTAATACTAATTTTATTGATTTTCACAATAACAGATATACTGGCTCCCTGTGCTATGAAACAAGGAAATTCGAAAAGTACGATTGGCCTCATCTTCCACTCCAGTTAATTAATTATGCGAGAGTACACAATAAAATTTATTTATATAATTATCGATCTAGCTTGTAATATCATATCATAATGAATCATGTATAATCATATTGAAAAGTAATTATGGATGGTTCTTTTCAAAGTTAATTTTTCCATGCATAATTATGTGAACAGTAAAACCTTGTTTATCCAGACTAACTAGGACTATAGGCAATCCGGACAATCGAAAATCCGTATAATATAGGTAATAAGCAAAATAAAATCCTTAACTAAGCAGACTTGCCGTTTATTACGATAAAAAACTACGTTTTGTAGCAAAATTACATAGTATTGTTTACAAGACATTAAAAAATATAAAAATAACTTTTCCCATCATTTCTTAACAAAGAATTGGTTAAGTCTAGTAAAGCTTTCTTAAACTCAACAAAAAGCATTATATTACCATAATTTATTGTACAATCTATGAAGGAACTGTACATTGAATCAAACTACAAAGCGAATATTTGGCGTACTTGTAGTTACGTTTTTGCTATCATAGTTAAAAAAAAATATATTATCTAACGTGAACATGAAATAAAAATAATGTCTACAAACCTGATCCAGATTATCCGGATATCTGGATCAACGAGGGCCGGATAAACGAGGTTTTACTGTATGTACAATATTAACTAACATTATAAACTAACAGTCCTCTTTCAATACAACGCTTTTGTTTTATTCTATCAGAATATCTCTGGTGCTATATATAGTCTGTCAAATCTCGCGCTAAATATGTAATAGAGTTTTTTCTGACTTAAATGATGGTATTATATATGTAATAGCCGTTGTCTCTGTATAACACTTCCGGGCTGTACTCATCTTTCAATTGAAGCCCTCAGTAAACAAACAGCCGGTTAGGCTTAATTTCAATTTCAGATGTGGATTAGAATTATTTCTTACCTGAAAACTAATATCTTCTCCATCAAATCACGTTTGTTCAGCCTATTTTTCTATAAAACATTCAGAACTAAAAAAAATGGATGCTTTTAGCTGTATATTTAACAGTTTTTAAAAATCTGTTTACTTTTGTGATGAATTCTGAAAGTAAACAAACTTGAATATGAATGAATCAAGTAGCTCAAGTATTCATATCGCGTAGTGAGCTGTAAAAAACTGGATGGCAGTCTACTACTCCAATCGCATGAAAAACTAAATAAATAAAAAATAATGAAAGGGTTTGCTTTTACAAGAAATTGATTTAATGCAATATTGTTAGATAATTCGGGATATTTTTTAACTTTCATATACTTTTCCATTATGACGTCATTATTAGTATTATGACGTCAAAATGACGGGTTGGATGGCAGTCTACTACTCCAATCGCATGAAAAAATAAATAAATAAAAAATAATGAAAGGGTTTGCTTTTACAAGGTGTGGATTAAATGCAATATTGTTAGATAATTCGGGATATTTTTTAACTTTCATATACTTTTTCCATTATGACGTCATTATTAGAATTATGACGTCAAAATGACGGGTTACCTTCTAGTTAACAATGAATTAATAAAAAAAAACTCGGTTCGAGATTTTAAATACGCATCGATGTATTATTGATAAAATCCATTATTCTTTTCTTCTTCTGTTAAACTCCGCCAAGTCACAGCGATATCACTTGTTTTCTTGGACATTTTAGAGAACATGCAAATGGCAGAAGCTCATGTCTGCCAGTGATAACAACAGCACCTTAGTGCTAATAAATTAAAAAGCATCGATACCTTCTATGTTTTATTATGATAAGGGGTGACAGCATACAAGCATTAGTTATCCTGTATAACTTTTCATAAAAAGTTGTCTGGTTTACACATTCTGCAAGGATTCAATTTTTGAAAAGTTTAGCTGAGTTAGTGTATGCCATTAAAATGCTTAAACAAGGCTTGTCATGTAAAATATATCAGTCCTTATCAACTTCTTTCAATCAGTTTCCCATCACTGCAGAAGATTTTGCTCACGATGAAACAAATCTGTCAGTAGCGTCTTAGTTTGAAATCAAGTGGAGAGAGAGCTTGAATATAAGAACTTGAGACGTTTGGACTATGGAACTGAAGTCATACTCGGTAAACAGTACATTATACAACATGACTCACTTCCGATGACTTCACTCAAGATAAAAGTTTCCTTTAGTTTTCCGCAATTAGATATTTTCAGTTTTTACGCGAGACTAAAGATTAGTTCTAGGGCAACTAATCAATCGTACATAAACAACACGATTCATCATTTATAATGGAACTAATCTTGGCATAAACAACTAAACTTGTTGGCGGCCGAGAGTTAATTCCCAATTATCTTTTTTTACATTCCTTTGTTTTACTGGAAAGTTGTAGCCAGTGTAAGAGGAAAGTTCAAAATTATTTCCGAAATTATTAAACCACAGTATCTAGGCTGACGTCATGTCCCCAGATTTTATGTTATCGACCATGAACTCTGCCTAACTGTATGCCAACTTATTTTACATATTTACAGCGGAGAGGGGGAAAAATCACCCAGCGATTGTAATATCAATATCTGGAGATAAACATATAATAAATTTAGTAAGTGAAGTGATTTAAATCCATACAATATGCTTAATTGCACAAAATTAAATTTTAAACCAAATTAAATAAAACGGGCTGGTTTTTCACACAGATCAAGAATCGGCTTTTTTCAGCGATATATGATGTTATCCAATGCTATTAAATAATTTAATTATCATTTGTAGATAATATAGAGAAAATATTAAAAGACAGGACCAAGAATAACCGTCAGATAGTCCACTAATTATACATAAATTTGTTACTCTTGAATCTGTATTTTCTTGAAGTCTTTCGGATGTTAGGGAAACTTACAAAAGGAGTAAAACAACTAAAAGGACTCAGGTGTGCAGTGAGTATTTCAAGAATTTATACGTATAAAACCTTAAATGCATATATTAGCATATTTAATATTTTGAAGTGATTTACTCCTGAAACCAACATACCTGAACGCACAGACGCACAATACAAACACGTACTTATTCAAGTACAACCGCGAGATCACGCTATATTATACTTTCTATACCAGCTGATTTTACTTGGTACACGTTTTTCAAATGGCTGATATGCATAGATGGTGAATCAAGTTAGATGCGGAACCTATGTTCAAATCTACCTTAAGAAAATAGCATAGAATGGAGGTCTTCAACCGGAGTTCCGTGAGCCTTTGGCAGCCTGCTGAACCAGCTCACGTGATTTAAAGTTAATTTACAAGTTAATATTCGAAAAAGTTGCAAGACGAATTCCGTGCCGACTGAAAGAAAGACCACTTGCTACTGAAAGAAATAGAGTGATAAATTTTCGCTTTATTCTTATTCTTCATCTATTCCATAGTTACTCTAATGTGTGAGAATTTTATAGAGTTCTCCAGGGTTCCACAACCCTTCCCAGTAAAAGGAATAAAGATAGTGCGTCTGTACCACTACTGTTAAAGGTGTTAGTTCTTATTTACGGGAACCAGTATAGATAAAATTAGAACTGGTACTAAGCACATATTGTTTTTACAATAAATATAAATGTTTAATGTATAATGTCACTGAATTAACTGACAATGAATTCACAAACAAACATACAGTTTTATTCTATTTAGACAGGACAAACTACGAACTAAAAACATCACATTTACATTCAAACATAAAAACACATAACTTTATCAGCTTAAAACTCAGACTTTTTCGAAAGTCGTCCTATACCAAAAGTTAACCTACTCGAACGTTCCCCGTCGTTCTACCGCTCCCGCATTCAAAACATCTCTTATATACGAAGTCGAGAGAGGGGAATCTCTCCGCTTCCGAATGCGAAAAGGCTGGGAGGGGATTGGTTACATGACAATAAAATTATAAACAAAAACAAGCTTCTGAGAAAAATAAGCGTAGAAGACACTTTGCAAATCACTGATTGCACCCCTATATGAAGCCTTTATCCAAATAAAAAGAATATCGTTTTCTCATAAAGACTGGATTGCCATGTATTGGAGCTAAGTACAGTATTGATCATAAATTGTACTTCTAATGTAGTAAACAGGAAAACAGTACCATCTGATTTCCTGTTTTGCCCAGTATAAAGTATATTGATACTAAACATGCTTTCGGCAATTCATTCGACTGAAATGTTGTCTGAATTTATTGATGAGACTGTCGGCCCTGAAAGGTTTAAGACCCCCTAGTTAAAGATTCATACTTCCTGTAGTCTTAATGCACTCCCTGGACCACCTATGGAGATATAACGTCAAATACAATGATGAAAAATCGCATCTACACGTGCTTCAAAATCATGCGTAGACGTAAAAAAAAAAAGCACGATCATTCAGGTATCTGACATCATGAATGAAAATGTGGGGGAAACTCTAGAATTCAGAGTCGGAATCTCGACTAGCGCAACGGTAGACAAAAAATCTTTCGCATCAATGACTCTCAGATATGCAGAGTAGTGGCCCAATGAATGAATAAACATGAGAGGAAGATGTTTTGTCGCACTCATAAGTGCAATTAGAAACGGACCAGAAAGGACATGTTTCTTTCTTTTCCTTCGAACAGGTTATCTGGAATGCGTTGAAACGGAAATTCGCATTAAAGTGCGGTGAACGGCACAAGTCTTACTACATCCTTAATACTTTTTTTCGAAACAGTCTTTAGAAATAAGAAATTAAAAGGTAGTTTTACGCATTGGTAGAAATATTTTCAAGTTTCAGACAAGTCACTATAGTATACACGAAACCCAGCTAACAAGTTCTCACTTTTTTTGAAAACACGTTTTTCATTTACAATGGATTCCTTCCCATTTCCACGTAGAAGGCAATGAAATCGACGATATTCCTGCAAAGTATGGTTGTCTAGAGCAATTATCTAGCCTAAAAAGAAAGCTACATAGAGTTCAACACGACAATTTAAACTGGAGACCACCGTAAAAAATCGTCGCAAAGTACTAATACATGTAGAAGCTCTAGAAACTGACAGGAAGGGGAGGGATAAGAATGCCTTAATGCAGACTGAAAAGTGGCCGCTTGAGACAGACAAAAACAAATCAGGGCTCAAAGTAGCCTAGTGGTAGCTCGTTGGCTTTCAGTACTGAGGGTGATCGTATCGAATCCCGGCAAGCGTTATTAGATACCTCAGTGTCTAGACTGGATATGAGCACGTTAAATCCGTAGACACAGAGTTCAACACGACAATTTAAACTGGAGACCACCGTAAAAAATCGTCGCAAAGTACTAATACATGTAGAAGCTCTAGAAATTGACAGGAAGGGGAGGGATAAGAATGCCTTAATGCAGACAGAAAAGTGACCACTTGAGACAGACAAAAACAAATCGGGGCACAAGGTAGCCTAGTAATAGCTCGTTGGCTTTCAGTACTGAGGGTTCTTGTATCGAATCCCGGCAAGCGTTATTAGATACCTCAGTGTCTAGTCGGATATGGTCACGTTAAATCCGTAGACCGGAAAGTCCCTCCATGAGGTCAGATAGGGTACGATCCCCTCAGATGTCGACCCTGGGGTTGATCGGTCAAAATAGAAGCGACACCTGGCTAAATCGACCCTTGTGGTGACATTATAAACCGGATACCCCTCAGCCCGCTAGCATGTATGGACCTGGTCTGGAATCCTTCTGGCCAGGGGGCAGTTGAGAAACAACAGCAACAACAAAAATAAATCACTGAATGAAATTTCTCTCTCAGTATCTCAAATGTGTTCAGGAGCGGGTCTATTTTCAACATCTTCCTTGTTCTGGTTTCAGTAGACATCATCTTTATTCAATCCCACTTCGGATTCTAAGGTCTCTGAAAAATTATGGTCTTTCGCATGTCTACCATTTTCTCGGAATGGTAGGCATACGAAAGGTAGATGGTAGATGTAAGGGCATCTACTATCATGCAAAAGATGGCCACCGAAAAGCGCTGTTCCCCGGGTTCGAGAAGTACTTCAAAATATGACCCGACTAGTTGCGGTTGTTCCACGGTCACTTATGACTCACCAACAAACCGGGATCTACAGTTTAAAGTGGATACCTACCGGCTACATATAACCCCCCGAGTTAACCGCAGGGCTGTTCACAAATCGTGACTGCGAAAGACCTGTACATCGACCACATTTAAGTCTCGGATTTAACTAGACTTTTACCATCTTCCCGAAAGTACTTCATTCTGAATATCTGATATGTAGCTAATAAGAGTTTTTAAAATCCATTATTATTACCATTAAAAGTGCAATCTTGACCTCTTTGACAGATTTGAGTTTCTGCTTTTTATACATTCGACAAAATTTCCAATAAAAAAAATAATGTAGCAATGCCTTTGCGATGTTAACCTTTTCCTTACAGGGTGGGTTAGCATGTATCCAAAGAATACGGGCCCAAGAATGAATCTCTTTCTTTATATATATATATATATATATATATATATATATATATATATATATATATATATATATATATATATATATATATATATATATATATATATATATATATATATATATATATATATATATATATATATATACATATATATATATATATATATATATATATATTATATAAATGGGGCCCGTAAGCTTAAGGTTAAACGGGGCAGGGGGGATAAATTAAATCAATAACATTTTAGGGTGCATTGAAAATCTCAACAAGTGTTTTTATAGTTTGTATTGATCTTCATTTAATTTTTTTCATCCAATTATATCGATATGTGAAAATTTAACTAGGGAGTGAGGTTAAGCTTTATTTTGAGACGAGAGATAAGGCATTAAAGTTATTGCCATAAAAGCTTATAAATCTAGGAAATATTGATTAACAAATATGAAGGAAAACGCCATAAAAATATGGGAAATACAGTGTTTGAACTCTTGAGTTTTCAATCAAAGAGTATATAACTTAAGAGAAAATGGTGAAAAACGTATAACAAGTACTCATAGTTTTTATATAATTAAATTTTTTTAAAAATTATTAATTGAAAACTATTAATTTAATAATATATTAATGTAAAATAAATGTAAAAAGTAAGATAAAATAAATTTAATTTTTTAGTGTGGTTATCACGAAGCTATGCCTTTCTATAGATTAAAGAGTGTTTAAAACGCCAAATAAAATAACTCTGCAGTAGAGGTTACAAACACCAGGGAAAAAAAGAAAAAAAAAGAAAAGACGAAAAAAAAAAAAAAAAGAAGAAACAAAGAAATGGAAGAAAAATTTGTATTTACGATAACAATGGTATTCATGGATCTCATGATCCACCAATGACAGATCCTATAATCATATCCATTTTGTATTCATGCAACGAATTTCTTATCTGATCTCATATCTTGTAAAATATGTCTGGTATTACATTATTTTTTGAACAACAGACTTTTTCGAAACAAATAATTCATAACAGAAATCAATATCTATTAAATAACAATTTACCTACTCAAAATATCGCTCAGAAATCTGCTGAAACAGAAAAAAAAACCCGAAAGAGAGGAAATTTTTATCTTCTCTTATATTTAAATTGGATTCCTTTTTTACAGTTAATATATTTAATTTTTGGTAATTTTCTTCGGTCTGGAAACGTTTAGTAAAATCAAAAGCCAATCAAAAAAATAATGTTCCCACACTTTTCAATTACTTTGACTTCCTGTTTCAGAAAGAACCCAATTGAAATAAATAGGATTCCATTCTTTTTATAGCCATAAATCATAGAAGAATGGAAAATACATTTTAAAGTTAGTTATCGCTATTGAAGCTTGTATACATGTGAAATTATATATATATCTGTCGATGCACATGAAATAGAAATATGCATACGAAATACCGATTCATAGGAAAAAATAATATATCAATCTATGCATGGATATGTGAGAGTATATATATATATATATATATATATATATTATAGTGATGCCTCCGGCTACTGCACCAGTATTACCACTCGTGTTAACTAATAGAACAGATATCAGGAAGTCGAAAAATTCGTAAATGACATCTTTGAATAAATATATTGAATAATTTAACTCAGCTATTAACTGTTTTTTCAGAGAACACACGCGTAAGTAACATTTTACTTTTATTTTATTTTACAGCCGTTTCAACGAAAAAAAAATTAAGATATGTAAGGTAACTAATATACTGAACACCAAATAATCCATAACAATTAAATCACACGAATAAACCATGATAACTAAATCACGCGATTAATTCTTGATGTTTAAATCACACGAGCACTCAAAAATACGGAAAATATGATAGCTAGATAATAAAATATTTACTGTAAAATATATAATTTTGTTTGGAATGGGAAGGGTTATGTAAACCTAAGAGGAAGCAGCGGCAACTGTCTAACATTCTTTAGAAAAAATATAAGATATCTGGATAACAATTTTTATAAGGAAAGGTAACTTTGATAGGCCTATAACATTTTAATTCCATGTATTAACGTTAAACTTTAAAAAAAATAGTTGTAAAGCCGCGTGACACGCACAGCATACTTAAAAAAATCATCTGAAATTTACGTAAAGCATAATTAAGCACATATATTGGTATATTGTCAAAAAGTTTTTGTCGATAGAATTTACAATTTAAAGACAGATTTTATAATGTAATTTGGACCCAGGTTAGCCTAGTGATTAGAGCGTCGGAATCTGACACAGAGGGTTCTCGGTTCGAATTCTGAAAAGTGCCACTGATTGCTCTCGTGTCTCAACTGGGTAAAGGGTTCGGTTCGGTCTGGAGCGCTACGGTCAACTTTTTGCTACACAAGGGCTAATTAGACCGGGACCTACAGTTTAAAACCGATTCCGAACGGCTACAAACATCCATGCAAACAGTGCGACTCGAACCCACAGGATCTGATCCAAAAGCCAGCGTCTTAGCCATTCGGCCATGACCTGGCCTGGGTAAAGGGACGTTAAATCCGTAGGCTAGAAAATCCCTCCGTGTGGTTTGTAGGGATAGGAGGAGGGTAGGAGCCCACCAGATGTCGCTACTGCGGGTGCTCAGGCAAAATTGGGATGGCATCGGGCATAAACACTTGTGTTGTATAATAGTCTTGAGCTAAACTGGCCGCATCTCTTTCCCCCTACAGCCATCAATAGAACTAGTTACTATTTTAACCACCAGGGGGCACTAGCACAACAAAAACATCAACATAATTTAAAGAATGTGCATTTAACGATACAATTAACTTTTCATGTCCATATAGTGAAGTATTTTGTTCTTCATCTTGCAATATAACTGCAATGTTAGGATTTTTTTTTTACCTGTTAAGACATTATTTGAGACCAAGGATCAATGTACCTCTGAATAGGTAAAAAATTTTCATTGATAGGACAGTTTTAGATAATATCTATGAATACTGGATTACTGTTTTGTAAGAAGGCACTGCGCTGCTCTAACGTCCAGTTCGTGATAGAACTTCATTTTATCGAAAAAAGTTACTTAGTTCATCGCTTGGTTCATCATTCCCGTAATCACAATCAATAACTGTAAATCTCATATAATGCTTCCTCTCTTGGTGTTGATGTCAATGCTTTTATAAAAATAAAGCATACCTCATTAACTTTTTATCCTGGATAGATGCAATTAATTTTACTATCAATTTTACCTCAAAACTGCACTAACCCTATTGGATTCGCTCGCCTTAATGTTAACCTATGGAGAAAAGTGTCTACTATTTACAGCTACTAAATGCTGATAATCCAATAAAAATGGTATTTTCAGATAGCCTGAACTTTTCTGCACCTTGCAACAGGATTCATTTCATAAATTTCGTCCACCAAAGGAATTTATGAGCGTTTAAAATACACTAGATCAAATTTTTTCCCCGAATAATTTAAATTGAAAAATATTTACATCTTTTTTAAACGAAAAATGCCCTAAGGTGTAAAATTTCTTTTGCTATTAGAGTGCAATTTTTTAAAATGAATCTTTCAATACAAGTAAGCAATCCTTGGACACATTTTCTCCATAGGTTAACATTGAGGCGAACGAATTCCATAGGGTTAGTACACAGCAGCCATAAGTTTTCAGGTCGTTGCTATTTGCTGAAATACTAGCGAGGGTAAAGGTTTGCGTGTTGGTTTACAAAGGCAGTCAAGTCATTTCCGTTACTTAACTTGACCACGAAATACCGATAGAATCCTATATGCCGAACTATTACAGTGAAATACCTGTGGTTGAGGTATTTAGAATCCACAGTACTCAGGCAGGTGCTTTAAACTTTCAGAGGAAAACATCCTGTTTTTTTTATTATTATTACTATTGTATAATTATGATGCAACAACTACCTTTGTTTTCTCAGGTGACAATAAGAAGACAATAAAAAATGCTTACGGCGAAATAACCAATTTATGAAACGGATACTGTAAAAAACCTTTTATCACACTAATCCCACTCATAGATCTGATAAAACATTCCAGCTATTTCAGAAAATAATAAGGCAGATTCCATTAAAATTATTCGATTTTGTTTTGTTCAACATTCCGAGTCAAGGGAAGAAAATATCGCTATACTTTTGTTCACCACGTTTGAAAAATCTCATTAAAACAGAAGCTTTCAGTATACATCGATAAACACATTCCTGAGTTTGGATCCCAACAAATAATATTACTGATTTATAGCAGATCTGTCGTGTGGAACATCAGATGTGTTTGCTTGTGATTGAAAATGGCCTTTCAACAATGTCTGGTCATACTTGAATTAACTCTGACACGGGGCTGGCACTTACATTGTATATAATTTATTTTCTAATATTTCATTTTCACAGTTTGAGGCCAAGCCCACATTTTCCTGACGAAAACTTGCGGATAAAAATCAAAGATTCCTTGTCAGTTTTTAATTTTCCCAGCAACAACATTTATGTAGTTTTTTTTTTTATTACTACTTTCCGGCAGACATTTTTAATGATCACATAATGCAATGTTATTTTTATTTTCCATTACAGTTTGTGAAGCTTGGAGAATTCCGATTTCCATGTTCAATCATTTGAGAAATGTGTCCCTGAAGAACAATCAGCAAGATCGAAATTGAATTTATTGTAAAAGAGAAAGTGTTTGGAATACTTTTGCTGTTTTTATATCGCAAAAATCTCCAGGTAATGGGAATAATTTTTGTTTTCTGGTTAGGTGTAATTTTCAAACATTTCCAAATTGGTTTAGTTTAAGAGAGAGAATAGAAGATTTGGGTTTGGAATTCGAACTATTCATCATAAATAGGACTGAAAATTTGAAGCTTTAAAAAGAAAAATTTTAGGATGAAATGTAAAGGGATTATATATATAATATATATATATATATATATATATATATATATATATATATATATATATATATATACAGTGCCGTAACTAGCCATTCCTGTGCCCTGAGCAAGAATTAGCATTTGGGCCCCTTAATTAATTAGGTCTGGGAAAATAATAAAACAGATACAGCATTTTGGACCTCCCTCCCTTCCAAGTGGGCCCTGGGTGGGTGTCGCCCCTGTCTAGTTACGGCACTATATATATATGTGTGTATATACAGTGGAATCTCGATCTATCGTTTTTCAAGGGACCGATTGAAATGAACGATAAATGCGGGAAACCGATAGATGCAGAAGCATAACAAAGCAATATGATCGTTGGGACTGGATAAAATGAACGACACATACGGAAAAACGATGGATCCGAAAACGATCGATCGAGATTCCACTGTATACTAAAAAATATATATACAATAGTGTAATAGAATAAAATCCAAATTTTATTATTTTACAATTTAAAAAAACTTTTGAAGTGGTTGGAATTTTTTATCCATTTATTATACTGGTGATCTGTAAATTATCTATCTCAATTTTTATCATATTAAAAAATGTAGCCTAAAATACAGCATTACGTAGGACAATATCCTCTAGTTCACGTTCGTCTCAATAATTACTTAACTGTAATTTTAAAGAAGCTTAAGCAGTAACGCGATATTCTCTGATAATGCGAGTTTGTACATACTCGTATGTTAGCAAAGCTCACGAAATTTACACAGAAACTGCGGACAGGAATATATTGAAGACTGCCTGTTATAAATAGCATAAATGATATACGGTAACTATGTAGTTGTTTGAAAAAATGTGATTATAACCAACCTAGAAATGTTAAAATGCAAAATAAATAAATTAAATAATTAACCAAACTTAAAGTCATTGTATTTAATAAAGAAAATAAAAATAATACAGCTGTGATTTACATTAAAGGTAATTTAAGTTGAACCTATGAAAATATTGAATAATATTGAAAACAACTTTTGTGTAAGAGCATACGAAAATAAACATTTTAAACACCTGTTTACTACATAGCAAGTATATTTTCTTTTAACTCACTTAATTTTCAAGCTATCAATTTTTTTAGTATGAAGTAATTTCCTTTTTAAACTGAGACAAAATTTTCTATATTTATTTAGGTAAAAATATATTCACAACACATTTAATACTCTGAAAAATAAAAAGGTGATTTAAGCCGAATCTACGAAAAATAATATTAGGAATGACTTTTATGTAAGGGTCTTACGAAAATAGACATTAAAAAAACTATTTATTACCTATAAAAGGCATTTTCTTTTAACTCATCTATTTTTACAAGCTATCAATTGTTTAGATGTGAAATAAATTTCTTTTCAAACTGAGACAAAAATTTCTAGATTTATCTAAATTTAAATATATCCAAAAAACATTTAATACCTTGAAACATAAAAGGTAATTAAAGTTCAACGTACGAAAAATAATATTGTGAATCACTTTTGTGTAAGAGCAGACGAAAATAAACATTTTAAACTACAATTTATTACTGACAAAGCGCAATTTCTTTTGACTCATTTTCTCAAGCTGTCAGTTGTTTTGGCATGAAATAATTTCCTTTACAAATTGAGACAAAAAGTATATATATTTATATAAATTAAAATATATCCAAAACATATTTAATACCTAAAAATGTAACAGGTAATTTCAATTGAACCTACGAAAAATAATATTGGAACTGACTTTTATGTAAGAGCATTCGAAAATAAACGTTTCAAACAGCTATAAGCAAAGAAGAGCATTTTCTTTTAACTCGCTTATTTTTTTCCAAGCTATCAATTGTTTTGGTTTGAAATAATTTCCCTTTCAAATTTAGACAAAAAAGTATCTACATTTATCTAGATTTAAAATATATCCAAAACATATTAAATATTTTGTCTCAAAGAGCCTTTAAGAAATAGAAAACTTTCTGTTGTTAATTCTTTATAAAATAGGTTATCTTGATTAGCTGGGATTTTTTGAAGGGAAAAGTGAAAATTTTACAGTTACATTTGACTACAGCTGGTTTTGATTTATTGTTCGGATTCTTCTCGGGTTAAAAAAGGAATATTTCAGAATAAAGAGCAATATTTGTACTGTAACATAGAATCTTTTATGGCTGTTATGGTTGCTGTGTACTAACCCTATTGGATTCGCTCACTTCAATGTTAACCTATGGTGAAAAGTTGTCTACTATTTACAGCTACATAAATGCTGATAATACAAATAATAATTACAAGATAAAAAGATCTTTTTATATACCATGTTTTTTAATTTTCTGTTGAATCATATAAACTTGACAATTCTATGTATTAATAAATACTTTTTAAAATTTTTTTTGATGAATTATCCCATCAACTTGAAAGAAAATGAAGTCAATTGGAAGTTAACTTGCATATAACTTTTCGTTCCCGTTCCGGCCAATAGATGCTGCACCAGTCTACAAAACAAAATTAACTGAAAATAACTACAAATTAATTTAATTCTGCTTAAAGGGCTAAAAGTATTAAAAAAATGCATTGTCATCGTGTTCTGAGCTATTCTAAAAGTTTCAAAAGTCTAGCTAGTCGGGAAGTTAGTTAAAAATATTTGTACTTGACAAACACACACACAAACACACAAACAAGAAAGCAAATTAATAAAAACATTGTAAAAATGGTATTTCAGATAGCCTGAACTTTTGTGCACCTTGCAACAAAATTCATTTAATAAGTTTCGTCCACCAAAGGAATTTATGGGCGTTTAAATCACACTATATCAGACCCCCGAATAATTTAAATTTTAAAATAGTTGTCCTTCAAGGCGATCTTTACGGCGGAAGGGGACGACTTCATGTGGGTCCTATGAGGGGAAAACCCAGTCAGACTGATTTGGGGTGTTGGAGAGAGCAGTACGTAGGAGTGTGACCCCGAAGACGCACTAGGTTTTTGTTTGCTCTCAGTCAGAGCCAGACGATTGGGTTAGTTTAGTTAATGTATATATCTTGTAAATAAATTTTGTGAATAAGTTGAGTATTGTGTTTGTGTGAATAAAATATTTTGGATATTCACTCGAGTGGTGCTAAATCTGTTGCTGATAACGTCATCGATCACAGAAAGATCGAAGGGAGGACGACAATATTACTTGCATCTATATATTTAAGTTGCTAAGTCGAATCTTTGGGCAATCCGTGATAGAAAACTACTACATCAATTTACTTTACTTTCCGTCTTAAACGAAAGCTTTCAATCTAAAGATATGTCAAATTTGGTTTTTGTAACCGCAATTTCTATTAATTAGTAATAATTTACAATTAAAAATTGCTTTCTGTGCATGCTCAGTGACATGTTTAAATCTGGCTGTAGATACTCACTAAGAACCAGACCGCATAAAGACGTTAATTTGTTTCTGCGCATGACCAGCGACATGTTTTAATCTGGCTTTAGATACTTACTAAGCACGAAGCCGCATTAACACGTTAATTTTCTATCTACACATATATACACATATGTTTTGAATATATTTTTACCTAAACAAATATAGAAAATTTTGTCTCAATTTAAAAAGGAAATTATTTCATACCAAAAGAATAGATAGCTTGAAAAATTAAGTGAGTTAAAATAAAATATTCTTTCTCTGTAGTAAACAGGTGTTTAAAATGTTTATTTTCGAATGCTCTTACACAAAAGTTATCAATATTATTTTTTCATAGGTTCAACTTAAATTACCGTTTATGTAAACCACAGCTGTATGATTTTTTCTTTATTAAATACAATGGCTTATAAATAAGTTTGGTTAATTATTTAATTTATTTATTTTGCATTTTAACATTTCTAGGGTGGTTATAATCCCATTTTTTCAAACAACTACATAGTTACTGTATATCATTTATGCTATTCAAATTGAAAAAATAAAAAAAAAACTTTAAATCCAAGTCCGAAATCCTTGAACAACCTTTCTCCATAAGTTAACACTGAGGTGAGAGAATCCAGTAGGGTTAGTACACAGCAGACTTAACGGTAAATTCTGAAGACAAAGACGTATTATTAAAATCCGGCTTTTTGCTCTAATGCAGTGCTGGTACTTTTTTTTATTACTGTTCATGAGCAACAGCAATTGATAAAATTAATTCATCACTGCCAGCTATGATGCTTATTTACACGCATTAAGTTTTCCTTTTACCTTATTTAGTTCACATATAGGATCTTACAAGGACGAAATGTCTTCGCGTTGTCATTAAACAATTAGATTGGATTGAGAGACAATAAACAGACTAATAATGGGAATAAATTAAGATTCCACGGCAAGGTGTGTCTAAGGATATTATTGACAGGTAATTTATGAATGCTGATTAAATAAAATTACGTTATATTATAACTTAGTTTACTAAAGGCATAATTAAAAGGATTAAAGGTCAAAACAAATTCTTATTTTATGACTATTCCGAGAATTAAACACACCCAGTTCGTTCTTGATGCTAAGCAATTAGTGTTTCCTAAAAGTTAATCTGATGGGCTATGCTGAATAACAAGTTTGATTAAGGTTTTTAGGAGCTAAGCAGTCCCTCTCATTAAAAGCGTTTAAATTATTCCCTTGTAGATATCTACATGATCAACGACGGAATTTTCTTGAATATATTGCCAAACTTTTTATTAATCCCACTGGTTTTTGCTCTATAATAATTGCTTTTAAGCTGCCTCGGATTTTGATATTTATTTTAAGATTGCGAGAAAATTTTAGAAATAATCTACACATCGTCTAGAAAAAATTTAAAAGCGAAAAAGCTGTAACTTTTAAAAGCGAAAAGCTAGAACTGTATGAATATAGTTTATTACTTGTAACTTCGTGTTTCGTGTGCAGTTGTACTTCAACATCAACGAATTAAATTGTTATATGCAAATTTTATGTTTAAGTACCCTAAGAAAGTACCTTAAAGTACCCATAAAACACAGTAAAGCTGCGATTTATAAGTCCTCGATTTTTTCATAATGAAGCTGAAACAACTTAGAATATAATACACTTGAATTCAATGCGTAATTTTGAACTACTAGCGACTTACACGTATCTACAACACAAAATTACTTCTTAGATATAAATATATGCAAAAATAAACTTACAAAATCATCAATGGTAGCTATAATTTGTCACTCCATAAAAGAAACAGGTAGGATTTTGAGTTATACCAAGTAGTAATCGATTCTAACAACTTGTGTGTATTAAGTTGTAAAGAAATTTAAATACAGGACGGTTATTAGAAAAGTACATACGAATGATCTCAGAACAAAGTTGAAACAACTACGTCGCACTTATACCTGAAGTTAAGCAGGTGAACTTTAATTTAAACGCTGTTAGGAATCTATTACAGATAGAAAAAAATAAATAAACTGATTATTAAATATACCAAATGAGAGAAGATAGAGAAAAACAGCAGCAAAATTATTGAAACTATAGAGAAATTTGTCATTCGGTGGGAAGAAGTACAATTTCCAATATTTTGGAGTATACTAAGCAATTAATCTTAACGCTACTTATATATAAATTTCCACGCATTGTTGAATTCATATACATGCCTTTATATTATGCACTGTTTCAGAAATATGAAATACTCTTGTTCGTTTTTTTTAACATCTTTCTCTCAGGATCGCTAGTAAACGGAAAGTTATGGAAAAACATTCTAAGCTACCCGAAAAAGCTAAACGAAATCAACAAAAGCGAATACAAAACAATCTATGGTTCGTTTGAAGTAGCTATTTTTTTTTACCCTGAACCATGATTATAACAAAGGAATAGTTTTACCTTGAAAACGCTGCCGACAGAAAATCTTCAAGAAAATCTAACTTCAAACTTACCTAAAAGAGAAAACAAAAACATTAGACGTTTCTATAAAAGGGAATAGATAATTAGATGCATTAAAAATAATTTTAAAAATCCCATGCATACTTCGCAAATGGGAGCATGTGTAAAATAAGAATCCTGTTGCGATATACTTGTTGATAACGCTACAGCCTATAAGCAAAGTTATCATATTTATTTCAAACCGCAAAAAATAGTGCTTCTTATTGAGAAATAAAAGCAAATTTTAACCTAAGACCTAAATAACATACAGGTCTTAAGTTAATGCCTTGAGGCATTTGCTTCCGGCTGTTTGAACATTATTATTATATCCGGTATTCCATTTCGAAAAAAAAAATAAATCGGAACATCCTAAATCCATGTTTATTTTGCTGAACGCTGTTGATTCAGCCAGGCTCTCTCCTCAGATCAAACCTCGCTGTTCATGAAGAACATCCCTGCTTGGTTGACAGAATATTATAATCATCAAAGCTCGGATTAAATACAGTTTTAATATATTGTGATCCTTAAATTGCTATAAGAGTTCTCAATCTTTTTTTTTTCTTCGCAGTTACTTTTCGTAATTTCCTATTTCTCATTTGAAAGACCTTAGGAATCACAACTTCGTGACACATTCCATCCACATTTGCCACGTGTGCCATAATGTGGCACACGTGCAAATGCGCTACACTGTGGCACATTTACAAGTGTTCCATTGTCAAAATTTAATTTTTGAGGTTTCAGAAACAACCCGGCCGACATCTAAGGACGTGTCTTGAAATTGGAATAATATCAGCCAAACCGGGTGAAATATAATAATATGAAACACTAAATTTGCAGTTACTATAAAAACCTAAACCGAAAGACAAAAACTACAGCAAACTGTCCATCCCTATCTATTTATCTACCTACATATACATACATACATACATACTGTATATATAAACATATATAAATATGTATATATATATATATATATATATATATATATATATATATATATATATATATATATATATATATATATATATATATTATATATACACAAGTAGCCCTCTTACAGCACGGCACCTTACAACACGGTTTCGCTCTAACACGATAAAAAAATTGCGAAAACCTTTGTACAACACTGTACTTCTATAGCACTAGATAACATGATTTTTATTTAACACGTTTAAAATCTAAATTACCTTACAATAATGACGGGAAGGAATAATGAACTATAGTGGCTTTATATGTATAAACAAATTATAATTTATGCATTTATAACTCTATAAAATTACAAGAAGGCCTAAGTTTAGATGAAAATCTTGAATCATTTTTCCAGAATGCAGACCCTTCCTCTGAAAGAAGCCGAAAATTCAAAAGGGAGCTGCAAAATTGTCTAGCTACATACCGTGAATCTACAATGACCTTGTAAGAACCAGCAAAAAAACCAAATTTAAAGATTTTTTAAAGAGGATAGAAGGTGCAAAAAATCTAAATGAAGAAAAAGGTTCTGAATGTGAAGGTGATATCGTTCAATCGAAAAAACGTTCTCGTTCGATTGTACTGAACAGTGATGAGGAAGAAATTTATTAAATTGAGGTCGTATATATTAAATGAAAATATTTTTTTTGTTTATTTTCGTTTTGTGTTATACATACATTTATAATTTTACTAAAAATTAAGTTGCTTAAATGGAATTTAAAAAAAAGTTTATTTTTTAATAAGTTTACAGAACGTAACCCCCCCCCCCCTTTTTTTTGAACTGTCTCTGGGTATCATATAACACGGTTTCACACAGCACGGCATTTTCTTGGAACCTATCTACCGTGTTATAGGAGGGTTATCTGCATATACATACATTATATATATATATATATATATATATATATATATATATATATATATATATATATATATATATATATATATATATATATACATATATATATATATATATATACACATATATACACATATATATATATATACATATATATATATATATATACATACATATATACATACACATATATACATATATATATATATATATATATATACACATATATATATATACATATATATACACACATATATATATACATATCTATACACATATATACATATATATATATATATATATACACATATATACATATATATATATACATATATATACACACACACACACACACACACACATATATATATATATATATATTATATATATATATATATGTGTGTGTGTGTGTGTGTGTGTGTGTGTGTGTGTGTGTGTGTAAGTAAGTAAGTAAGTAAAACATTCGCAAAATTAATGTATAATCGACGATTTGAATAATTGAAAATTAACTCCAGGAGCCCCGTGAAAATTATCAAAAGTTTCTAAAATTGATTTCTCCTAGGAATATATAGCTTTATTTCCACGGATTGTCTTTAATCCGACATTGAGATAGATTCCCAGGTTTCGAAGTATTAGCAAGTCGCCGACTCACTGTAAGCTGTATTCACTTACATAGCCTCCCGCTCTGCTATTTTAATCAACTGGTATATGACGATTGAAACTGACGGAAGTTTCAATATTGTTTTAGGGAAGATACAAGTTAATTGAACATTTTGTTTGATAAAATGAAAATTGCCTTTAGTAAAAATAAATACCTGGCAAGCTATCATCAAAAGGGTAAAATTATCTCTGATTCCATTTGCCATTACTAAAAATTTAATATCTTTATTAAGATTCAACAGCTTTTAAGGAGAAATCCCCAAAATCGTATGAATTAATGCATAGAAGTAAATAAGACTGATAATGATAAATTCCCGTGGAATTAAATCCAAAGAGCTATGGTAAGAGGTTCTTAAATTTGTATTCTCGCCTCAGAGAAAGTCTTTCACGAACCACGTTAGAGAATGGAAATCTTATTTCTTACAATACTTCCCAGCATTAAAAAATTATTAGTTACCTATGAAACAACCCTACACAAATTTGAAAGTAATGTTGAATCAGAGAATATTCAAAAAAGAATATTTTAAAATTTAATTGTTTCAGTTACTTTATATAAATATAATACTTGACCATTGTTATCCGAGACTTTCTCTCCAGTAGACAATAAAAACAAAAAATGTTCAATGAAATAAAAAGCACACTTCCTCAAGGCCGACAGAAAAATACATCCTGCACTTTAGTCAGAAATTTGCATCCACAAATCAAATAAATGCGTTCTTTCGGAATGGCAACATCCGGGCAATGACGTCACATCACGATGGCAGCTGTGTCGCGAGAATTCACCGTCGGTGATGCAATGGCACGAGGGTATTCGATTGGAGAAAAATAGAAATGCAGGTTAAAAGTCACATGAACTTTTATGAACAGTCGTCGAAATATGCGAAATCAGGAATGTGAGATATAATTATAAGAAGATGGAGGTGAGAGATTAGCGATCAGAATGTGGTTGTAAGATTCAATGAAATGTCTCGTGGAGTTTGCTCAGCCTACAGATTGGAATGGAAGATCAATGTCAACGAAAGCATAGCTTGAATAGCTTTGCATTTGGCAATGGCTTAAAATTTATTCTAGAAATGACTCAGAAAATATAGCCATTGGTAATGACAATGGAGGTTTTTCTTGTCAAATGAAATACTACGGAAACAGTTAAACTTGATATATGAATAGTAAACACATTGTTGGCCAGTAAGGAGTTAACTCGTGTCTGCACATGTACTCATGCTACTAATTTTTAAAATGAAAAAAAAAAAGTGTTTTGTTTCTATAAGAGTATTGTTCGCTGTGTTGAATAGAGTTTATTTAACATTATTATTAATTATTTTTGCCTTTCATGTACATGGTTTGGTTTCATGTTTTAAAATGAAGAGTCCCTTACTTTTTTTTATTAGGAAGAATTGTTAAGTGAAATATGCAGCTACTTACCTAAGTGTTCGAGTTACGACATTATGGTATATAATACTGAGTTAGAAGATGATAGTTCAGCGGATAATAGCTATTATTCTGATGTAAGGTCATCAAATAGGGATTAAAAACATTTAGGCCCTAACCCGACAGTGAAAGTGATTGTGATTTTGTTCAGAGAAGAGTGGGCATATGACATTCCACCAACCTTCATGTATGAGGCATGCATTGCTGACGTCATGGAGTGCCAAACATGTAGGCGACTAAATTCTACTTTTCACAAAAATTACTTGCATTGTAATTGGCAGAGTTATTTAAGATGATATGTCTTTTTCTCCTTTTTGGGGATATGTTACGCTGAATCTTTTATCTGTGAAAAATCACTAAACTTGAACTTAGTTGCTTGATGATCTAACAACAATTTTTTTTTCTCACTTTAAACTAACGAAAGAAGATCATTTTGTTTGTCTGGTTTGACGTCATTTTCTAAAATCAATTAGAGAACGTTCTTTCCCGAAGGCAAATTCTAACCGCCCCTCATTTGCCACATTCAAGTATGTGCAAACAGTCATCTGCCCATGTTATTTCATCTTAAACGGAAAATACCGGAGACATTATTGGTCAACTGATCCTTTACTTGCATCAACTACATTTTCGTTAACCAGAATGATCATACCCTCAATCTTCGTTATTTAAACAGTAATTCGCTGTACCCACATAATAAAAACGGATCCTCTTTTGGATTAATTTGTTATTAAATTTCTGTTATAGCCATTAAGTTTCTATATAAATTCGCCTATAGTAATGTGCCAATGCCGTGCTTTAGCTGACACAGCAGATTTCCAGTACCATTGTTTACGTATTGAATTTTTTTGTCTTAAAATTTTTCTTATTACAGATTAGGAAATGCATATTTTTTAATCCTTTTTTTTTCATATAAAGGTGGATGCAATGTAATGTGTGAGAAGGAGCGTTGATTAAAGCGAAAATGTTGTACTCCGTGATTCCTCCCCTCCTCTACCAATCAGAGGATTGGCTACGTGGGCGAAAAACCCCTAGGGGGTGGTGAGGATCGTCGGGCAGTCAGTAAGAAAGAGACAGAGAGAGAGCGTCTCTAGTAGGGATCGGAGATCTGGCGAGATATAGCAGGCTCGTCTCACCTCTGGTTAGTTAATTATGAGATTAGAATAGAGACAGAGAGAGCGTCTCCGAGAGCGTTAGGAGGTTGCCGGGATAAAGCAGGCTCGTCTTGTCTCCGGTGTATTAATTAGGCTGTAACTAAGTCGAGTGTAGTACTAAGAGCAGAAGTCTAGTAAGATGTAGTAGACTTGCCCACCTCGTGCTCAGTCTTCTGTAATTTTTAATGTTAAGTGTCAAACTGTACAAAGCTGTAAATAAATTTATGTTCGTGTTGTACAGTGACGACTCATTTTTGCACTACCTCATTTGTCCCCATGCCATCATAGAAAAAGAACCCAGGTGAACCGGTGAAAGAAGGGTTCACGACAGTGGATGTGTAATTACCCGTAGATTAAAAGTTGCGATTGTAGATCTGCGATGTAAACTGATGTGCGTCTTTATGCAAATAAACAAAACCTTCAGAAGCAATACACATGTATAAATCTAGATAGCCTCTCTATATAAACATGAAATATCACGTCATTAGGTTAACATCATTTATATAGCCATAGGGTTGTTTACTTTACGCACAAACATAACTTGTCCGTGCTTCAGAAATACGACTGTCATATTTCTATGACGCCATAGAGAGCGACATTAAGCTCAATTACGACATATTCGCCTACATGAAGTTACCTTTCACTATAGCATCGTTTTGCCTCAGTAGGAGCTTTGAAATTCCCTAAATCGCGCCGTATGAATATTATGTTAATTAAATCTTGTCTCGCATATTTAAGTCGTTTAACTATTCCAGTGACAAAAAAAATATAATAATTGATAAAAAAATGTTTAGATTAAAAGCTAAAAAAAATATTTAGTGTTCAAACTTTTTCATTTTGAAGATCACGTACAATCCTTTTGCATTAAGCAGGCTTTTTTGTAATATTTCTGTTGCATTTATTGGCATTGTTTGATGAGTTGTTCTTATACATTATCTATTAGCTGTTCGTTATTTTGTAACAGCTTTTGAGAGGTTAAAGTGCTTTCTACTGTGGGATGCGTAGAGGCAGACAGCTAGTTCTGTTTACGCGAAAAATCGTGTAATTCCGCTTTCAAAATTGTGCCGTACGTTGTATATTCAGCTGCTATAATACAGCTGATAGTCAATCCATGCAAGTTGCTTGAATATGTGAGAAATGCGAGGTCTATTTCCTTTCAGTAACATAATTTGCGAATGTGTTCAGTTTAACTCAATATTATATCGTGATGACTATATGAATTTAAATTTTACTCGGTATTAACATTCGAAGTAAACATTTTGCATTTGGTTTGCATTGGTTCAAAGTTTATAAAACTCTCAAGAGTTTTACATCTTTTTAAGATCTGATAATTTAAAGAAAAACATACATGTGTAGTGTCTAATAATTTAAAGAAAAACAAACAAAGTGTTGTAAGGCTTAGAAAAGATAGACGATTTTGCACCTTTTTAAGTTCTAAATATTTGGAGAAACTTACATAAATGATAATTAGTAAAAAATAAGTAGCAACGTCTAGTCAGGCGAAATTAAATTGTCTTCCTGCCTATTTCTGATAAAAAATTCATCCAGACGTGTAAGTTTTATACAGAATTTTTATGTGGATGCCAGATCCCTATCGATATCATTGGAGTATAGAATGCCTCCAAATCACAGAATGTAGACGCTAAAGAAACGACGTTAATGAAACGACGCTAAAGAAACGACGTTAGAAAATATCATGAACGTGATTTATGTTAAATCTTTTGATATTGAGGGGGATTTACCACGACTAGCTTTATACTATGGATTATATTCTCCTGAACTAACTAATCTGAGAATAATCTGCCACATTACCAAAGACCAATGACGGCTCCAACGGGGGGGGGCAGTAGGGGTAATTGCCTCCCCCCCAAAAAAGTTCGGCGTTTTTTTTCTTTTTTCTTTCCATAGCCTAAAATTATATAACCATAGATCTAATACTAAATGAATTAAATTTAAAATGAGACGATGTTTTTTCTTTATATATATATATATATATATATATATATATATATATATATATATATATATATATATATATATATATATATATAACCTTAAGAGCCGACGTTGCCCACCCCTCCTCAAAACTCTGGACTGGAGCCGCCCCTGCCAAAGAAAACTACGTTCTCTCATTGGAATTTGGATTCTGCTATAGTCAATAAATGTGCATATCTTGGCATCACGAGCTTTCATCCATATTTTGGACAGCAATCTACAACTTTACATCTAAAATTGGATTCTTATCCTAGCCGCTTCGACGTTATCTCTGTACTATCTCTATACTCCTCTAAACCTAAGAGTACTTGAATATTCCACTCGAGGCTTAAAGCTGTGTAAGCTAATTGGAACACGGTTTTTACCTAAACGAATAACAGAAGTTCCTACAAACTGATCCAAGATGTACTCAAAGATGTGTTTATGATTCCGAAGAGTTTTTATCGACGTTGAAAAAGAAATAAAATGGAGAGAATAGTCGCTGTTAATCTCTCCAGACTTTTGCTTCATTCCTTCCTGCTGCATCTTCAGTGTTTTGGTGCGTGTTGGTCCGGTATTTGGGGCATGCAAATGAAAAGGCCCCCGAGGGCCCGCGTAAAGAGAAATCTCGCTGTGAGCATCGCTCGTACGGAGATAAGGATCTAGTGTTTTCCCTTTCGTTCCTTCGGGGTTCTCAAACTTTTTCCGCTCGAGCGGATATGGAGCCGACATCGATTCAGCATCGGATTGTCACGATACTATTAGAGATACGAGCACTCTCAGCACTTGTGCAGGGATAACGACATTCTACCATTTTGTTTCTAAACAACGTCCCATTCTGCTTCGAGGTTTCGTGTTTTGAAACATGCGCTTTTAAAAGAAATTCGGTTATCTGAAACTTAACAAAACGTAGTGTGTGTAACAAAACGTAGAGTTTGTAACAAAACGAGAGTGTGTTTCACGTAAATGTGAAACACACTCTCGTGGAAGGGGATTACTAAAAGACAAAAAATGGCATCCCCAGTACACCGTACAGCTATGGACCTAGGTTCAAACTTCATTATGAGGTGCAAACAATTTTTTGCAATTTAGTTGCACCTTCTATAAGCCTTCTATAAGCCTTCTATAAGCCTCAATTTTATCTTCCAGATATCCAAATATCTCACGTCGTGGAATTAAGTGTTTTATTTCATAGCGGAATTTTTGACGACATTCTCAGTAAAATTTGAAACTTATAGATATTCCGCTTCTGGTATTACCACTTCAGGCGCATTCGCCAGTTTTATACCATATTGAAAAGCTGATAGTGAGGGCTGAATCTTGGTCCAATGCAGCTAAACACGCTTGAAATAACAATTTTTGCTTGCAGTTTAGAGTTAAAAGTCTATTGAGGTTAAATATTTTTAAACCCCCATATCAGACATGGAAAGAATTCCATATAGTGTTTTGATTCTACACATCAACAAAGGCTAATCTTTTAATTTCAATTTTTTTGCTCATCTGAAAGTACACGTTCGAAAATCGAAAATCTAAACTAAATCTTAAAAAATACGAGAATTCTTTTTAAAGAAAAATAATTTCAATTTTGTTCTTTATTAGGTTACGACACAGGAAAAGATTAGTTTCTTTACATTTAGTCATAAAATAATTTTGTAAATATTTTTACCTATAAGAACATGCTAAGAGAAATGCAATAGACTCATACGCAAGGAATTTGTTTCAGCTGCAAAATTTTAAATATTGAAATTAAGTTTCTAATTATTACAAAAACAATAACAGTAATAAATTTCTAAACAAACAAAACACTGGAGTACAAGAATAATTCAAAGCTCATAATGTATACCGTAGAAAACTCCATACAGAGTTTTTAAATGCATATTTTAAATCGTGATTAATTAAAATAACAATGAAACCAACAAAGATTTTCCCTTTCTTGCATACAGTTTTACTGGAAAAGTTTCTTGTATTATGTTATTAACGAACCAAATAGACATTCTATCAGACAAATAATATTTTATTTTTAACCTTTTTCTTTTTTTGCATCGCACGTATAATCAGTGAAACGGATTTACCACCTACGAGTTACTGGAAGTACAGTTTATTTTACACACACGTAACCCGCTAAATAATAATTAGAAAAGTTAATATGCATTGGAATAAAGCGCGTATAAATCGTTATAATTGCATTATACTTCCGGTAAATTTTTGAATTTAAGAGTAACTATTTCACTCACACCTTTACTGATACTATTAGTTACGGATAACATGAAAGTGTTTCGAGACACATCTCTTTTATTAAATCTAAGACCTTTTCCCAGGCTCTATTAGTCTCGCAGCATGGGTAACTCATTTTAATATTCATGTTGTCCTTTTTTGTTCCAGCTGCAATTCATTTACACAAATTTGCATGTGAACAAAAGAGGTGAAGTGTTATTGTTTAAGCAGAAATTCGCCTTTTTTTCATCGTCAATCTATCTTCTTTAAAAAAACCATCAAGGTGGTTTTAGAGCATTGTTGTTTAAGTAAATGAAGTGGTGAAAAATAATAGTTATACAATTTTCGTCGGATAAATTTGACGTTAGTAACACTTGAAAAACAATTACAAGTAGGCATAACCTTTTCCAAACTAATTCTGGTTATAATTCTTGCCTTAGGAAGTGAATAGGCCAACACGTTTTTCTGGTGCTTGATAATTCTAACTGAGGTATGTTTAAGTTGTCTTACACATGAGCAGTTTCGCATATCTTTAAATATAAGAAAAAGGATTTTATTTTGATTTTTCTGGTTTTTAAAATAGTTAATTTGAAAACCAGACATTTTAAACGTGCATACTTTATGTAATTTAAGCCTAAATTTTCACAATAACGCATCCCCCCTTTTTTATTTCAAATACTTGAAATGGACTGATATTTATGATTGGCCAGTTTGTTACAAACATATCAACAAATTTAATTAGAATAAATAGATTTATTTAGATCCCTAATTCTATTTTAATAATGATAAAATTTTTCCGTCAGTTCCCTTACACTAGAATTTATGCTTCGTAGATAAAAATGAGGGATTATGCTGGTGAATACATAATAAAACTAACGATGTGCTTTTATCTTTCTGAAACAAAATGGAGGACATTCTGCTGCCTTTGTTCCACTCAGTATTTCTACTATATAAGCAAGACACATAAGTTTACAATAGCTCTTATGGAAAATGAACCGTATGTGTGTGACTACCGAATCGTGAAGGAATTTTCATACGTTTCTTTGTTTTGCATTGTTAACCTAGAGAAAGGATGGCTAAGGAATATCACAAAGATTGTAGTACAAGTTCGACAACATACGATCTATAAACAGTTCATTTAAAGGTTCACTTGATCAGAAACTAATTCCTTTAGTACGCATCAACGGTTTCACGCAGAAATACCAAATTGTTTATATTTTTAAAAACTTTTTATAAATGCACCTAAAATTGAAAAGTCGTCATAAAATCGTCCAATGAAATATTAATTTCTACTGTTTGAAAGAAATACGGGAAAATTACATTTTATACCGCACAAATAAAATATATTTTAACTGATCATCTACATGCATGTCAGCTTTTGTAAGGATGTTGATTAAATTTATTTACTGAAGGAGATGAAACACACTTTATGTAAGAACTTAGTAATGAAAGTAAGAATCAGATAAATTGGGTGAAAAAAAATGGATATTAATAATAAATAAAGCATTCAACATCTAAGGATTCTGAGTTCAATTTTGAGAGAAATATTTGGTCAATATCACAATTGTGACTGCATTATGATGTCATATTTTTATAGTTTGAAAACACATATGAAGTATTTTGAAAAATCGTCAACAGAGCTAGTATACACTCAATTATTTTTTAAATATTTTACTTAATATGTATCATACGAAATGTTAAATTTTTTCATACCATTTTTAGGGAAATGTAAATTTTACCAAAAACACACCTTCAGTTTATTGTTTTCGGAAATACGTGTAAAGATTTGATGAATAATCACTAATTTTTATAGATGTTACCTTTAACTATAAGTGCCTAACATCAGATACCAAATTGCTATATTTAATTACCATTAAATTGTACCACTAAATCAAATCAATAAAACTAATCCGTAAAAGAATTAGATCAGCTGATAAAGAGTTTAGTGTAATTCAAATATTTCAAATGAAAGACAGTTTTTTGTTGTTGTTGCAAAATCTATTCAGTAGCTGTAAAACAAGTTTAAGATATATATAATTTGAAAAACCGGTAATCAAACACGCAATAAAAGCTTTGGTGACATTGGGAAGCAAGACAAACTTACACATGGAGTAATTAATTAACTTCCAGAAAAATTTTAAGCTTTGTTCTTTATTTCTGTAGGCGGACAGCTAAAAGCGCATGACCGTCTTAAAGAAATTAATTAAATTAGTCACGTTTCAATTAGAAAATCTAAAGTGGGTTTTTCCTTTTCTTGAAATTTTCATCATATATTGGGAGTTTTTAAATCCACTCTAGCTGGATTAAAACAAAGAAAGAAAATGCCTCCAACAAACACTTTACACTAACAGTAATCGCATTTGACCGTATCATTTGGACAAACATTACAAGTCAACCGGCATATTTGGGAGTTATGTTGAAAGCGATTTTCTAACGTTAACTTCCAATACTAACTCCTGTCAAGTCAGTATGGCCTTCCAAGGTAAAGGAACGCATTAAGTAGAAATGAATACATGAAGTAGTACTTCTACTCTATGCATTTTGTTGCTCCTTTAGGCAAATGCCACCCTTCGCAGTTTTTCTGTTACGAAATTAACAACATTCTCTATGTGCTCTTATTTGGTCACCTTTGATAGCTCTTTATGAGACTGTTTCTGAAGACTGGTTTTATCCTTGAAATGCGATTAGGAATATTTGTATAATTTACTGTAAATTTCTGATGGTGTTTGATTTAAGAGTAGAAAAATATTAACTGTTGGCTTGCAGATTAAATATAATTAAGGCTGCTGTGTACTAACCCTACTGGATTGCCCACTTTGATGTTAACTTATGGAGAAAATGTGTCTACTATTTACAGCTACATAAATATTATAATCCAATAAAAATGGTATTTTTAGATAGCCTGAACTTTTCTGCACCTTGCAACAGGATTCATTTTATAAACTTCATCCACCAAAGGAATTGATAAGCATTTAAAACACACTATACCAGATTTTTCCCCGAATAATTTAAATTTTAAAATATTATTTGCATTTTTTTTCAAACCAAAAATGCTCCAAGGTGTAAAATTTCTTTTTCTCTTACGGAGTGCAATTTAAAAAAATCTTAAAATCCAAGACCGCAATCCTTGGGCAAATTTTCTCCATAGGTTACCATTGAGGTGAGCGAATCCAATAGGGTTAGTATACAGTTAATATACAGTAGCTTGGATACCTTAACTATCCAAGCTAATAAATGAGCAGGTGTGCAGAGAAAATCGTAAAATATGATTTATCCGAAGATGTTTCCATAATAGCTAAAAATAAACTAACTATGTCTAACACTTCAATTGGATTTTATACACATTAATTAATCTACATAGAGTTAATTAAAAATAATAATAGAACTTATGTTGATATACACTCTGTGGCAAAAAAATATATGCACCCAGAAGAAATCGAGCTACTATCACGAAACTTCGCAGGAATGTAGTCTGGTAAGAGATATGCAAATAATTAAAATTTCGCCGCCAATGAGACAAGGGTAAGCGAGCTATGCGCATATGAGATGCGCAGCTGGGAGAGTTTAAAAGCAATATTGCTCGTGCCATAGGGTTATTCAAACAAATCTGTCGACTTGGATGGACGGTATTGTGACTAGAGCTGCCTGTGAGACGTAACCGGCGACAGTACGAACAATTGTCGGACTTTGAGAGGGGGCGTATAGTAGCTTATATAGCTGCCAGAGGTGGATTTACTACTTACTGATTTGTAAACATTTTCATGCCATATCTTCTTAATAAAACGGTCTGTTCTTCTGAATTTGTAATCATTTGCTTATCTCCTCATACACTACATACATGTTTACTACATACATGTTAAGTGTCGTGATAGTAGCTCGTTTCCTTCTGGGTGCATATATTTTTTTGTGACAGAGTGTATTTTCCCTTTTCTTCGAAAACAATTCTTTTATATTCTTCCTTTCCGAGCCATGTTGATAGTCTTTCGGATAGCTTCTATTTTATATCTAAATTTTTATTTTGTGATACACTGATAATTCGCTCGTGTATAATCACGAGTCCACTGTTCATTCTTATTTTAATCCAAACCACATTTTCAACACGAAGTGATTTGAAAAAACAAAAACCACTTGGTTGGGCCGGCTGTATAACACCACAGAGACAATGCATCTGTTTTCCAAATATTTATTTTTGGAGCGTGTTCTACGATCCAACAGAGACTAATTTGATAGTGAAACGGCGTTTCCAGCTGTAATTCAAATTCCAGCCCCGCGGGAGAAAACGAGACAATGCAATTAGGGACGGGAGATGCTGAACACAATAACACGCGTTCAACTCACAAGAAAGCAGAACAAGGAAATTTGAACAAATTAGTAATGAACGAAGGACAAGTAATTTAATTAGAGGAAATTAACGACTAATAAGGTAAATGGAGCAACGTGACTGCAATATATAAACGAGCCAAGAAATTACTTAAAGGGGAATTGTGACAATTGTTACTCACGCGAGACCGAAAATGGGAATTACTGCGGTGGTAATTCGCGGATATGAAAATGGAAGAAAGCAACTAACTGTCGTTAAAATGTGATAATCGCAAAAAGTTCATTTTTATTCATTTCATTTGAGTCGTGATGAAATTTTGTAACCCTTTTAAAATTTTCACAACTCTGTGATAAGCCTAAAAATTAAAAAAAAAATAACAAAAACCAGCAAAATTTTCTTTGTGTTACACGAATAATACGATCATAAATAATCGAAAGTTCAGAATTTTTCCTTCTTGATGACATTCTGAGAATACATTTCCTTATTCTTTAATCCTTTTCTTTTGTGATGCCCAGAAATCCACAAAACGAGTAATCGTGATTTCAGAGGAACAGGAGGAACAACAAAATATATCTTTAAAAAAAAATTCCGTTGAGACTGTATCACAGTATATCGTATGTGTTATTCTATCCACAAATAAGTCACTCTTCCAGTTCTTTAACCACCCCCGCGCTGGATATATCAGCAGGTAAAATATTACTTTATAAATATGTCATATACCTCTTTCACAAGCATCTAACGCTTTTTCTGAGGCCCAACATCCATCATTTTAAGCTCATAAACCACGGGTGGCTATGCTGCACCCACAGACATGCCAGTTGTTTAACCTCATTCCAGTGCATTTCTTTGGCACACTATTCAAATTCAGGTACACACGCATTCAAACAAAAACAGCTACAACCTTTGTCCTCTCTCTTTAACCCGATAATTCTCAAGGTAGAATGTGTAAAGTGTCTAAAGCTGTTTAACTTTTGCATATTAATACAGTAGCAGGCATGGAACTTTCAATGAGGAAAAAGCAATTTTGCAAGGATACAAAGGCCGTTTGGGTTTAATACAAACATTCTGGTGGTAGGATATATTATCCGATGAAGATTGTTATTAGAGTATGTTTACAAACCCTCCTAATCTAAAGAACATGAGAAATTATATTGTTTATTCCAGCGTAACTCGTTTTCGTAGAAAATGTAGAACGCTATTAACAAGTTTGTTAAAGAAAATGTTGAAGTTTAGAGATAAGAACGAAATTGTATTTTTTAACAGCTTTGTTGAAAAGATTATGTGTTTGTTTCAATTTAATAAAAGCTTGGTTTAAAAAAAGGATAATTTGTTGAGAAGATGCCACTAAAAACTCGTGTGTGACATGGCATTTGTATTTTAGTTTTTCTTTTGTTTTGGATTTGATCTTATAAGCGAAGGGAAGGCATGAACCTTAGGACGTTAATTTGAAAGAATCATGCATTGTATGTTTGTGTAAAAGTCTTGAAAGGTGAAAGCCCAAGTTTTTTGACCGAGCAAAAAGGTGTGAAGATAGACGCCCCTCTCCAATTTAAGCACTCCGAACATTTCTTTTTTTATATGATGAAAATAGTTTAGTTTTGTTCTTATTTTACAGTAAAAATCTTTAAGTATATAATATACTTAAGAAATTTATTCATAATTAAAATTTATTTATAATTAAAAGTAGCTACATTTTAATTTAAAAACTATGCTGATTTCTATTACAATTTTTATTCTTTGTTCCTGGTTTGTAAATACACTCTCTTTTAATTAAAACAGAAAAGTCAGAGAAACAGGCAAAAAAAAATGAGCTGACTAATTTTTGTGTGTTAATTGTATTTGTATTTAATCAATCCATTTTAGATATAGCTAAACAAACGGCTGAGAAGCAGTGAACAGAATAACAGACTCTTGGTTAAAGTTAGTTCTCGCACCTTTATAACAAATTTCAACACCTTTATCGTAAAATATCGGGGAGATTTTCCTCACGAATGATACACGTGTATTATCGTTAAATACCCAATAATAGATATGATTTTTAATAAAAATTTTAAAGAAATAACTGCGTGTTTCATCGTATTTAACATCATTAAGTTGTGCTATGTCATTTACATCCCTTATATGTTGACACTAGGTGAAAACCCGTACTTCGCTAGGGAGTACATTCAAATTTAATACAACGGTCAATGTATGCAATTAATACTTACTCACTCACTCTCTCTCTCTCTCTCTCTCTCTCTCTCTCTATATATATATATATATATATATATATATATATATATGATCAATGAATGCAATTGACGAAAAAATATATTTATAAAAAAATATTAACCGATATTTTTATAGACAAAATAATGTAGAAGAAGATTCAAATTAAATCTAATGGAATATACTAAAGAATATATTACAGTTAATATAGTAAAGTTTGAGGAACATTTTTTTTAATGTATTTTAATATATTTTTGGGTAATGTCAAATCGTCTGCCGCATTAGCAAGAAATTTTTTTTTGTCTATTTCGTTACTATGCAAGTGAAGCAAAATTAGTTTAAAGTATCACAAAGAGAAAAGAATCCACGTGATCAGCATTTAATAAATTAAATTCTAAAAATTAATGCTTAAAAATTCACCAAAAATAAGAAAATGGAGGTAAAGATTCGAAAAAGATTTCATTTTAAAGGAATTTTTATAATCTTTCTCGTGATGTAAATTTTATAACCCTCGAATTATTACTTTAAATGCAAACTTTAAAGAATGTTACAAAAACAGCTTAAAAATTTAATTAAAAAAATCTAAGAATTTTTCGAAAATCTTTCTTAGTGCACATCTACACTATAAGAAGAATCGCCATGCAAAATTTCAGCCCTTTTAGGTCCAGAGGTTTGGTCTGTGCTTTATATGTCAGCCAGTCAGTTACGGAACTGTTTTATATATAGCTTAACCCCTTATCTGTTAAAATGCGCTATAATATTGAAACGGGAAAAAAAAATTCAAGCTAAAATTTGAATACAAAGTGCTTTGCCTCTTCACAATCACATCGATATTACAAATGGTACTGAAAATGTCTGCCCCTGGCATCCATACAGAGATCAACTCGTCGCTGTACACTGTGAAATGCACGCTTAGGAATGTTGATATTTATTATTTCATCTCCCGGTGTGATGTTGATTTCCCGATGACAACCCTGACCCTAAACTAGTGACCAAATAATTATAGTGGATTTAAAAACTCTTATCCCCAGTTCAATAGAATTGTGTACCGAAAAATATTCGGATGTTCTCAGATTGTACGAGAAAGAAATAATATTTCTTCAATATTAACGGGCAATATATGCTAGTATAAAATTTATAAAGCAATTCATTTACAAGCACTTAATTTTGATATGCAAAAAAAATTATGTTATTAAAAACACACCGATTACTGTGTGATAACAAGTTAAATGATTAACTATGCGACAAGAATATTATCTGCTATACGATTCTACTGATAGCTTATTAATCAACTGATTTTGTCGCAGTAAGATTTACAGCGTGTTGTAATTACAGGTCACATATAGCTTTCCTCACGTAAAGCTCTTAAACTATTATAAATAAGCGTAAGCTTAAAAAAACAAACATATAACCTTATCGAGATTTACCCCTAAGATTAAAAATCACGCAGGCCATTGCATGCTTTTGCAACGTAAACTAATTATTAACTTTCAAAGAAGTAGCAAACTAAATAACAATTAGAGGGCTTGTTTATGAAGTAGCTGTCAGTTCTTAATACATTATTTTATTTGTCGAGTGCTTCGGATTCAGTAAGCGGCTTATTTAATCTACTGTGAGTGATTGTTCTAATCTACTTCAAGATGTGATTAAAATTTGTATAGCAATATATCATAGGAAGTTAAAGGCTACATGAATCATATTCCGAGAGTGTAAACGACAATATATGTTTACAGGAAACGTCGTGCCATCTTCTGAGTTCATGCCAAATGAATCCGTGAGGTCACAACCCCTGTACGGAAAGCCCTGTTGGACACGATTTACGGAAGCTGCTAAACGCTTCTACACATCCTGAATTTTCTAACATTTTTCGAGGAAGAGAGTTTGCGATTCTCACACGCGACTTTGCCCGTAATGTATGCATCCCATAAAACATGCTTGCTCCGAGGCGAACTGCACCCACAGAGAAATACTTCACTTGCCCAACCTCATTCTGATGATTTCCTCACCAAATACAGTATGCCGCATAATATTCAATCCTCGTCCGGCGAAGAACAAAACAAAATACCTTTACTCCACTCTCTTCAACCTAATTTCTCTCAAGGAGAAAGGATCGAGCGTCTGATCTCTGGGATGCAAAATCAACAAGACTTCTTTTTTTATTTTCTTTTTTTGGTAAAAAACTAGTTCTTTATCTCGGATTCTTCTCGCGTGGCCATATAGAAGCAACTGGAAAAACCTGACGACAGTTGGCTAGCGACACAATGGGTTGTTGCCTGATGAATTTCTCGCCGTTGTTTCGACTTTGATTTTTGATTTTTCATTAGGGAACCAACTCGTTCGACTAATTGTTATTCGTCAAGTGCGAAGGTCGGTCGCTCGACTTAAGGGCGTTGGGTCGGGGAATAGTTTTGCATCGATAAACCTTTCGCTCTTTCTGTTTTGGTAGTTGTCAATTTTAATAGTTTGGGGGGAAGTACCGCAGATTTCGTGCAGGAATTCGGATCATGTCTCGAAAAAAAAAAAGCACAGCTGCTGCTGTAGTTTTGCTCTTTTATTCATAGTCGTGTAAAAAAAAGAGTAACGTGCTTTAAAAACTTTAAAAAATAATGAGCAGTTATAGATGGGTACAATTTCTAACAGTGTCTTTGTGAAAAAAGTTCCAGCGGTTGTCAGCATTTAAAAAGAAACTCAAATGGATAATTTAGGTCTTTTAAGCTATATCAAGATAACGACTCGAGAGCAAAGAAAGGTAGGACTGGTTCTGGATGATTAGTACCTTCACTCGACCTTGAGAGATTTCAACTAATTATGGTTTAACGCTTGCTGGAATTCGCTGTACGGATAACTGGCAAATATTTTTCAGAGTTCATTTCGCTTGCGTTGCAAAGAAATTGGTATCATTCTTTGGATAATGCCCAGAGTGAGGAAGTTAAACATTATTTTCACTGAATTTTGACGAATCACATCACTGTAGTATTGTATTTTAAAGAAGGCGTTAAATTTTATTTTAACTCCAATTAAACTGCAGTTTGAATACTTAATTATTAAATATTTACAAAATAACGTGTTTACAGTTTTAACAAAGAGGGTGTGGTATGATACTACCATTTCTGCTGATAAAATTACTATTTCATATGTACATATGAGGCGTTGAAAGGCAAAGTGGTGTAAGTCACATTTTCAACTTCATTTGAGGGCAAATATGTAATCTTCATGTTCAATTTATAGTGGAATTGTAAACAGTTATTATTTGCAATATTGTAATAACTGTTATGAAATATAATTTGTTTAATTTATGGTGGAATTTTTTGTAGTTTTTGCAGTTAAACTCTTTGACTTACACCACTTGACTTACTGACTTACACCACTTTGCCTTTCACCGATTCATATAAAAACTAATTGAGGAAATACGAGGGTATATAAGCAGAAAGGTAAAAATGAGAAAATTAGAAATTTTCTGTTTACTTTTAAAGCATCTACTTTTTTGGACGGAATGAAATTATTTTATGCAAAAGACCGTTACAGAAATTTAATTTCCTTTGGTTTAATATTTATCTTAAGTCGATTTTATAGCATATAACTGCTATATGAGAAAAAGATTAATTTTCCTGACATTCCAAAGACGTCATATGATGGGAAGAGAAGTTCAACGGTATAACCCTGCCTTTGACTGACAAGAGGCTCAGAAAAATTTAGGGATGAATAATTCTACGGATCTTTTGTTAAGAATTTTTTGGCCTCATTCAAACTTTACGGAACGAAGCGAAATTTTGATTTATGGTTCAAACGTTACCCACAATAAATACAAAATATAATTATTTATTAGGTTTTAAAGAAATTTTATTCATACTGCATTTAAAGAATATTTTCTTAAACCGACTCTTTCCCATTTCCCAGATAGAAAGTAAAAAGCTGACTTAAACTGATGTTACGTTCAATTTTTTAAATAAAATTAAACTACAACTTAGTTACTAACTTACTGTTGGAACTCATGATGAATATACTTGTTTTTTTCCCATCTTTTATTACAAATATCCAAAGCAGGTAATATTACACATTAAAGCTTGTTACAATGGGCACTAAAGTTGGAAGAGTTCAATAAAGGAAAAATCATAGATTTTTTTTACATCAGTTGGTTACATTGATGTCTTTAAGTATTGCTTCACTAATTACTGGCAATTCATAACTTTTTTATAGAAGGATTTAGATGATTTTTTTAGTTTTCAGGTAAGAAAGTTGGAAGAGTTCAATAAAGGAAAAATCCTAGATTATTTTACATCAGTTGTTTACATTGTTGTCTTTAAGTAAAACTTACTAGCAAGTCATAATCTTTTATAGAATGATTAAAATGATCTTTTTAGTTTTGAGCTAAAGAATTTTTAGATTTAAAAATTTTAATTTTACACTTTCATGTCTTTTACATTTGTGCATTGAGCAAGAACCATTATAATGTTGCTGATTTCATGGAGAATTATATTAAGATTTTCGGATTCCTCTGCTTAAAATATTTACTTCCCTACTCCTGCCTATAGAAAAATACAATATACACTGTGTTTATTAATACAATGTACAAAATAAATTGAACACAGACATTTCAGTCTTTTGAGTAGTTATATATTTTATACGTAAACATCAATAATACGCAACTTGATTTGTTTCTTATGTATTAGTTATAGTATTCAGGATAGAGGCTTTGTTAATTCGATGGAATCAAGCTACAGCCCTATAAGGTATTTACACAGCTAATGTCTCGTTTTATTCCATGCATTTTATTACAATCGCCTGCTGCAAGGTGATAATTATTTCTCAAATGTGATGAATTTTAGGAGTATTCAATAACTAGAAAAATTTACAACTTTTTAAGTAATTGATTGCATTGTTCGTTTTAATTATTAAAGGATTTTTTATTAATTAAATTATTTTAATAAAATAATAAATATTTTTTAAATTTTGAAGAATATTTAGACAAAATATTTAGATAAAATTTTTTTAATTTTAACCCCTCGAGATATTTACATTTATACACTATAAAGAACTATTTTTAATTAGCTGATTTCCTAACATTTTTTGTCTTGTAGATTCCTCTTTAAAAATTTTGATCGCCGTCTCTACTGCCTATTAAATAACATATATACAGTGGAACCATGATATATCGAACCTCGAGGGGAACGAGAAAACTTCGAATTATCGAGGATTTCGAAATACCGAGGTTCGATTTATCGAGGTGATTTCTGACTCACATCGATATATAGAGGTTCACTCTAAAATAATTGTATACTCACTGCAATTAGAAATCAAAATTATTTTTATCAAAATATTTTTATCAAAACAACTTCGATATATAGAGGTTTTCCAAAAAAACCCCTTTGATATATAAGGTGCGGTGCCAAGCCAAGCAAATTAAAACTTCGAATTACCGAGGATTTCTATATACCGTGGCTCGATTTATCGAGGTGATTTCTGACTGACTTCGATATATAGAGGTTCACTGTAAAATATTTGTATACTCACTGCAATTTGAAGTCAAAATATTTTTTATCAAAACAACTTCGATATATAGAGGTTTTCCAATAAAATCTTTGATATATAAGGTGCGGTGCCAAGCCAAGCAAACTAAAACTTCGAATTATCGAGGATTTCGATATACCGAGGTTCGATTTATCGAGGTGATTTCTGACTCACATCGATATATAGAGGTTCACTCTAAAATAATTGTATACTCACTGCAATTAGAAATCAAAATTATTTTTATCAAAATATTTTTATCAAAACAACTTCGATATATAGAGGTTTTCCAAAAAAACCCCTTTGATATATAAGGTGCGGTGCCAAGCCAAGCAAATTAAAACTTCGAATTACCGAGGATTTCTATATACCGTGGCTCGATTTATCGAGGTGATTTCTGACTGACTTCGATATATAGAGGTTCACTGTAAAATATTTGTATACTCACTGCAATTTGAAGTCAAAATATTTTTTATCAAAACAACTTCGATATATAGAGGTTTTCCAATAAAATCTTTGATATATAAGGTGCGGTGCCAAGCCAAGCAAACTAAAACTTCGAATTATCGAGGATTTCGATATACCGAGGTTCGATTTATCGAGGTGATTTCTGACTGCGATATATAGAGGTTAGCTCTAAAATAATCGTATACTCACTGTAATTAGAAATCAAAATTATTTTTATCAAAATATTTTTTTATCAAAACAACGTCGATATATAGAGGTTTTCCAATAAAACCCTCGATATATAGAGGTGCGGTGCCAAGCCAAGCAAACTAAAGCTTCGAATTATCGAGGATTTCGATATACCGTGGCTCGATTTATGGAGGTGATTTCTGACTGACTTCGATATATATAGAGGTTCACTGTAAAATAATTGCATACTCACTGCAATTAGAAATCAAAATTATTTTTATCAAAACTTCGATATATAGAGGTTTTCCAATAAAACCTTCAATAATGGACGTACGGTACCAAGCCAAGCAAACTAAAAATTTGAAATATCGAGGTCTTCCTGACCAGGCCTACGATATGTAGAGGTAAAATTAGCATGGGAATGTTAAGCAGGTTCAAAGGGAATGGAAACTTTGATTTATCAAGGAATTCGACTATATCGAGGTTCCACTGTATATGACATAATGTATGTATGACGTAAAATATATATATACAATATATATGACGTACTATATATATATATATATATATATATATATATATATATATGACATACAACATATATATGACGTAATATGTAACATACAACTCATGAATTGGTTCGTTTATACATTTTTTTTGGTAACAATGTTTATGACAGAGAGCTTTCTTCAAACCGGCAGAATCAAGCAATGAGATACAAGATAGTAAACCGCACCTTTCAAAGAGATCATGCAGCGTTTTGCAACCTTCAACTACGAAATCGCTCCATCTCACAAGATCGTGAGCAGCGATCCTAAAAAACATGCAAATTACTAATGAAATAACCACTCTCCTTCATTTGAAAGACGCACTGTTTTCCAAGAGAATGCAAGAAGATAAAGAATTACTTCTTTTTGTGTATTACTGTATATATTAAACGTTCTGTTTCACGCGTAGCAGCATTCATCGTCCCGTGATAAATGTTACCTAATGGAAAATAAAACTTTATTGCTTATAATCAATTACCTGTATAGAAATTGGTGAATCTTTTAAGTATTTCGGTGGCTATAAATAAATAAAAAAATTAAACTTATTATGCAATTATTAAGAATTTGAAGTTATTATGTATTTAAGCTGTCATAGTTGCAATAGATGTTATAAAGCCCTGATGTGCAATAGTTCATTCAGGTAGTTTATTGGTCTAAATATGGCAAGATTATTCCAATATTTTCGAATATTACACACTTATTGTGATGTTTTGTATTATTAGCACGAAATTTAAGAGATCTCTTTTTGGCTTTTAAAAGAAAAATATACTACACCATAAATCTCATCATGTGATATATCTCGCAATATAGAATCGGAATTTCACATAATTATTAAGGCGGTACGAATTTTAAGTTCTAAAATAAGTACTACTAGGTGGTCCGTGTGACCCTTTTGCATGCGATTAAAATACGATAAATTTTGTACCGAGGTTGGTGGTTTTTAGTAGGATGAAAGAAGAACCGGTTCATTTGTAGGAATTGTTTATTTGTCAAATAAAAATGGTGCGTAAGGATAATACAAAACCAATTACAAAACGCCTTTGGCCACAATATTGGACACTAAACAGGGGAACATGAGATATGTACACGTCAAAACACCTTTGTAGACAATATTAAAAGTTAAATATGACACAAACTCGTGGAAAATGTGATATTTACATTACAAAACTTCTTTGTGCACACTATTTGATCGTGCCATTTCGACGCATCCGAGAAAAGAACTTTAGGCCAAAAGTCAATTTTTCATTTCGATTTTTAAATAAACAATACAATGTGTCATTCTCAATTAACAATTCGTGAGAGGCGGAGAACTTAATCTTTAAAAAAGTACCTCATTTATCGATTTTGGTTAAGTATGAAGGGAGAGAAAGGGATCGTCACAAAAAATTCACCTTCTAGAAATAATATATATGATTCTTCTATGCAAAAAGAATAATGTACACCTTCGCGGATGTCGCCAATAAAGAAACTCGTTAATGAAATCACAGAAGGATAATAAAAGCAAAATATTTTTAAATTTAAAATTTCAGAGCGATTGATAATGGTAAAATAAAAAAGCTAGCATGCGCGCCATCTAGGAGAAGAAAATTTTTTTATAATGTTTATGCTTTGATTTTTAAATAAGCAATAAGATGTGCTATTCTAAATTAACAATTCGCACGAAGCGGAGATCTTAATCTTTAAAATGGAACCTCATTTATCGATTTTAGTTAAGTATGAAGGGAGAAAAGGAAGAAATCAATAAAACACCCTTTAGAAATAATATATATAGATTTTACAGTATGATACACTCATAGAAAAAAAACTAAGCACTTACAGTTATATTATCAATATTCTTTGTATACATTAATATATTTAGTCTAGGCCTTGGAACTTCTGCAGACATCTTCAGTAACGATTTGCGTATGGCCGCAGTTTGGTAAATTACCAATGGAATTTTATGAAAAACGTTGAAATTGCATTTCACTCGAGGTTGAAAACCTCCAATACTCATTGCCAAGTCACCAAGAAATTTTCTTGAGGTTTCAAATTTAAATAAAACTTAAAGGGTATATCTAACTGTAACCGAACTCTGTATGTACTTTCACGGATAAAATTCTGGAACTAAAGATTGAAGCAAGAAGTGCGTGTTATAAATTTCAGAGATTAAAAACGTATACATGAGCCAGTGATTGAATAGTTATCACATCTAGGAGTGAAGATAAATATAAACATTTTAAAATAAAAAATAAACATTTGAAATTAAAGTACATTGTAAATATACCATATTCCTCGAAATCTAGGTACTAGCAAATAGCAGAAAAAAAATCCTATTACAATTATGTTTAATTTTCTGAGTTATAAAATTACAGAAATATTTAGAAAATGAACAGTTTATTGGTCACGGGCATAGAGTTCCTACACATGAAGTTTTATGAGCTGATCTTTTAATTATGATGTGTACTACAAATTAAGTTACTAATTTTTCATGTAAAAAAAGGAAAATCTACTATTTTACAAGGCTTTACATTCATAAAAGGGTTTAACATTTTCTTTCATTTTTGATCGGGGCTTGTCTATTAGACATTTGCCCATTCCATACCCCAAATCCATTCTTCATTAGGGGAGCACCATAGGTGAACCAACAACACTACCTATGAAGGACATCACGAGAACATCCATGCCTTAATCGGGATTCGAACCCGTTCCAGCTGTAACTCACCGTACAATAGCGAATATTTTGTGCGTGGAAATTCCAGAAAAACCAACCAACGCGCGGTTTGTGCACATAATTGATTTAGACGGCTACAGACAGACAGTTTCCTGGCCACATAAAGGCCGGAAGTGCTACCGACAGCTCGCGGAACAGTAAACTAGCTACAAAAGGGGAGTTGCCGACCTGAGGCACCTAGTCGTCTGGGAATGTAACTGAATAAAGAAAGGGGGTGTATTACAGACCTTTCGAGAACGTTTAGCGGACGTATATAAAGTCACCGAACACGAATTCTGAGATTTAGAGATGAAGTTAGTCAGAGTTAGTTACAGATTAAGATAGAGTGACTCTGGAGCCGGAGGCAAGAAGATACTGTCGGGCCTAGAAAGACTTGAATCAGTGCAGCGACAACTCAAGTTTGACCTTCCTCATCGATGAGGTGAACCAACGAATTTAATTTTTTTACATATATTGTAAATAGCCTGTATTTAACCGAGAAATGCGATTAAAGCATAAAATACAAAAAGTCTGGCAGTCTTTTATTTAAGGCAAAGTCCTTACATAGCACCTTATACGGTCGTGACGCCATCCACTATACAATGTGGACAGCATTTTTACTTCTGACAAGTTGATGTTTTCTAAGAGTTTCTTATATTAGAGGTATATGAAATAAAATTATTCTGTAAACAACTGTAATTTATTACGTCTGTAAGAAAAACATGCGATTAAAAATATATTAAAGTTAATAATGTCCTTTACAACCAACCATTTATCAAACCAGTAATAAAAGTTTTGCTATTATAATCTGTTGTGCATTTTTCTCGATTTCACGTACTTCATTTAACCTTTTGAACATTTCGGAATATCAGTTTGTGAGATTAATGCTTAGAGGCACAATTGAAACTGTGAAAAAACTAATAAGAATTAATAAAAAGATATAAGCGATTCTTTAAATTTGGGATAAAAGCTTGAAATCTTAAGGTCACAATTCCAATCAATATCGATTAAAGCATTCCATTTTCGAGGGATTATTTAAGTGGCGACCTCCGAGCTGCTTAAGCAACCTATCAAAAAAATTCCACGGTTTATTTTTGTTCGTGTGATTAAATTTATATCCGAAGGATGCCTTGATGCTAATTGAGGTCCAAGTATTTCCCGCAACTAATGCATCGGATTAAAGCTTACCTACTTTTTAAAAAGACATGATTAATGCAAGATATCCCGCTGTTTTATTTAGTAAATACGCAGGAATCTCAAACTATTTAAAAAGGGTAAAGGGTTAGTGGACTTGGAATTCTGGTTAAGGTTTTTTCCGTGCCATTTAGCAGTGGTATGCTAAGAACTTTGAAATAGCAGTAAACATTGCCCACGCACTCTTTGATCACACGTTGAGAGGTAGTTTTCAATGATAGGATGTCGTTTTAGTAATTATATCTAATAATACATGATTACATGTCAGATAATCAATTTAACTTCACATCGGGTGTAATAAAACGTATATTTATTTTGGAGAGGTAAAAATTGGCAAACCTTTAGAATCTACCCTACAGCAATAATTACCTGCATAATGGGTTAGAACCATAGGCAGAGCTGTTTAACATGATATTCATGATTTTATACTTCCATTGCTTGATATATTATTTAATCATGGAAAAGATATTAGTTTTAAAAAATCTTTTTTGCTTAAACTATTAAATCATCCAAGAGGCATTTAATAAGGAAATAACTTTTTCCTAGTGTCCCACAGGATTTTGGTTTACGCATTATAATAATATTGGAAGAATCCAAATATTTTTGGGTGGGAGATTGAGCCCCCTCTAAGTCTGTAAGTCAGTCACTATCCATCTATGTATCTATCTATCTATCCCTCTTTCTCTCTCTCTCTCTCTCTCTCTCTCTCTCTATATATATATATATATATATATGGCTTAGTACAAGAAGTGCCTAAGTCATTTTTTCCAAGATGACTTTGTTTGCTTATATCTCTTTAGAAAAATATTATTTAGAATGGTAGAAGTACTCAAGTTTGTACAATGGTTTAGAAATCACTTTTAAAGCATCGGACAGACTTGAGTACTTCTTTTGGGAACGTGTAACTGTGACTATGATTGAGGAGTATTGGCTAAAACTGTTGCAGGGGGAGTGTGATGTCTATTTATTGTTTGTAGTTTTAGTGACTGGTTCATTTAGTAATGGAATACATTGTGGTTTGTAGCTGGTTCAGCAGTTAGGCTTTCTCTTACAATTAATTTTTTAGTTTTAAGTATGATTTAAACTTCAATAATAAGGTTATGGAATTGTAGTGACCTCCGGGAGTGCTTCCTAGGCTTAAAAACATGTTTTAACCGGAGAGGGGGGTCACATACCCCTCCCCGGTCAATAGCTACAAGGTCTTCATGTTCTGTTGTTTTTTAGTTATACTATCAGCGCTTGCTTTCCGGCGATCTTGCTATTTCATTCTGACTATTTTACATTCAGTATTTATTATATATATATATAGTATTTAGTTTTTAGAGATTTACAAAGTTTTTCTCAGAAGAGAATAGCTATAAAACTTATCATACACAAGTAAATAAATTTATTGTGGTGAAAAAACCATTCAAAAAGTAGACATATCTTATTGTAGACTTCAGTGAATTTTCTGCCTGATACATTCCGAGCGGTATTTGCTATGACGTCTGGAAAATCGTAGGTCTGTGACATTCTATTTTACGTCCAAATCGTAATTATTTTTTCCTTCGAATAAATTATAGAATAAAAAATCTTTATTCGCATAAGAATATTTGATCAGCTCGAAATTTTGCTTAAATGAAATTGAAATTCAAACTCCAGAATATGTTTAGTGTTACATATATCTCTTGAACCAATAGCTGTAACTGCATAACTTTGGTCACTTTTGTTTAAAGGAAGAATTTCGAAACAATTTCTTTTAACCGTTTCTAAAAAAATATTTTTTTAATAAAATATTTAGTCACTTTGAAAGACAAAGAAAAACAATCTTTTTTTTAAAAATCATTTTTGCTTCCTGGGAAATAGTGTTTGTATTTTTACTCTAACTAAAAATACGAAGGCAGTTTAACGAAAACAGAACAAGAGATCTCTGCACAATATTTCATAATGACACATTGCAAGGAATTTCAGATGCATTCTTTCGAAGATGGTAAATCGGGAAAAATTCCAATCCGAGATAAATGGACTTAAAGTACAGACGAGTACAGCATAAAATACTGTTTCTGGCATATAATCATAGTAGAAATATGCGGTTTGTATTACTCAAAGCTCTAAATAATGTTTTAGACAATAGCTTGTACCTCATTTGAAAATAAGGCTGGAGATCATTGTTTTTTATTTAAAACAATGGGATGAATGTCCATTTCTTAGTTTGGTTTTAAGGCTCGTTGGCAGAAAAATTAGCTATAGTATGTTATTTATAAAAAAAAAGAATTAATCGATTATTGAAAATATGAATCGTCGGGCATTCTTATTTATATCGATACTTCAACAGCTACTTCGCTTTCTTATTCAGCGCCTTGAATGGATTTTAAGTGAAAAACTTAAAATCAAAATCTAGTTCAAACTGACCATTTGTTAACAAATGTGAGAGAGAATTTTAAGATAAATGTAATAAATGTTTCTGTATTAAATATTTAGCCAATAGAGAATGCAGCAAAACGATGTATCTTATTTTAGTATGTGTTGTGTTTATGGGTGTGTGGACAGCTCAGTTTAAATTGCACCCATTTTAAAGAAAGAGGAAATCTGCAAAGGAGGAAGTAAATAACGACGTCAAAAGATGTGTCGAGTAGAAACAAATTCCTTTCTTTATCATTGGTGGGGGGAAAAAAACCTTCTCTACAGCAATAAATTTTCTCCACTTCCCACACATGCCAGAGCGGACACAATACATCTGCGACTTTTCTCGAAATGGAACATTTCTTTTTCTGGCCGGAAAAGAACCCCTTCTGCTTCATTAGAATCGAGAATGCCCCAAATATGAAACTAAGATTAAATATGACTTCTATTCACTCGGCATTATTTCTCTTCGCGGGGCTCTTAAGGTTAAGTTCGAGTAAACGAACACGCCTTCAAGAATAATAGGTCCCACAATGGAACTAAATGAATTGTCAGGCGATTTTAGTTGGAGACAGTCAGTCGATTACAACGCCCACTTAACGCCGGTTCCTGAAAAAAAGGGTATCATTGTGAAGCTTTGAATTAACGAACAGAAGCTTTTCATTTACAATAAAAGAAGATATACAGTAATTTCCAGTCTTTGAACCTCAGAGGCGTATGAGCTATCGAGATTGGTAGTAGGATATTTCGGGACCATTCCTTTCTTTAACCGTCTATAAATAAGGAAAAATTCCACTTGCTGTACTGTAAAATCTTTTAAATTTAACTATTCCCAATCTGTCAGTAATTCCTATTGTTCTTTCCACTAAAACTAAATTCAAGCCCAGACGCACAAACGGGTCGGCTATATGATACTTTATTAACGCATCACAAAGAAACTTCGTACAAACAGCAAGCCAGAACACTGACGCTACTAACTCCACAGCGGAAGTATCTTAGAACGTTTACAAAACATAAAGACAGCGGTATCGTGCTGCCATCTACCGGACAAATAATCATAACATATTAAACAATTGAATAAATGAAAATACAGGAACATACTCCATGAACATACTCCCACCCTCAAGAATTTATTCTTGACACATCGGTAGGGGGGAGAGTTTAACAATAGGCCTTTTAAAATAACCTTTAGAAGTTTTAAGGGTGACAACTCGCACCGTTCCATCTAAACCTGGATGAACTTCATTTACTCTGCCAAGAGGCCAACAGGATGGAGGTGTATTATCTTCCTTGAGCAACACCATGTCACCTACCTTTAAATTTGATTTGGTGATATGCCATTTGTTACGATTTTGAAGAGAGCTCAGATAGTCCTGGTGCCACCTTTTCCAAAAGTTCATTTTCATTTTTTGAACAAGGTCCCAGCGAGAACGTAAGGACAGATATTGGGAGTCAACCTGCTCAGGAGGGGAAGTAATTACTTCACCTATTAAAAAATGGGAGGGAGTTAACACTTCTAAATTGTCTAATTCATCGTTGGTAGGAGACAATGGTCTTGAATTCAAAACTGCTTCAATCTGACAAAACAGAGTGGCAAATTCTTCGAAAGTTAACTTATGGTCACCAATTACTCTTTTCATATGGGACTTTACCGATTTGATACCCGATTCCCACAATCCACCAAAATGAGGACTTGCAGGAGGTATCATATGCCACTGAATAGCTTGTTGTGAGAGAAAATAACAAATGTTCTCATCCCGGTTGATACCGGACACAATTTTACACAATTCAGACATTTTCCTTTTAGCACCACAAAAATTAGTGGCATTATCACAATGAATGTGACGGGGGGACCCTCTGCGACAACTAAACCGCTTCAAGGCAGCAATAAAAGCCTCGGAGGTCAAATCACTGACGCATTCTAGATGAATCGCCTTTGTGCTAAAGCAAATGAATAAAGCAACATAACCTTTTATACTTTTAGCACCTCTACCCCGAAATTTCAGCATATTAATAGGCCCAGCAAAGTCTACACCACAGACCGAGAATGGTCTATTAGGCATGACACGTTGTCGCGGAAGATCTCCCATCAATTGTTTATTGGATGCAAAACGATATCTATGACAAACAATACACTTATGAATATAACTCTTGATTAGTTTCCTAGCACCAACAATCCAATAATTCTGCAATAAAATATTCAACAACAAGGTAAGATTAGCATGCAAATAAGTTATATGAAATTGTTTTATCAAATAATCACTAAGCCTATGTTTATCAGGCAAGATGACGGGATGCTTTGCATTAAAAGGGAGAGGTGAATGTCTCAACCGACCTCCCACCCGTAACAGACCATCTTGATCCGTGAAAGGATGAAGATTTTTTAGTTTACTCTTCGTCGGTAAATCTCTATTATCTTTCATACATTTTAATTCTTCAGCAAAATACACACCTTGAACATACAAGATAATTTTGTTTAAAGCTTGGATTCTCTCCATGGCATTAATAGGAGAAACCTTACCTTTTGAATCAGTTGCTTTACCTGAATTGATCGTTCGCCTCTTACAACGGGTGATGAAGCGAACACAATAAGCTAAAACAGTAACAATCTTAGTTAGTGTAGAACAATTATCAAATAATATTTCAATTACATTGTCCGGTTTAACATTAGAAATATTTGCAGAAAATATAGAATTTTTCTTCTTTTCGATCATAACCTTAGAGTCACTAGAAAAGTCAGTCATTTGTGTCTCTACGGGCCAATTTTCTGGACTCATTGACAACCAGTCAGGCCCATGCCACCAAAGGTTACAGTCTGGTAGAGCTTTAGGTGAAACCCCTCTAGAGGCTATGTCAGCTGGGTTTTGTTTCGATGGAACGTGCCGCCAGCGTTCAGAGGGCACTAGTTCGATAATTTCGGCTGTTCTGTTGGACACGAAGGTTTTCCACTTCCTAGGCGGAGAAGACAACCATGCCAAAACCACTCGTGAATCTGTCCAGGCGTGGAAAGTGATGGTATAATCTTTTAGAATATGTGAAATCGTAGAGAAGAGTTTAGCCAACAGCCGAGCACCGTTCAGCTCCAGCCGAGGAATTGAAATTGGCTTTAGTGGAGCAACTTTAGTTTTTGCTGCAAGGAGGGTCACCTTGGAATCACCATCAATATCCTTTTGTACTGCGTACAGCACCGCAGCATAGGCCAACTCTGAAGCGTCTGCAAATCCATGGATAGTTATCTCTAAGCCTCTAGTGTGGATCCATCTGGGAATTTTGATTACGGAGAGGCAATCGAACTCTCTCTGGAAATTCTTCCACCTTTCTTCGAAATTCGCCGGAAGGGGACTGTCCCATCCCAACTTTAACAACCAAAGTTGTTGGTAGAAGATTTTGATTGAAATGGTGCATGGAGACAATAATCCTAGTGGGTCGAACAGCCTAGCAGATTGAGCCAAGAACTTCCGTTTAGTAATTTCGTTCTCGAAGTAAAAATTAACTTTAAAAATAAAAGAATCAGATTTAGGATTCCAACATAATCCTAAAACCTTGGATTGCTCACCGTCCTTCAATTCGAACACTTCATTGACATTATCAGTTTTAATCACATTCAAGAGCTCCTTTGAATTAGACTGCCATTTTCTTAAATGAAAACCTCTATTTTCCAAAAGAAAAATAATTTCTTGGCATACCCTAGCAGCTTCACTTTCGTTACGTGCACCTCCCAAGAGGTCATCCATATAAAAAGAATTTTCAATGAGAGAAGCAGCCTCAGGAAAAACAGGACGAGCGTCATTCGCAATTTGCTTTAAACATCGGGTTGCAAGAAAAGACGCACATTTTAGGCCATATGTAACAGTTTGCAGCTTATACTCTCGAATGGGATCGGATTTATTGTATCTCCACAGAATTCGTTGAAAAGCTTGATCAGAAGTAGACATTAATATCTGGCGATACATTTTCTCCACATCGCAACAAAATGCTATCGGGGAAAGCCTGAAATTCAATAAAGTCTCAAATAAATCGGGTTGTTGTTTAGCACCTGCACCTAGTGCATCGTTTAAAGAATTGCAGTTGCTAGTTCTACAACTTGCGTCAAAAACCACCCTTAACTTAGTAGTGGTACTACTGGGCTTTAAGATGGCGTGGTGAGGTAAGAAATATTTTTCATTAACGGCTAATTCTGAAGAGACATCCTCCGAAACCTTCATATGTCCTAGCTCTTCATATTCTTTCATAAAGGATTTATACTGTTCCTCTAAACTCGGATTTACATTAAATTTTCTTTCCATACTCTGGAGACGAGACAATGCAACTTGATAAGAATTTCCCCACTTAACTTCTGATTTAAAAAAGGGAAGTTTCACGACAAACCGTCCGTTTTTATCGATTTCATAATTTTCACTAAAGTGTTTTTCACAGAAACTTTCTTCTTCACTTAAAACTTCTTTTTTTATTTTAAGAACCTCTTCAGTTTCCCAGAACCGTTTTAAAACTTCATCAACGTCAACATTAGCATGAATACCAACTAGGGCGTTCTTTTTCAAGCTGTTTAAAGGAATCTTGCCCGCTACAACCCAACCAAACAGTGTATTCTGGGCGATAAGAGAATTTTCGGAACCCGTAATTTGTCCGGCTTTCATAACTTCAAAAAAATAATCTACACCAATTATTATCTCTACACTTTTCGCTTCAGCGAATTTGGGATCGGCAAGCTCAATGGATTTTAAATATTCTAAATCATTAGTATTTACACAATTACTCGACAATTTCGAAGTTAATTTATTCAAAACGAAAGCTTCAATCACGAGCATACTGTTAGGATTATGCCTTGACTCCATAGATAACGTTACACTGCCTCTTGTCTTGCCAGCAGAGGAATGAGCAATTCCACAAACTGAAAACAAGGCATCTTCTCTTTTTAGATTTAATTTGTTAGCACAAGCTTCAGAAATGAACGAACATTGACTGCCACTATCTAATAGAATTGTACAATCCACCTTTCTTCCTCGTGCATCATTCACTGAAGCAATTGCAGTTGGCAGCAAACCAACAAATTTTTCCTTAGCTGCGTTCAAAGCGATGTTAGTATTAACTTGCAGTTCTGGACTATACGTTTCATTTGTAACACTCGTTGTATGGGAATCGAAAGCAAATTCGTGTAAACTAGTATGGTGGGATGATTTCTTACATACTTCACAAACAGATTTAGAAAAGCAATTTTTAATTTGATGCGAGCCTTTCAGACATCGATAACACAAGGCATTCATTCGTATGAATTCTTTTCGAGCAGAGATTGGCATAGCATTAAATTTATGACACTTCGAAATGCTATGCATTCCAGAACATTTTAAACATCTACTCGAATAATTAGATTTAACATTAGTTACGTTGTTAGTCACTTTCGTTTTTACTATGCTATGAGAAATCGAAACATCTAAATAAGAACATCGGTTGTTTAAGAATTCTAAAAAGTATTCAAATGTGGGAAATTCTATTTCTGTCGTTTCTTGAGCCCATAATTTTCGGGTTTCGGAATCTACCTTGTCTAACAAGAGGTGTATTAACCACAAATCTCTTGAATTAGCTCCTTCATGCAATGCCTTTAAACCCCGAATAACTTCATCCGCAACGTCAGCAAGTTTTCTTAATTTCGCGCCATTCGGCTCGGAAAGCTTATTTTGTTCCAGAAAGGTATTGATTAAAGCGGTAGAGATATGCTTTTTATTATCATAGCGTTTCTCTATTTTTTCCCAAGCTTCATCGTAACTGGTCTCAGACACCGGTAGGTGCTTGATTAAATCAGCGGCTGACCCCGAAAGTAAACCTTTTAAATACTGGAACTTATGTATTTTTGATAACGAATCGTTATCATGCACTGTAGATTTAAATAAATCTTTAAAATTCAACCAATCTAAATAATTTCCCGTAAAGGATGGAATTGTAATTTTAGGTAACTTAACAGTTCCGTTTCCGTTATTCACATCACTTCGAACAACAACATTCGAATTATTTTGCCGAATTTCGGCCAATGAAGCCATCGCTTCTATCTTTGTACGAATTATAACTTTAATTTCTAAATAAACATCTTCTATTTCAGAAAATTCAGATTGTTCTACTGGAAGTAATAAATCTAATTTGGAAAACTCATCAAATGCTACTTCCAGACGTTCTAACCGTACCGTCAAATCCGGTACATCAAACTGTTCTTTAGATTCTAAATAGAGTTTTAACTTCGTTAAAGAAGCCTTTTTCTGGCCTCTGGCCCTGATTATTTCTGCATTTTCCATTACGGAACTTATCAATACAAATCAAAAACTTTCTTACAACTTAAGAACAAAACAAAAAATTTCCACTTATCTCAACAGTGGAATCAAAACATCTTCGCCGCTGCCTCCAAATGTTCTTTCCACTAAAACTAAATTCAAGCCCAGACGCACAAACGGGTCGGCTATATGATACTTTATTAACGCATCACAAAGAAACTTCGTACAAACAGCAAGCCAGAACACTGACGCTACTAACTCCACAGCGGAATTATCTTAGAACGTTTACAAAACATAAAGACAGCGGTATCGTGCTGCCATCTACCGGACAAATAATCATAACATATTAAACAATTGAATAAATGAAAATACAGGAACATACTCCATGAACACCTATTTCGTATAATGCTCTATCTCGACATCTGTCCTATAAATTTTCTGTACATGTTGGATTGAGATCTTATTCTTGACCAACTTTCGAGTTGTTGTTTGCCAATGCGGGGCACCTGTCAATGAAGACATTCTCACTTGAACCACGACAATCATGTAGTTGCTTTCAATGAGGACGCCATATAGGTCAACCAACACCACCCTCTGGTTCCACCTCAATTTTGACTGAGCATCCCCAGTGACGACGTCGCAACTTTCGATGTCCAACCAGCAGTTTTCTCCCGAAAATTCACTCTACCTCAATAGTCCTCTTACAAAAGTATGTTTTCCCACAGTCATAACAATCTAAACTTACCCATTAGCACCACAAAAAATTGCATAGTAAGCATTCCGAAATATATTCTTGAAGTTTTAGAACTCTGTGGAGTGACTGGCAGAAATGGAAGGCACTCAGTTGTAAGACAAAGGATGATAAATCACACAGAGATGAAAGGGTAAAATTCTCGGGCCCATGAGCTATTAGGGCCTGCGTAAGACCCAGGATCCAAATTAGAATTTTTTCCTCGTTATCTCTGAAAATTCCTGTGTAAGACACTGTCTGGACAAGACGTAGAGATCAGCCTCTTTGTTTCTGGTCCCCGCTGAATCTCGACTTGTCTTCTACAACTTAAGGAAATTTGTAAATAAATATCACTGGACTTTTCTGATATGTGATATATTAAAATGAATGTGGAATGATTATTTAGATACCAATGCGAAGGACTAAACTGCTACTATAACACATACATAATGTTACGAGCTATCAGTTATAAAAAAGAGACAATTATTATAAGAGTGGAGATTTCATTGATGCTAATGAAAAGTTAAATGGTCAAAAAGTCATATCTATATCCAACCAAAACTCTAATATCTTCTTGATCGTATTCACTTAAGATTGGACGCACTACAACACACGCACATTCGTTTCCGCCATTTTATATCTTAATTTATGGGTATATATTTATTAAACACATGTGTGAATGTATGTGTTTTATCATGAAAAATATATGACAAGTGGACTTATTTTCTTCCCAAACTTCATTCGATAATTATTAACTTTTATTACAGCAGTGTACCCACGAATGAAACTTACAACCGGTTGCTGGCTATGACATGTACACTATCACCGAAATACCTGTCGCACAGAACACAGAATAAAGCTTTTTACAACGTACAAATACCTATACTTTACAAAAACACAAACAGGAAGAACACAAAGCGAAATAACGCTAAGCACGCTATATCGACACATCTGAAAAGACTCTTCTTAAAATGCTCTTATTAATGAGTCAGATTTCTGGAAATAAACAAAAAGGAAGTTTTATCTAGAGGAATGTTTTGAAAGAGAAAGAAACAAGACTTTTTCTAGCATTAATCCTCTTATTAATTATCCGATTAAATACAGAGGTCTCTAATCTTATTAATTTCTCCAGCGAATTCCATCTGGGAGATTTTGCTTTCCCCATGCCATAGATTATAGCAGCTCGTTTCTGGAGCGATAGCTATTGTTAGAAACTAGACCCTCGAGGCTAAACTGAAGATCTGGAAATAGGTATTTTTTAAATACCACTAGCGGGGCGTTTGATGGGAAATACAAGAGAGATTTTCAGAGAAAATTCCCACATTTAAACACAACTAGCTACACATTTTCGGGTTTTAAATGTTGCAATCGTGATTTGAAAATCAGGATTCCATTGATATTTAATTAAAGTTGTTTCTCGGGGGTAAAAATAAGTCATTCTGCTAAAAATAGTTTGTTAATGAATTCATCACAAACATACGCATTTATAAAGATCATTATCTAATTTAGATGGTATTTGTAATAAAAAAGGTGATTTTTACCTTATTTTTCAATAGAATTTCAATTTTGCTGGTATTTAAGGGACTTAACCTATATTTTGTTTCTGGACACATTGAAATTGAAGTCAGTAATTGGTGACTAATATTTCAGGTCCTTTGCGTGTTGAAATGAATTAAAACCGATAAGTTAAAGTTATATTTCGGCTTTGGTTTTTATTTCCGGGACAAAAAGGACGACTATATCAGCATCAACGATAACGTCTAATAAAGGTAGAGGGATAGAGGTCGCGTAAAATTTAAAGTAGATCTTGTACACAGATCGCGTAAAGTTTATGATACAATACAAGCAAAGCTCTAAACCGAAGTAAAAATTGAAAATATTATGTAACACGCTTAAATGCAGTGCAGTAAAATAAAGTATACTGTGGTAATTTCGAAATTTTCACAGTTTTAAGATCGGTGTTGTTTGAAGTACAGGTAGCCCTCCTAAATCACGGCATCTTACAACACGGTTTCGCTCTAACACGATAAGATAAATTGCGGAAACCCTTGTATAACACTGCAACCTGTAACACGGTTTCGCTCTATCACGATAAAAAAATTTCGAAAATGGTTCTGAAAGAGGTTCTGAAAGTGAAGGTGATATCGTTCAATCAAAAAAACGTTCTCGTTTGATTGTATTGAACAGTGATAAGCAAGAAATTTATTAAAGTCGTATTAAATGAAAATAATATTTTTTTGTTTCTTTTCGTTTTGTGTTATACATACATTTATATTTTAATAAAAATTAAGTTGCTTCTATGGATTTAAAAAATTTAATAAGTTTTCAGAACGTAACCCCCCTTTTTGAACTGTCTCTGGGTCTCATATAACACGGTTTCACACAACACGGCATTTTGGACCTCAGCCCGCATTTTGCCACGGTACGAATGCCGGACCGGACGCCAAAGGGACGATTATATGCGACTGTAGTAACCCCCCCCCCCCCCCCAAAAAAAAAAAAAAAAAAATGAACGCTCTTTTGAGTGGGGTAATAATTTCCACGCCAATTTCGGTTTTCGGGAGCGAAATTTCGCCAAAACCTCTCCAAAACGGTCCGGATTTTGGACCTCAAGGAACCTATCTACCGTGTTATAGGAGGGTTATCTGTACTTGAAAAATCATATTTAATAACAGATGGTGAAATTCCATATTTGATTGTAACTTAAAATCCAATTTTCAGACCTTCCCTTAAATTTTGATTTAACTACATCTAAAAATGTATGCATCGCGACTCTTACTCCTTGAATTTACGATCTTTTTAAGAGCCTAAAGGCCTGTTCACATAGAATTCCTAAGCGTTAGCGTTACTCATATTGAAATATATTTAACCAATCACAAACCTCCAAACGATTAGCTACGAAATTATTTAGGTCTGTGATTGGTTTAAAATATGTCAATACGAGTAACTTTGACGCTGACGGATTCTATGAGAACTGGCTCTTAGGCTTCCACGGGGCAGCTCTCCTCTCAATCATGGTTCTCAGCTTTGTTTTTCTAGATTTTATTATCAGTTTCCTACCGTCATTCACTACAAATACAGATTCCCTAATAAGTTATCTTACCTTAGGTAGCCTAAAAGTCTCCATTAATGCATTCATTCTATCACTTTAAAGTAACCAAAAAAAAAATATACTTTTAAAATCTATATACAGTGGAATCTCGATCTATCGTTTTTCAAGGGACCGATTGAAATGAACGAAAAATGCGGGAAAACGATAGATGCGGAAACATAACAAAGCAATATGATCGTTGGGACTGGATAAATTAACGACACGTACGGAAAAACGATGGATCCGAAAACGATCGATCGAGATTCCACTGTATATAAAACAGTTCCGTAACTGACTGACTCACTGACTGAATGACTGACTCACTGACATACAACACACAGACCAAACAGCTGGACCTAAAGGGCTGAAATTTTGCATGGCGATTCTTCTTATAGTGTAGGGGTGCACTAAGAAAGATTTTTAAAAAATTCTTCTTAAATTTTTTTAAAATTAAATTTTTAAGCTGTTTTAGTAACTTTTTTTAAAGTTTGCATTTAAAATAATAGTTTGAGGGTTATAAAATTTATATCACAAGAAAGATCGTAAAAATTTCTTTAAAATGAAACCTTTTCCAAATCTTTACCTCCATTTTCTGATTTTTGGTGAATTTTTAAAGATTAATTTATAGAATTCAATTTATTAAATGCTGATGACGTGATTTCTTTTTCTGGTACTTAAATAAATTTATCGTCGCGTTCATAACAATGAAATAGACAAAAATATTTTTTCCCTTAATAATGCGGCAGACGATTGGACATTATCCAAAAAAATATTAAAATACAGTAAAAGATATATTCCTCAAACTGTACTATATTAACTGTACAATATATTCTTTAGTATATCCTATTAGATTTAATTTGAATAATTTCTTCTTCATTATTTTGTCTATAAAAATATCTCTTACGATTTTTTTATAAACTTTTTTTTTACATCAATTGTATACATTAATCGTCGTATTTATTATATATATATATATAGGCATTAATTGCATACATTGACCGTTGTATTTAATTTGAATGTACTCCGTAGCGAAATGCGGGTTTTCAGCTAGTAAACATATAAATATTCAACCGTGTTATAGCACTGAAATCGCTACAACTGTAAATGTTAACAAAGGGCAGAATTCAGGTTTCAAGCAGCATTTAAAGGCACAACTTTATTTTTATTGATTTTTGATCTCAATTGCCGAACAGATGCCATTAAAAACGTTAGAAATATCATAGCTTTGCAAGTTATCCACTGCCCTATTTATTCATCAGGTTTTATGTGGACAATACTGGAGTCTTATAAAAGAGAAAGAAAAACAAATATTAACGGGTCACCAGCGAAAGTCGCCAAACTTGCAGCGTCAATGCTTTCTCCTTTTACCTTCTCTACAGAACATTCGAACTTAAGTCTGCTGTGTATTAACCCTACTGGATTCCCTCACCTCAATGTTAACCTATGGAGAAAATGTGTCCAAGGACTGCAGACTTGGATTTAAAGATTTTTTTAAAATTGTATTCCGTAATAGAGAAAGAAATTTTTCGTTTTTTTTTGAAAAAAAGGCAAATAATATTTTAAAATTTAAATCATTCGGGGAAAAATCTGGTATAGTGTGCTTTAAACGATCCTAAATTCCTTTGATGGAGGAAATTTATAAAATGAATCCTATTGAAAGGCACAGAAAAGTTCAGACTATCTGAAAATACCATTTTCATTGGATTATCAACATTTAAGTAGTTATAAGTAGTAGAGAAATTATCTCCATAGGTTAACACTGAGGTGAGAGAATCCGATAGGGTTAGTGCATAGCAGCCTTAAATAATAATCTTACATTTCTAATCGTATTTTGGACAACTAACATACAATGTTTTTGTGAATCAACTTCATGGCTGTCAAAAATATTTGATTTTATTGTTTCAGTATCCATATAAGGCGAATTAAGCGTAACATCTCCAGTTAAATCAGATAAACAATTATTACAAGCGAAAGTTTCTGTATTATAATCTTTAAGGGTGGATGTAATTCATACCTTGTCACATTTAAGAAAACACACATGTTCCAAGAATAAAATAGCAATGCCTTAGTTCTTTTCAATTTTTCTACTTTAATTTCTAACGATATTAAATGCATTCGATTTCATTAATTGGCTTTCCGTAGTACAATGACTGCCTTATGAACGAATCATTCTAAAATGAGTTTTAACAGCGTTTCTACGCCGTGCCCAGAAAAAAAAAATCATTTTTAAATCTAATGACACCATATACTTTACTTAGACTCTGAGGTATTCAAGATGATGCTTCAGGCATTTTGTTGCACGTTATCGCCAAATGAGCTCGCAATTCTGATGTGATAACCATAAAAATGTTCTTTTCTCCTTTAGCTATATCTTAATTAGTCTCTTATCTTAAAAGGTCTTTTTTTTCGAAAGAAAGAAAGTGACATATTTCAAGAAGCTAATTGAAGAGAGGAATTTAAAGGTTCATGCATCTCCCTTATCTCAGATTTGAATATTAAATCAGTATACCTAAAAAAAAAATTAATTACAGTTGATCAAATCTCGTAAAATATTTTTATATGTCTATTTTTAAAAATTTATACTGTACAGCTTAAAATAATAAGAGTAATTTCATCATATTCTAAATAGTTGGATGCTTTGTTGCATACGACATCCTCTACAACAGCAGATGACGTCAGCTGATTTGATTTTATTACGTTTTATTTTCTAAAAGTATTACCGATTTTTTATTTTAACTTCATAAGTATTTGTGCAAAGATATAGTTTATGCATATATTAATATGACGTAAAAATTATTATTGTTGTAATAATTTGATCAAATTTTAACTACACAGCTAGTTTATTACATATGTCATCTTCTGTAAAAGTAGATGACATCAGCTGTTGTTATCTGCTTTTACAAAACATATGTAATAAAAATCCGCTCAATTAAAATTTCATCAATATGACATTCTCTTTTGCAGAAGATGACATCAACTGTTATCAATTAATAATGCTTTATTTTGTCTTGATAATATTACTATTTCGGCCTTAACTTGCCTGGGAAGTACTGTAAAATATGATTTCCACATTTTTCAATATAGTTACTCAAAAAATAGACATAATAATTTGATCGTACTGCAAATCGCTGAATATTTTGTTATTTACGTCATCTTCTCTAACAGTTGATGACATCAACTGCTGTCATCATGATATCAACTGTAGAAGATCTAATTATATAAAAATAAACATCTCCAAAACAAATGCATAGATCCCACGTTGCTTGGCGGTACCAATTGCAAAATTATATAGCCTCAGTATACAGGTAGCCTTGGACATACATTTCGCCCTTGTTATAGGACAGTGACGTAGCGAACATAACTGGCGCCCGGAGCACGATACCTTTTTGGCACCCCCCTTTCCAAAAAACATATAGTAATATGATATATAGAATTAGTGAAAAGGACCATTTGGCGCCCCTGTGCGAGTGGCGCCCGGGGCATGATAGACCTCCTTGCCCACCCCTCGCTACGCCACTGTTATAGGATCTTCAGCACAGCATAACCGATCCGTACTTTGGAGTAATCGGTTATGCCTTGCCCAGAAGCCCATAACAAGGGGGAAACCCACGCTCAAGGCTACCTGTATGCTGAAGCTGTGTATTTTTGTATTTGGTACCGCCAAGCAACTTGGGACCTATGCATTTTGCAATATTCTGTTTTGCTTCGTCCTAATAGTACTACTATTTTGGTTTAAGGTTGAAATGCCTACGTTGAAAATGTAATTTTTTGACTATTTTGGTCAATTTTATTTTTTGAAAGAATCCCGTAATTCAATCTTTTCTCTTTTCAAAACAGTTTTGATTTTGATTCTACATCAATTAAAAGTAGAGTTATAGCTGTTTTAAAAACATCGTCTGCTACAAAATTGAAGTGACAAACAAGTTTAAATGCGTTTTTCTCAGAATTATGTTTTTTAGCACATATCTCTACCGTTATCATGATATCTCACATAATAATGTATATAATTTGATAAAATTTTCAGGAAATGTTTTAGATGCTAATTTTAATGAAATGACTTACAATAATTGATGTATAATAAATATTTTTTTTTTATTTGGGGCTGTTTTTATAAGGAAAAGAATGACGAATCGGGGAAAATTATTATATTGAAACATAAAATTGCGTATTATTTTTGCATTTTAAAATTTCTCTTAGATTGTGTGTCATTTTGAAGATAACTGTCATATGTATCATGTGTGAGAAGGAATTTAAAACAGTAGCATTAGAATTTTGTGCAGAGTGATAGACGTTTTAGCTAAATTTCATTAAAAGTTATTTCAAATTGATCAATTTATCAAAAAGTATGGTATTTACAGGTAAGTTTTTGTTTCTTTTTTTAAAATTTTTAAGTGCTATTTTACCATAAAAGACCAAATAATCCTTTGAAAAATGATTTTGAAAAAAATATTGGCTCCGGACGTAGGCAGTCCCCTTAAGTTTCACTGGGTTATTGTATTAATTCCAGATTCCACATTTATGAATATAACTTTAAAAAAACAGTAATTCGACCTTCTGTATCAGCAGATGGCATCTGCAATGTAATAATGATTTCAAAATAAATAAATAAAGGTAATTTTCAATAAAAGTGCAGAGATTTCCTCATACATATATCCCTAAAGAAATTATATAATGTGGGATTTTCCATTTCCAGACTAGTTCCATTTCAGACTAGTTATTTTGCTGTGCGCTAATTCTGGTGTTACATAAATCATATATTTAATAGCATACCTTTTGACACATATAAAAGAAATAAACATCAAATAACTTTATTTCTGCCCAACTGTTACGGCTCTGACAAGACAACTTTCTCACAAGACGGCGCCGTTCGGCGAGTGAAAATTCGCGATTGGAAACATCTGGAAAAAGCGAAGTCACGTGACGTAACTCTAACCGCACATTAAGGCAAAAGAAAATATTCTAAAACAAAAACCGAAAGTATCGCTTTCCATTACCTGGATCCCCAACAATGACAATCATTTCTCCCCTCCGAACATCTCCAAAACTCCATCCTGTCGAACAAACGCGGCCGTGTTCCATTTTTTTTTTTTGCCGCGTTCCATTTTTCGCCCTGGAGGGAGGTCGGAGCAAGGTCGCGATGCGGGTCGCAAATCACCGCCAGTTTAGCTAAAAGGCGGATACCGCGTGCGTGGGCGGTGGTCATTTGTCAGTCGGAGGCACGCGCCACAAGTGGACAGGTTTCCGCGGGAAAAGTCGCTTTCCACGAAATCAGTTGCTCGGTGTGAAATTCTGTTTTTTTTTTCTTCTTTCATTTTTGGGGATCGTAAATTCCGGCAAAAAAATGTCGGGAATGTCCAGCATTTTGTATGAATGGAAGGAAAAAGATGGTTCATATAGTATTTATTTATTTATTTTTTTTTTTCAGAACCCGAGTTGTGAAAACGCGCTTCAAAATATTAAAATGAACCTTAATTAGCGCTTTCAAAAGGTTTTCCAATCATATAATGAACTAGTTGGTACCCGTCAAAACATGACGGCTAGATAGAAATAAATGTACTAATACACAAATTATACTCAACACATTATTGCCAAATGTTGAAGATCATAATAATGCGCAGAAACAAATTCATGTGTTTAAGCGGCCTCGTGCTTAGTGAGTATCCAAAGCCAGATTTAAAAATGCCGCTGAGCATGTGCAGAAAGCAATTTTTTTAATTGTAAATTATCGATAATTAAACAGCGCGAAATAAACAATTTCCATCAGGTTTAATCCTATCTTTCCCAAACATAATTATCATAAAAAATAAAAATGGAAGAGAGAGAGACCTACAGAGACTCCTCGGAATAAACGTGTTTATCAATAAAATATGTCACTGAGCATGCACAGAAACAGTGAGTTTCTAAAGACAGATTTAAACGTGCCACTGAGCATGCGCAGAAATCAATTTTTAATTGTAAATTATAGCTAATTAATAGAAATTACGAAAAACCAAATTTGACACATCTACAAATTACAATCTTTCGTTTAAGACCAAAATGAAGTAAATTGATGCAGTAGTTTTCTCTGTCGGACTGCCCCAAAAGTTGGCCTAGGAACTTAAATATATAGATATTGGGAATCTTTTATGAACACGAGAGAGTAAAAAATGACAGTTTTTCTTTTGTTAGAACCGAAATAGGTATTTTAGGCCTGCCCAAGTTGTAAAGCTAAACTGCTAAATGTTAAAGAGAAACTATATCTACAAAAAAGCACATACAATAAAGCATTTACAATAGTTGAGAAAGTTTTAGTTAAGTAGCGCTACTGGCTTAAATGATTATAGACGACATTTGGTGGTAATCTTGCACCACCTCTAGCTTGATACTATATAGATGTAGATTTTGATGCGGGACCGATAGACCTTATTTCGAACGAGCTCTGTGCTCATATTCTTGATTGGGTTTTTAACCCTTATTTTATTTGTTTTATTTTAAGTTATTACATTAACTGTTTGTTATGTTTAGCCGTGCATCTGATTTGTTTGATTATATTATTTGATTTACCACTGAACCACTTTCGATTTTGCAACCAGGTTTGGAAATTTGCAGCAGGATAGGTATACCGTTCAACCCTCCCCCACCCCGGCCAAAATCCAGGTTGCGTCAGTTGGCACAACTTTCCACATGATTCAATAACAAGCATTTAACATAATAGTACTACTATATTGGCTTAATTTTAACTGAGTTATTGTATTAACTCCAGATTCCACATTTATTAATATAACTTTTGAAAAAAAAACAATAATTCGACCTCTGTATGGGACATAACCCCTTTAACACTAACATGTTTGTGTTTTGTTTCACATATCCCAAATTTTCCCAGATGAATAAAAATATTTAGGAGTGGAATTGGACGTAGCTTTCTGTACTCTGCAGTAGCCCTTGATCTTTCGAACATACCTGGTTTGATAACTCATTTTAAAGCATTTAGGACTTAACACCCTTTGCACAGCAAACATATATACATACACACACACACACACACATATATATATATAATGTGTGTGTGTATGACTTTGTAACTTCTATTTTTGCAATTGGGAACTCTAGACATATGCTGTACATATGTACATTATTTCAAGGATCAATTACAAATATTTAGATACTAAAAAAGTACCGAACAAGAAAAGCATTCTTTCTTCCGCAGTTTAAAAGTCTTCTATCAATAATAACACTCAATTTTTTTTACTGTCCTGCGTGTGGAAACTTTTATCTAAGTCTCGATGATAAAAAAAAGTAGTTCAAAAACAAAGGTTGGGAATAATTAATTTTGCAAGAAATAACAAGGAAGCAACCAGGTACTTCTTTCAAACAAGAAATAGCAGTTTTTTTTCCCCCGTGTGTGTGTGTGTGTGTGTGTATGTGTGTGTTCTGAAAATGGTTTTTTTCTCCATTTGGGAGGAAATAGATTTTCTGATAATTAATTTTGAAACAAAGAGCAAATGATGGACACACAATTCAAAGTCGAGGCTTTGTTTGTATTGATAGTGATAATATACTTGCTAATGAAGACAGAACAAATATTTTTAATACAACGACGGAGGGTAAAAAGTACGCAGCTGACGTATGAAATAAAAACAATTTACTTAATATTTTGTTATTGATGTTATTCATCTTCTTTTACAGGTTTATTTCTTACTTATTTAACTTTTTTTTTATCAAGGCCATTCAGTCTTTCCAACTGCATCATTGTTAACCTTGCGGCTAGTTCATGTATTTTTAATTTAAAATAAAATTATTCCAAGCTAATTTTTGAACTGGTATGTAAGCATTCTATCAACTTTTTACTAACATAAAATTCGTTGAATTTGTTATATTAGACCTATTTAAGATTTTGCATAATTCTTAGAATTAAAAGTAATTTTTATGCTAGTCAATACAGAGGCTGTTCACACATTTTTTTGACGATGTATATTGTATTCACAAAACTAAATTACATAAAATTCTTGTGTTTTAAATGTTCTATTTGACATCCCTTATTCTGAACTATCTTTCGACACCGCAATTTTCAGGATAATAATGCCTTTTGAAGTGTCAGAAGAGGTATTCTATCCCATTCCTCCTGATCAGCTTTCCAGAGTCCTGTAAGGGTTTTGGGACGGCGTTTGGATAATGCAGATTTTAAAAGTCCGAAAGCACAAAAATCCATAGGTGATACATCGGGAGATTTAGTGGGGATATCAGTGAAGGGTATGGCCTTTATACCAGTTTTTTGTTCCATTTCTTTTAGGAAATTTACAGTGGATTTTGATGTGTGACTGCTAGCTTTGTCCTGATGGAGTCTCACAGATTGATGGAACTGTGGGTAAAGCGATGGTATTTCATTCAGAAAAATTGGCGATAAAAAATGTTCCTGATAGTATTTGGAGTTAATCTTGACATTTTTTTCCACTCTCTTTATTTTTAACTTGCCATTATAAGAAAAACCAGCAACAATCATGAATCCCTCTGAAAAATTTTCTTTCGATTCTTTGAACCATGTACTTAAATTTTATTCTCCTCTTTTATGATAATAAATGGCTCTTTTTTTGCTGCAATCATTTAAATACACCCATGATTCATCTATTGTGACAATTGTTTTCCATTTTTCTTTGGATAAGTGTTTCTCATATAGAATTCTGCAGCGTGTCCTGCGTTCAGCGATATGATTTGGAAGAAGACGATGCACATTGCGTTTTTTCGCTTTCTTAAGATTTAAATCAACGTTTATCATTTTGTTTACAGTGGACACCGAGCATTTTAATGATATTGCAAATGTCCTTTGACTAGGGGATTTTCTTTTAACATTAAACAACGTACCTTTGCAATAGTCGAAGATGTCCGTTTTTTCCTTGGATACTTGTATGGAATTTTTGTTCCACTTGAGGCTCCAATTTGACGCTTTTTTCCTTTCTTGTTGACGATATTACCTATCGACGCTTTAGATATCACAAAACCATGACTCTCACATCGTTTTTGGATAACGGAGTATGCATATTTCTCTTCGGAAAGAGCATAAATGTAGCCTTCGAACCACTGCTTTGTTAAAAACGCCATTTTGAATAAAAACAAAACTTTCAAGCCGTAGACGATAATTTTGACTTTTAAAAACATACTACAATTGCAATTATTTCTTTTGCAGCAAACGATTTTTTATTACCGCTTACCAAAATCGTCTAAAAAAATGTGCGAACAGCCTCTGTAGAATGCTGGCACGAGGTTTAGATATCCTGATTCGATCCGGGTCCTGCCAGGTGATCTTTAGAAAATAAGTGTGAACAATGAAATTAATTTGAAAGAAAATAATGCCAAATTTTAAAATCAAAGAGGTGATATTATCTCAAAAGTTCGAAAGAGTTTTGAAGTTTTAATCCTATAAACATAACAACTCCTTATTCTAGTTGTATTGCATATAGACTTGCTGGGGCAAAATATGTTTCTAATGAATAAATAACAGTCCAGATAAATTGATATAACCGAAGGAATATAAATCCTGACAGCTTATTTGAAAGTAGAAACAACTAATGTTCCACAAGTAATATACAATAGCAGAATCTGGTCGAGCCTCTGAGGTCGTTTTGTAATTTTAATTTCGGTTTTGATTGCTTAACAGCTGCATCAATAGATATATCAAGAGCGTTACTGTGAATTACCATTTATCAACACAAAAGTTTCTCATCAGTATTTTTTTTCTCAAAATTCAAATGAAGTGACTTCAAAATGTTTTTGAACAATAAAAATACAAGTAACCAAAAGTCGCCCGTCATAAAGTTAAAAGCTAAAGGCGTCAACACCTTTTCACTTCCATTTAGCGAAAGAATGGCTGCACAGACACGTTGAACTTTGAGAATACGGAAAGAAAATAATGAAGGATTTCAAAGGCTAACGTTTTAAATCATTTTGGTTAGATAAAGAAGTTTTAGAATGTTATTTCCATCGCTCTAAATAGGCAACATGTTAAGAGCTTGGAACAACTTGGCCACAAAGCATCTGAAAAATATATACTTGTCTTTCAAAATAGAAGTACCATTTTGAAGATGTCAATAACATTTGATGGATTAGCAACACTAAATCTAGACATTTGCCTAGCCGGTCGGTTGAAGTTTTGTTGAATTAAAATATGAAAGGTAAGATTAGACAGCGGTCTGATGGTGGAACAATGCAAACTGAACTTTGGAATATAAAAGGCTGTAATAGGTAGGAAGCATTAAATTAACCCGTCATTGTTAACATTGCTAAGGCATAAGAAACATGTTCAGAAATAAATAAATAAAGCTGCTAGCCTGATTTTAAAAAAATGTCTAATCAAAAGCTGTAGTATTTGTGAGATAGAATTTCCATCAAATTTCAAGAGCAATTAGTTGTAGAGTTTGTAAGTGTTTTGTTAGATTTTCCGAAAAGGAATTATACAAGTATCACAAAAGAAAAAAGTTATAAATAAATTACAAATTGTAAATTAGGTTATTAAAAAGGATTCAGGAACAGAATTTTCTAGAGGGAAAAAAAATCTAAAAATCAGTGAAAATTCTTTTTATTTTTATTAAATCCAATTTAAATCATTAAATCTAACTCACATAAAGTATCTGAGTTCATTTTTTATCCCATACAGCGACATTATTGTAATGTACACATTTTATGTTTTCCGTGCATTAATTTCCATGGAAGTTCAATGTATAAAAACCACAAGAAGAACGAGAGTATTTAGAATTGTGAGAAATATTTCAACGACACTTATAAAATTTTCTAGGAAAAAGGTATTAACATTTTACCATCACAAAGACATGCCTTATTTTACAAAATTTCCCTGCAATAAATGTTTTACTTTCATAGTAATCATTACATGTCCATTTTTTAATGATCTTACAAAGTTAATATTTTTATTTTATATTCCTTTATATTTGATATTATAAAGATAATTTAACTTAAAAAGAAGTGTCTTATAAGTTATTTATAATAAAATGAAAGATCTAGCAATAGGAGGAAGAAATAAGAAATATATTAAAATTTCAAGAATGATGTTTTTATCTACATTCCAAAAAATGAATTTTTTTTAAAAAGTAGAATTCAAAGAAGAAAGTAATTTATCCTCCAACGAAGCGTGTTGTAGGATAAAATCTAAAATCTCAAAATATACAGTGCAATTAATATGAGAAATGGGAAATGAACTTGTTTTCTTCAGACATAAATTCTAATAGGTTTCATACGTTTTGCAAAGAATGTATTAATGATTGAAAAAGTATTGGAACAAAAATAAAAAAAAGCATGATCTCAGAACAGATCTGAATGAGATCTGAAACAGATCTCACTCAATAATAACAGAGTTCAATTTTTCATAATTCATACACATTTTTCTGCAAACAGGTAAAGTCAATCGAGGACACGTTGGCTACCTCAAACAGAGTCTAATTTCACCAAGCCTCGTCTAACTAGTTGGTTTCCTGGCAAAGGTGATTCATCTACCGGGCATTTTTGTTGGAATGAGCCGGGCAAGAATCCGTTGAAAAATAAATAAAATGGAGATGAAATGAAAGATAGCAACGAAACTGAGCATAATCAAGTAGACAGTCACCACCCTTTGCGTAAAGTAAATTTTTACAGAGTGTCAGGGCAGAGAGTTAGGGCTGTTAAGAGTTACAGAGAGTTAAGGCTGCTGTGTATTAACCCTATTGGATACGCCCACCTCAACGTTAACGTATGAAGAAAAATTTATCTACTATTTACAGCTCATAAATGCTGATAACCAATAAAAGTGGTAATTTCAGATAACCTGAACTTTTCTGCACCTTGTAACAGGATTCATTTTATAAAATGTCGTCCACCAAAGGAATTTGTGAGCGTTTAAAACCCACTATACCAGATTTCCTCCCCCCCCGAATAATTTACATTTAAAAATATTATTTGCATTTTTTTTAAACGAAAAAGGCCCAGAAGTATAAAATATCTTTCTCTATCACGGAGTATAATTAAAAGAAAAAATCTTTCAATCCAAGTCGGCAATCCTTGGACAAAATTGCTTCATAGATTAACATTGAGATGAGCAAATCCATTAGGGTCAGTACACAGCTGCCTTAAACTGCTAACAGGTCTTTTTATATGATTAGAGGTACGTAAATTTCACATAAAAAATATCGAAATTTCACACAAAAAATTACAATATATAAAATTTTGCATTTATTCGCAAATCTATATCTATCTATATAAAACAGTTCCGTAACTGACTGACTCACTGACTGATATGCAACGCACAGACCAAACCGCTGGACCTAAAGGACTGAAATTTTGCATGGCGATTCTTCTTATAGTATAGGGGTGCACTAAAAAAGATTTTTGAAAAATTCTTCTTAGAATTTTTAAAATTAAATTTTTAATCTGTTTTAGTAACTTTTTTTAAGTTTGCGTTTAAAATATTAATTTGAGGGTTATGAAATTTATATCACGAGATATATAAAAAAAATTCCTTTAAAATGAAATCTTTATTGAATGTTTACCTCCATTTTCTGATTTTTGGTGAATTTTTAAAGATTAAATTTTAGAATTTAATTTATTAAATGCTGATCACGTGATTTCTTTTTCTGGTACTTTAAATAAATTTATCGTCACGTCCATAACAATGAAATAGACAAAAAATATTTTTTCCTTTGCTAATGCGGCAGACAATTGGACATTATCCAAAAATATATTAAAATACAGTAAAATATATGTTCCTCAAACTGTACTATATTCTTTAGTATGTCCTATTAGATTTAATTTGAATATTTTCTTCTACATTATTTTGTCTATAAAAATATCTCTTACGATTTTTTTATAAATATATATATATATTTTTACATCAATTGTATACATTGATAGTCGTATTTATTATATATATATATATTTTTTTTTGGGGGGGGGGTGCATTAATTGCATACATTGACCGTTGTATTTAATTTGAATGTACTCCGTAGCGAAGTGCGGGTTTTCAGCTAGTATATATATATATATATATAAATTCAAAATTTTTACATTTATTAAAAAAACTCAATTTTAGTTGCTTGGTTAGGTAAGTATCAAAATTCTTAGTTAAAAACTAACATTGTAGTACTCTTCACATTCTCCTCCTTAAGTCTTCAGCAATTACTTATTGCTAAAGATTTATTGCTAAGCAATTAGCAAAAGGACATTTTGAAATGTCCTTTAACTAATTTATTATTAGCTTGCTAATAATTAATCATTTGCGAATTTTGAGAATGAGATCTCTCAATTAGAGACCGTGGATGGTCGTAGATAAGCAATTATGTTAATAAATAATTACTATTTTTGCCTAATTTCGCTTAAAAAGCCTTTTATCACCGAGTTTTGACCGAAAAGTAGTAAAAAAATAATTTTCGCATTTATTCGCTCATATCGGCAAATTTTGCATTTATTCTCATCTATTTCGTAAATACGAAAATTACGTATCCCTACATAATATGCAAACAAGCTAATTTTGGAATGTGATGTTAGTCAATATTATTTACTTCCCAAAATTTACCTTAATTTTGTATTTAGTTATAAATATTTATATTCCCACCGCGTTATAAGGCGTGTCATGAAAGGGTCCATCAATTTCGCCTCTTTCAATGGTTTCCCTCCCAGCATGGCATCAACTATGAACAGCGGTGAAAAAGCTACATAAGTAAAAATATTTTATTATTTATAACCTTTCACTTCCACCCCCGTAGAAAAATAATTTCGACTACCGGCGGGCCACGAGGGAAATAGCAATATACAGCGTTAAGACGAAAAATAAAAAGAATGCTCAGTAGGCGTTTTAGAAATCCATTTATATACTCAGCGTGTTCCGATATATAAATGAAGAAAGCATGTTGATGAACAAGTTTATTGCACTTTCTTATAGACTGATTACCAGAATCTGGTTCTGTTAGTTTTACAAGTCTATTAATCACTTGTCTGAATAAGAATTCTTTCATTCCTTTCCAAAACAGGGCATTGAGACATATGATGATGAATTAACTCAAAGAGGCCCGTTTGTGAACATCATGACATAGGTTCATAGTGTAATAGTCTTTCTGTACTGTATAATAGCTCAAGGTTCAGGTTCGATTCTCGGAATAGCCTGTTATATAAATTTTTAAATTTTTTTTAAAAATTTTGTTAAAGCATGATTGAAATATTTAGAGATTTACAGCAATAATTTTTTTTTAAACCAATGCGGAGGCCCTTGTAATCAAACATTCGCCCTTACTACGCCGCAGTTTTACTGTGCATTTTATTATGGGGGCACCTTATAGGCGGACAGCATTACCCCCTATGAAGGGACGACACGAACGGAGGCATTTTTCGTGGCGCAACGCCGGGATTCGATCTGAGCACCCTCAGCACCGAAAACCAGAGCGCTGTACCACAGGGCCGCCACAAGCCCACAGCAATAATTTAATTCTCTATAAACAGTTAACTACTGAAAATTATAAAATGAGTGCTGAACGGTCTACTTTCATATGAAAACTCTTTTTGAAAAATTGTATTTATTAATCTATGAAATATAAAAATTTGCAAGCATTTGAAAAATTAATAAATTAATATGAGAAAATTGTTAAAATAATGGTAGTGAAATGACCAGCCGGATTACGAATCAATCACATGATCTCTGGACTTTGAAGCCAGTTTTCTAATCAATACCACCCCTGTGCATGAGTAAGTTTCATATTTTAATACCATCCATTACACAGTCCATATTTTGACACCAATGCGAAGTACGTTATTTTACACTAAAGACGCAGAGGTTAAGATATATATTTTTTATATTTCCATGGTGATTTTTTTTCCTCGATGGATATTTTTTTTTCCAACTTAAGATTTTCTAACGGTTTGCCAACGGTTATTCATTGGTCAAGGTCCTCTGCAAAGACCGCTTACCAGGAGTAAGAATCGAACCTAAAACCTCTGGATTTCGAAGTCTGCATCCTAGCCACTTCAACATACCAGATTGCAAGGGAATTTTATTTTCTGAATACCATACCTTTCATTTTTAACGTTTAAATAAAACTTAATTCTTCCCAAAATTCTTCCGAGTTTGTGTTGTTCTAGATCTAAGCCATCAATGACGATGCATTCAAAGCACGATGGTATATTATTTAGATCACCTACGCGGTTGGATTAAAGAAGTGTGGTTTAATTTGTTAAGCCAAGCCACGTTTCAAAAGGAAATGAGTCAAAGGTTCACGGAAGTTCGGCAAATATTATAAAATCAAATATTCATGTATTCCCTTAAATACTAAAAATGCTTCTAAGGTGAGAACAAAGTGTTATGGCAACAAGCATCTCTCTCTTTTGCTTCCTGAATATACTAGTGCTTGATAACAACCGAGTAATACATCGTTTCGTTATGGTATACCTATATTACACGAACACAACAAGGGTCCGTCTCTCTCTCTCTCTGTGTGTGTCTTGAATACACTAGTGTTTGATACCATTCGTGTAATACATCGTTTAACTAAGGTATACCAATAATACACGTGCACAACAAGCCTCTCTCTTTCTCTCTGTGTTTTTTATCCTGTATACACCAGTGTTTGGTAACGTTCGAGAAATACATCGTTTTGTTAAGGTATACCGATATTTCACTACGTTAAAAATAAATCCTACGATATCTGACGTTTGAAAAATCCTTTTAAAGATGTTAATGCTGACACACTAACAACTGCATTAGGCGAAATTGAAATGCACACGATGTTGTGAGAAAAATACGTCAAATTTAATTCTAATTAGCTCCGAAAAGAATGAAGTTTCATCGAAAATTCGTACTTGCAGTTCATTAATTATAATTTAAAAATAACTGCCGTGACGTCTAGCTGGATGGATATTATTACATCTCCGAGTTTCTTAGAATTTCCATATGTCAAAAAACTATAATCGAATACGCAGGTAAAATTCAGTCATTTTTATGTTTTCTTGGGGGGGGGGTTAAATTATAAAAATTATATAGTCTAATTTCATGAAAGGCCTTTTTATCGTATCACAACGCGAGAGAATTATTGCAGGCAAAAATACCTGACCATTTTTGCACAAACTGCCCACTATACTTATCGATATGACAAATAATGTTTCACTATATGATTAAAACATACTTAGCAGAGAATAGCATATAAAAAATTATCAATTCCTCAGAACTAAATAAGAAGAATCAGATCAGAATAAAATTACTCTCTGTGCTCTCCAGTGCCTTGTCTGTATATTTACTATCCTAATTTCACATCTGAAATTTCAAAATATATAATTCGGACAAAGACGTCATAATTAAAGGACGTCAATATCAACTGATCGATAGGCAGCACAAAATGCGGACAATCTAACCAGCAGTCTAGTTTCGAAATGACGTTAATGCATGATGGGGGAAAAACACACATGGCAGATGTTCGGATGGAAAACTTAAAAAAAAAAAAAAAGAAAAAAAGGAAGAGAGAGAAAAATATGTAAGAAAGTGTCCCCATTTTAGGCCTTCCCAACTTTCACTTTAGAAGACTATAAATAAAAATAACAAATTAGAGCAGTATACACAAAAGGGCCACGTTAAAGTAAAAATGCCACTTACGGTGGTATGAGAGTGGCCTTATTTGGAATCTGAACCTACTTTTCACTATAATGCCAATTACAGAAGGGCGTACAAAAGAAGAAAAAAAAATTCCTTTAAGTGGGAGATGGTAACTTTTGTACAGAAATAATTGCTTGAGAAAAAGAGAGTTATTCCCAAGTGATTGAATTTGTAAAGTAATGAATCATTTTTTAAATGAGAGTTGGTTTTTAAAATGTCTAATGCAGTGTAATATAATCATTTTTCACCCATGAATAAAAAAAGTTATAACTAGTTTTTCCTTTAAATTAGCGTACGCCTTGCAAACAATAAGTTATTCTAAACGCTGCAGTTTGCCTTATATTACAGAAAAGGGATAGGTAGGTTTTAAGAAGTAAAAAATTGTGCTTCATTAATATCCGATTTCACAAACGTTTATTTTATATTCAAATAATTTTGATATAATAGCTTATATAAAAAAACTGCTCAGCAACCTAAATTAACCTCTTGAGAATGACCTATACTGATTTGTAGAGAATAATTGTAGTTTAGGTCTACGCGCAGTGTCATAAACTGCAATTATTCTCCTTATTATTTTATATACGTATATAGACGTTTGAAAAAGTAAACTTCGTATACAATAATACGCTTAAAATAACAAAACTGTACAAAGAAAAATAATGTGTTTACAATAAAACATTTAAAAATCAATATTAAATATACAATGAAAAATGATGTGTACAATAAAATATTTCAAAAAAATTTACTTATACAATGTTTTTATACGTATAATGACTTTAAAATATTAGATGAGAATAGATGCTATATATAGAATAAAGAGCCCCTTACTAACAAACTGTTACATACAAACTCCATCGTAATCGAGATGTGTATCACTTTGAGAGAATTTTGCACTAATGGAAAAATGATTTCTTGATAAATTGGCGCGTTACTTACTTGAAATCTTTTGACGATGAAAGAAATCACATTCGACCCTCTTCTAAAGCGGGTTTGAAAATTTGCGTATTTTCCATTAATAATTAAATAGGAAATTTTGTTAGTTTTTAGATTCTACTGCTGCATTGATATTATTAAATATTATAAGGGCACTAGGTAGCCTAGTGGTAGCTCGTCGGCTTTCGGCGCCGAGGGTGCTCGGTTCAAATCTCGACAAGCGCCATTAAATACCTTCCGGATATGGGCACTTTAAATCCGTAGACAAGAAAGTCCCTCTATGAGGTTAGAGTGGGTGTGAGAGGGTACATACGATCCCCTCAGATGTCGGCCCTGGGGTTGCTCTGACAAAACTGAGGTAGCACCAACCTAAGATGGATTCCGACCCTTGTAGTGCTATTGTAAACAGGAGCCGCTCTCCTGAGCCTGCAAAGCCTATATGGACCTGGTCTGGAACTTCCAGACAGTGTTCCATTAGCAACAACAAATATTATGATAGAATGCACACTGAACGATACATTGTTTTGCAAGATTTTATGATATTATTAATATTAAAATATTACATATATGTTAAGCATCACATATTGTACGTGGACTCGATTACCTCTGTATGAGTATTGACATACGTTATGGATACTAAAATCATAAATTTTATGCAAAATTTACAGCTTAACTGAGTAATATAAGAAGTTTTTCATTTGAATATTTATTTTAATCATATTTTCTAGAAACTCTTACCAGTTTAACAATCTTAAATCGATTATTTTACCTTTAAATGGGCTAAAGCGTGATAATCCTTAGGATTACACCTAAATTTTGATATTACTTTTTAAGGTGGCGCATTACTTGGCTTAGGAGATCTTTAATTTTCATGTTAAACAATGGGGAATTTTCCTTTCTAATTTTCAAATTGCAGATTAGCAAATATATACAGTGGCTCCCAAAAGTGTTCGTACACTTACGATTTTCAATGAAATAGGAGTCTATCCATTGATTAAAATGAATATTTCAGAATGGGTATTTAATAAGATCTGTAATCTATTCTTAACAAAACTACATGACATATTTTGAAAACATAGTAAAACTTTATTTTTAAGCAACTAATAATCCAAAAGTAACAAAAACTTCATCTCACAAAAGTCATCGTACACTTGTAAAAAATCTCTACATATTAGTAAATATTCTAATTTTTCGATAAATTAATATTTAGTAGGATATCCTTTAGCATCCACAACAGCTTTTAAACTTCTGGGAATAGATTGCTTTAGTTCTTTTGCAATTTTTGCATCAATGTTCATCCATTCTTCCATCATAATTGTTTTTAGTTCGCTTTTCGTGTGAATGTCATGTTTTCGTACTCGAACATCCAGTTCTCTCCAAATATGTTCTATTGGGTTTAAATCTGGCGATTGAGGTGGTGTTTTCAAAACTTGTGGACAATTATAGAGACACCAGATGCGAACGTTGAGAGCCGTGTGCTTAGGATCGTTATCTTGATAAAAAACAAAGCTGTTTCTAATACCCAAATTTTGAGCTGATAATTTTAAATTGTCTCTTAAAATATTTATAAAAACAGCATGATTCATTATGCCATCAATAAATACCAAATTTCCTAGTCCTGATGCTGACATGCACCCGCACACAAGGATACCTCCACCGGCATGCTTAACTGTTCCTACTAAGTTCTTGGGATTAAGTTCCTCATTTTTTTCTTCTCCATACAATTATACGCCCATCAGCACCAAAAATGTTCATCGGCAAATAAGACATTATTCCAATAGGTTTGGGGCTTATTTATCATTGATAGTGGGAAGGGAAGCCTAAACTTTCTGTTTTTCTCACTCACAAAAATTTTCTATGGGCAGAACGCGCGTGTAATCCAGCTGTTCTGAGAACTCGTCAAAAAATTTCAGGTGAAATTAAAGTAGAAAATGTTTCATTGAATTCTGCAGAAACGTTTACAGCACTCCAACATGAATTTTCCACAAATTTTCTAATTATAAATCTCTGATCACGTTTTGTTAACTTTGCCGGACGGCCTTTTCTTACCTTGTTTTCGATCCAATTTTCTTCTTTAAAGCGCTTTTTCACATACTGCACAGTAGAATGGGATAAATTAAGTAATTTAGCAATATTCCGAACTGATTTACCATTACTATGATGAAAATAATCAATTTTCGAATGCTGTTTGTTGTTTCTTTACGACTACGAGCCATTTTTAAATAATAAATAGAATATTACGGAGTAGGCAAGCAAAAACTAAAGCCAAACGATATTTTATATGCCACCACAATTCAAAAATAAAAATAAAGCGCCAGACGATAATTTTAATTATGAATTTATCCGAAAATATTTCAGTGTACGATGACTTTTGTGAGATAAAGTTTTTGTTACTTTTTGATTACTGGTTTCTTAAAAATAAACTTTTAACATGTTTTCAAAATATTTCATGTAGTTTTGTTAAGAATAGATTATAGATCTTATTATTAAATACCCATTCTGAAATATTCATTTTAATTAATGGATAGACCCCTATTTCATTGAAATTCGTAAGTGTACGAACACTTTTGGGAGACACTGTACATTTTGCTGTATGAAGGAAGTCGTATAAAGAAAGAACATGTAGTTTTAAAATTTTTATGTAGTTCATTTTTTATACGGCGTTGAATAATTAATTTCCATCGTTATAAACTATTTTTGGGGGAGAGTGGGGGAGATGAAATTAACTAAAAAAAGAGTTTTTTTAAAACGTACTGCATTTAATGGTCAATTAACAAATACAAAAAACAACTAAAAATGTTAATCCTTTATTAGAAAAATAAGGAGAAGATATTTCCCCATATCTCAGCATGGGGGTTATTTGCTGTGCTAAAGAGAATAAGAGATATGAGTTATTTGGGCTTTTACGCAATATAAAAAAACACTGGAATCTAAAATTCCGTACGGGTAATGAAGCTCCCTGCTAACTATCGAATAATAGGAGCCCTGAAATAAGCGATTATAAAAATGAACAGGTATTGTTATAATCAGATGAAAATCCAGGGGACCAAAGAATGAAGGTCAAAAGAATGAACAAAACCCACCGAATTAACGATCTCGGCCTTTTGTGCAGCCGAGCATCGGACTCATTTAACTTCGGATTCCGACAAACCTCAAAAAGAAACAAACGCGCAGATGTTTTTCGGATAACAAAATTACGAGGAAAAAAATCCAAAAACAAAGAAGATTAAAAGAACAGAAAAAGGAAAGAAAAACAAAAACGAGACAAAGGCCTGCTTGACTAATAGGTCAGTAAAATAGGAGCCCTGGCAATTCAAAAAATATCAATACGGCACGCGAGACAATGCCCGACCGAAAGTAAAAATATCCCTTATACACAGACCTAATTGCGAACCAGCAATGGATTTTCGAGATGGCAATGTTACTCACGGAACTCGGCGTCTCGTCCGATGACGAGATGAAAGGGTTCGCATAATGGACGAGCACTTCAACGAAGACATACTTTAGGATGGTGTAGGGCACTTATTTTTTTTTTTTTTTGGGGGGGGGGCAGAATCAAATTTCGCGATTAAAAATATATCACTTTGTTCACACGCCCATCTAATGACTCCTTTCGAGATAAAAAGGATCATTTTGTGCCAAGAAAGCCTTAATGCAGGGTGTTATTTCTCCGTAAAAGGATTTTAAAGATGCAGTGCTAGAAGAGGTCCTGTAAATTTGGAAAAATCGTTTTGTTGTGTATTGCAAAGAAACGATTTAACCACCAGTAATCGTTCGAAACGCAATTGGACTCGAGAAGACTCCTCTATAATATATATAAAAAAATACTTTTAAACAATGGATCAAACGTGTTTACGACTTTGGATTGCCTAATGGTAGCCTGTTCAACAACTGAAGTTTCATGAAGTTTATACAGCAAAATTTATCGAAATAAATACCAAAATTAATATAGTGTGTAACAACAGCTTTACAGTTATGTTTCTTATTTTCTGTTAAAATATGAAATAAAAAAATTATATATATAAATAAATAAATGTTGTAAATTTAATTTTGCATCATTTACCTAAATGAACTGTTATTTGTAAGTGAAGAGGCATAACTCCTTTGCATTTAGGTATTCTTTCATTTTAATCATGACTATATTGTTATACATAAAAATTTCTACAGCTAAAAACTATCAATTTTTAGTTCTATTGTCATGAAAATACCCCCTTAACTTAGATTTCTCTTAAGGATGTGTTTTCTCCAAACCTTCATATCATTTACGATTAAAAATTCTTGTGATATCAAATCAGTATCATCAGACTTTGTTCAACAATATCTAGTCAGTTACTTTCCCTAAATAAACTAGCAACTACAGATAATTAACTCCCATCTGAAATGCCACGAATACAATAGATATTGAAATGATGGTATTATGCATAGGAATTGTTTCCTTACACACTACATGGCTGGAATGTGGTACAAAAACTTTCCTGTAATTTCGAGCCCTTCTCAGATAAAAGTCCATTAAGCGCGAGTTTACTTAAGGATGTGTTTTTCCGCAACCTAGTGAAGGATTTAGAAATTCTGCTGATGGTAAATCAATATTATCGGACTCTTGCCAAGGATATCCGGTAAGGGATTTTAATTTATGCACACACTCGAACAGTTTGCAAAACTTTCAAAGCGAAAGGTCGAATGAAACAAGAAAAAAAAGCAAACAATCTTCGAACATTCATTTCATAATTTATTGACATCAACTACTCATTACTTATCATTAACTACACTCAAAAGTGATATAAATTATACTTTTCGAATAGTATAAAATACCACTTTTTGTTTTATATTTGGCCTTATTTCGAATGTACTCGTGAGTGCAATTCAAAAATGAAGCAAGTTAAAATGCCCAAAAATAAAATCAATTGGCTGTACATTTTAACTAAGTTATGGTAAAATACTGTTGTTTTATATCATATGTGCACAATTTCTTTAAATATTGCAAGGTTGTTTGTATTACTGACCCACTAAACTTCGAGCTGTGAAATTCAGCTTCTAATATAATAACGCCTTCCATGCATTGTCTTAATGTTTTGATACTTTAGTGAAGTTATTACTAAATTTAAAAAAAAATAAAGAAATGCATTATGATATGACTGAGAATATTTTTATTTATGTGTATATAAAATGAAATCTCGCGTTCATGGAAAAGTTAATCAACTTTTATAAATATGCTCTTTCATACGCCTTTTTCGGGCTTTTCTAAAAGGTTTGAGTTTGATAACTTTGGATGCCTTTTCGTTACAATCTACATTTACTTACAATATATAGTATATAAGTTGCACTACTTACTGTGTTTAAAGATCATTAATCAGAGACGACGACCATCCGATACCATATCATTTAGATTATTGAATTCAAATTCAACTGAATTAATACTGAGTTTAAATTAAATTGAATTAATATTGAATTTACATTTAACTGAATTACTGAATACAAATTCAGCTGAATTAATACTTACTTTAAATTAAATTGAATTAATATTGAATTTGAATTTAACTGAATTATTGAATTCAAATGCAACTGAATTAATATTGTACTTACATTTAAATAAATTATTGAATTCAAATTCAACTGAATTAATGAGGTTGAATTAAATTGAATTAATATTGAATTTACATTGAGATGAATTATTGAATTCAAATTGAACTGAATTAATACTGAATTAACATTTAACTTAATTAGTAAATTCAAATTCAACTGAATTAATACTGTGTTTAAATTAAACTGAATTAATATTGAATTTACATATCAATTATTGAATTAAATCATAAGTTTTTCATTTTTTTTATTGCAAATATGTTGCAAAAAAAAAATGAATCGTTAGCTACATTACTTTTGCGCACAAAATCCATGATTTAATTTGGATCTTACCAAAGAGTATAGAGATTAGTAAAAGGGCTCAAAATTTTCAGTTGACTGGGAAAAATTAAAAAGAGTCAGGAAACAAGTTTCCTCACTTTTATTGTTATGGTGTCTCAAAAGGTTGGAACGTTAGTAGAAAAATTCAATTACGTAGCACCAAATCCGTGACTGGAGTTAGATCCTTCCAAGAATAGATACATTAATTCAGCGGTTGACAGTTTGAATCTACTGGGAAGATATGAATAATGTAATGGAAAATAAATTTACACTCTAAATTTATAGTTATAATGTCTCTAAAGGGTTAAGCGTTAGTTATTATAACTAGGACCTTTCATTCATGGAATACAAAGTCCGTGACTGCGGTTAGATCTTGTCAAAGTGTACGTACGATTAAATGGTCGAAAAATCTTAGCTGGCCAGCATAGTGGAAATAAATGGTAAACAGAATATTATTTGAAGCAGGACGAATAATTTTGATGATAATTTTAACCAACTGTTAGTATTCCTGTTCAACCACGATATCAGGTATATGATCAATTAATATATTTTATGCTCATATTTTATTGATTTCCAATACTTAATGTTCTGTTGCTCCTGAGGATCCTTACAAGATTGTGGACTGTTTTAGGTATCCCCGTCAGCATGCTTGCAGAAGATCAGGATGTTGCTGCCTCCCTTTTGCTGACACGACACAGCCTCATGGAAATGGTCCAGCATTTTGTAGTCCAGGGGGCTTACCAACAACTACAAAAAATTTTCCCCTATTCGCTACAATTAAAGCGAAAACAAACAGGTCAGAAATCAGCACTTCAGCAGCAGTAACTTCTGCATCAGTAACTTCAGCAGTTCATCAGTAACTTCTGCATCAGCATCAGTAACTTCTGCCGCAGTAATTTCAGCAGTTCATCAATAACTTCTGCAGTTTTCCGAATGCGATAGTTTTAAGGGACTAACTGGCAGCTACTGAAAGAAAAAGAACTGAAGAATCTGCACCATATGCAACTCGTCTCCCCTGTACACATACGAGCATGTTTTAAGTGAATCTTCACAAATAATACTAAATGTGGATTAATCAATTGAATTCATGACTTTGTGTATGTTGATGAAAAAGAGAAATCAATGAAGCATTCGATCAGAGGTTCAATCATTCTCAGCCACGAAAAAAAATGCTATGAGGTTTAGGATGAGACTTTGCTAAAATGGTTCAATGGAGCAACGTAAAGCAAATTTTCATCTAAGGTGACCCTTTACGTGCGGATAAAGAATTTCATACAGATCCAACAAAGTCAAACTCATTAACTTGAAATTCATCAAAAAACTACAATTTTTTTAAATCTGGGGGAATAAAAAGACGCTTTTAGCGCTATGAGTCCTAACCGATGTAAAATAAACAAACGGAAAATACATAACAAAATTAAATACGGCATCTTTCCGTAAGACGCACCGGACGATAAGACGCACCTCAAATTTATGGGATTATTTTTAGAAAAGAATATTTTGTATTTTGTTAGGTATATAAAGATATTCTCATTTTCTTACTTTATAAAGATAAAATATATATATATAATATAAATATAATAAATAATATATATAATATAATAAAATATTAATTTTATTTTAATGTTACCTTCGGACTATTTGACCCACTCCAATTTTTAGTAGAATTTTTTTTATGTGAAAAGGTCTCACAGTCCGAAAAATATGGCAAGTTTTTTTTTCATGGACAATGAAAGAAATTTTCCTTGAAAACCCCCGTTTTAAAAGCAAAATTGTCGTTCCTTCGGGCCCGTTATAAGCGAGGTTAGACTCTACCAGAAAAAGATAATACATCTATAGAGTTTTTATGGATAGTTTCCGTTAAAATGATTTTTCCAATGGGTTTTATTAACGCGAATTCTCAGCCGGTGTAAAATGCTTATCAAGAGGTATTATTACGCACCAGCAAGGCATCTATCAAGTGATGCCTATCTGCGAATTTTTCCAGGAAATACAGTCAATTTACCCGAATAAAGAAATTGTTAATACCTTCAAAAAATAATACTCTGTAGCCCTGATAATATTCATCGTAGAAAAAAATAAAATAAACCTAACTTACAATTGAATTCCACCATAACTCTATTAACTCGCCTTCCAAGCCGCCTTAAAAGACCGAAATTAGGGAAAACACCGATGTCTTATCAGATTCCTTTCACATTCCTATTGTGTAACTCCATAAGCGCCGAAAACAAGCTATTTAGGTTCGCTCTTAATCATCCGCAATCCACCATTTTTTCAAGCAGTATCTGTACTACCATACAAAGGCATTCATCCCGATGAGAGCGGATATATGCCAGGGAAGTCAGACACATTTAACAAGGTGGAGGGCGGGGGGGGGCGGCAAAAAATGCTTCACTTAATGGAGGCCCATTAGATTCACTCTCTCCTGCCATTGAAACCTTCTTTGCACTTACCTGAGCAAACACAGAAAAGAATTCCGTTTGGTTTTCTTTTCATCCTTGTCTTAAGACCTCGGATGAAAACATGGGGAGAATGCTTAAAAATATGCTCGTTATAAGAATGATGATTAAACAGCTTTTCTTTTTAATCTGTGCTTTTCCGAGAGGGTTCATTGCGATGGGGAAAGCCTAAGGGAATGGATCGGTGCGGATGAATTTCCTTATAAGAAATAAGAACCTGTCTGAATGAAATTTGATAATCCGCTTAATTGCTTCAATGTTGCCATCAATTCACTTTCGTTCATTATTTATAAACATTTTCCGACTAAATTTAATTTAAGAATATATGTTAAGGATTATCTATATATTTAAGTTGCTAAGCCGACTTTTTGGCCAGTCCGTGAGAAAAAAAACTATTGCATCAATTTACTTAATTTTGGTCTTAAACGAAAGATCGTAATCTGTAGATTTGTCACTAGAAAGACGGGAATTTTTTTCTTACTAAAAAGACTGAACGCCGTCATTTTGACGGTTGAAAATAAAATCAAGAATTTAAAATATTTAATGTTTTTTTAAATGGTTAAATACTTTACATTTTGAACTATTTCGTACCAATATATAATAAATTAGGTATGCCGAGCTGGCAACCTGGTATGGTTTATCCGTAAAAATACATGCACGGTTTGTGCAGTCCTCATTTTTCAACACCAATATTTCCGAAGAGCCAATATTTCTGTTATTTGCAAAAGAGGGAAGAAACGAAAAGCAACTAACATTATTGCGGTATTATTTTAAAGATCTCTTTCTGTTTTCTATATTGCCGTCAAATCAACGTCTTTCAGTCTTAGTAGGTATACAACACATTTTCTCCCCCTCTTTACTATCGAATATAATTTTGTAAATGTGTGTGCATATTTCGCGTAAAATTAGAAAAAGTCATAAAATTTCAGAAGCCTGAGGACATAAATACACACATAGCATAGCGCTCAATAGTATGTCCGAAACCGTCAACATTACGGCAGTCGTCTTTCTAGTGTTAATAAGTGCTTATATTAATTTTAATTAGATCAGAAAATTAGTTTAAACCCAACTTCTTACCCATATCTGTTACTAACAAGTTCTCCACCAAGTTCGCGTCGAGTAAACATCGAATCAAGCCTGAAACCTTAGCATGTGATTTTCTACAATTTTCTACAATCTACAATTTTCAGGTATATTTTGTGATGCAAATTCATTGCTTTTGTACCGTAATGCGCTGTCAAAAATTAGTAATTTAACGGACTTTTACAGCACACGCCAGATGTAGAAAGTCACATTTTAAAAATACTGTTTTCTCCCGTTAATGAAGTATACATTTCACAAGGAGAAGAAGTGTTAGTGCAGTAGACAGGAAAATAATAACAGTTACGATTACATTTTTGGTTAGAAGAAACCCATGGAATTTTGGTACTATAAACCGTTATATTCTTAAAAACTGAAAGTCACATATTAAGGCCGTTGTACTAACCCTATTGGATTCGCTCAGCTTAATGTTAACCTTTGGAGAAAATTTGTCCAAGGATTGCCGACTTGGATTTAATTTTTTAAAAAATTGTACACCGTAACAGAGAAAGCAATTTTATACCCTAGGGAAATTTTTGCAAATATTAGGGAAATATTGGAAATTTTAGGGAAAAAAATGCAAATAATATTTTAAAATTTAAATTATTCGGGAAAAAATGGTATAGAGAGTTTTAAACACCCCCCAAATCCCTCTGGAGGACGAAATTCATAATATGAATCTGTTGCAAGGTGCAGAAAAGTTCAGGCTATCTGAAAATGCCATTTTTATTTTATTATCAGCATTTATGTAGCTGTAAATAGTAGACAGCTTTTCTCCATAGGTTAACATTGAGGTGAGCTAATCCAAAAGTGTCAGTACACAGCGGCCTTAATAGATCGATTCGAATGATATTGACGTAATAAGCCTGACAGTAAATCCATAGTATGTACTTGATAAGATGTTTGTTGTTTTTGAGTGCAAAGAGAGAACTGCTGGAAAGAAGTATAACCGAGTGTGATAAAGAAAACACATTTACAGGAACAGAAGCGATTTACACAATATTTTAGTACAGGTAACCCTCCTATTCAGCACGGTATCTTACAACACGGTTTAGCTCTAACACAACAGGATAAATTGCGGGAACCCTCCTATAACACTGCAACCTGTAACACGGTTTCGCTCTAACACGATAAAAAAAATTGCGAAATCCTTTGTACAGCACTGTACTTCTACAGTACTAGATAACATGATTTTTGTTTAACACATTTAAAAACTAAATTATCTTAAAATAATAACGGGAAGGAATAATGAACCATCAGTGGCTTTACATAAAAATGTATAAACAAATTATAAAATATTCATTTATAACTCTATAAAATTACAAGAAGGTCTAAGCTTAGCTGAAAATCTCGAATCATTTTTCTTGAATGTAGACCATTCCGCTGAAAGAAGCCAAAAATTCAACAGGAAGCTGCAAAATTGTCTATGTCCGTACCGTGAAATCTACAATGACCTTGTAAGAACCAGCAAACAAACCAAAATTACAGATTTTTTAGAGGAAAGAAGGTGCAAAACTTTAGATGATAGAAGGTGAAGAAAAGGTTCTGAAAGTGAAGGTGATATCGTTCAACCGAAAAAACGTTCTCGTTTGATTCTACTGAGTAGTGATGAGGAAGAAATTAAGTTGTTTATATGGAATTTTTTAAAAAAAGCTTATTTCTAATAAGTTTTCGGAACGTAACCCCCCTTTTTGTACTGGCTCTGGGTCTTATATAACACGGTTTCACACAACACGGCATTTTCTAGGAACCTATCTACCGTGTTATAGGAGGGTTACCTGTAATAATTTGGTAGTTATAAATGAGAAAACAGACAATTCACATGGTGTAGTCAAATTAGAATTAACAACTTACATTTCTTAATGCCTTTTTATATTTTCAGCAAATAAAAATTAAATATTATTGAAGGTATGTTTAGGAGGAAGAAACAGGATTACTTGAGAAGGCTGTATAAATGCTTGGACATCTCCTTACAAGGTGTAAATAATTAAATAACACTTTATTCCAAGTTCCCTTGTTTAAACTATCTGAATTTTACAAAATACAATAATTTTAAAAAATTGTAATAGTTCTCTAAACTATCATTTGAGTGCTTAAAATATTTAAAATGTTAACCATAACTTTTTTTTTAAATTTTAAGAAAAATAAAAATAAAATATGTATTAACTATTTTAAATATTTAAAGTATTTAAAATGCTTAAATATTTAATAAATTTAAAATAGTATTTGAAGCAGCTGGTTCTGTGATATTCACAGAGCGAGATATTAGAAGTTATGACAAGATGAAAAATTCAAGAAACATTACTATTTTTTAATAAATAATAAAATGCTTCATACAGATGCAAAACTCCTTCTAAAAATAATGCATAGATTTTATTTTTTTAATAAATTAATTTACAACTCATCCATAATTTATAATATGTAATTTATCCGACACGAATAAATATTTCTTTTAGTAATCAGAAGTAAACAGGAGTTACATGAATCATAAATAAGACTATTTTTGGTGAGTCTATAAACAAGTGATGCATGAAATTAAAAAAAAAGGTTCATTTTACCTTAAAGTCCTTTCTATTGTAAAAGCACAAAAATTTCATCAGGTTCACTTACCTAGAAAAGGAAAAAAATAGAAAAATATTAGATAGAGTCGAAATATTATGCTTAAGATGTTAATGTATAAATTATACGTGTATTACAAAAAACTACAGTAAAACTTCGAATATCCGGCCCTTGTTGATCCGGATCCCCGGATAATCCGGATCAGATTTGTAGACTTTTTTAAATTTTATGTTCACACTAGACAATTTTAACTATGATAGCAAGAAAGTAACTACAAGTACGCCAAATTATCACTTTTTAGTTTGATTTAATGCACATATCGTGCCTAGATTGTAAAATAAATTGTGGTAATAAAATGCTTTTTGTTGAGTTTAAGACAGCTTTACCTCACCAATCCTTTGTTAAGGAATGATGTGAAAAGTTATTTATATATTTTTTAATGTCTTGTAAAATGTACTATGCAATTTTGTTACAGTTTTTTATCGCAATAAACGGTAAGTCTGCTTAGTTAAGGATTTTGTTTTGCTTATTACCCATATTACTCGGATTATCCGGATTGCCTATGGTCCCAGTTAGTCCGGATAAACGAGGTTTTACTGTACTCGTAAAATATATTAAGTATTTTTTTTTTTACGCAGTACACTTTAAAAAAAGTTTACGTTGTAAATATCCCATAAAAAGGAAGAAATGTCAGTTTCTGTCATAATATCAGGATTTAGCGGCTAATGCATGAAGCAAAGGAGCATTTAATTACAATTCCAAGTCAAATTGCATTTAATAAATTTATTAAGTATATTCAACTATAAGATGTAGAAAAATTAAATGTTAAATATTTTTAAGCGTAATTCTATAATTTGCTTATACTAAGACTATTAAATTTAAAGATAAAAACTAAAGTATTATTTTGTAAAATGAGGATACTTTTCGTACACCGAATAAGATTAGATCAACAAATCTTTTAAAGGAAAACTTATGAATTACAATGCTTTCAGTATTAGTCTATACGCATCTGCCATTCATGATTTTGACTCCATTCCAGCATTTAGGTTTATGAGTACTTCGGTCCAGATTTGAGTTTATCTCGAAATCTCTTGCGCCGTAAATAACTTTCTTATCGTGATAATAAGGAGTTATTAATGCAGTTCAAATCGCTTCGTTACATATAAAGAGAAATTTATAGTATTTCCTAATGTAACATGTTTAGCACAATTGTATAATAGGTTGATTGAGAGTGCTACAGTCATTTTTTAGGCTACACGAGGACTAATAAAACCGGGACCTACTGCTTAAAACCGATGCCAAACGGCTACAAACATCCGTGCCTATAGTGGGACTCGAACCCACAGATTCTGGTACCGAGGTCGCTGATGAAAATTTACTAGGCTTTTGATAATGAAAAGCCTTTTCCATTTAATGCTGATAACACCTTATGAAGCATTCGTGTTTGCTCACTCGAGTAGGCTAATAACAATGGCTAATAATAATGGTTTCACATGTTGTTGTTGTTTCTAATGCCAGCTGGCCGGAAGTATTCCAGACCAGGTTCATACAGACAAGAGGTCTGAGGGGTACGGCTACGGTTTCTAATAGCACCACAAGGGTAGAAATGTGATTTAGCCAAGTTTCACCTAACTTTGAACGAGTACCCCAAGGGCCGACATCTGGGGAGATCGTACCCTCTCCCATCCTCTCTGACATCATAGAGAGAATTTCAGGTCTACGGATTTAAGGCTGCTGTGTACTAATCCTATTGAATTCTCTCGCCTCAATGTTAGCCTATGGAAAAATTTGTCCAGGGCCGACTTAATTGAAAGATTTTTTTTTAAATTCTGTTCCGTGATCGAGAAAGAAATTTTACACCTTGGGACATTTTTCGTTTTTTTTTTTAATGCAAATAATATTTTTAAATTTAAATTATTCGGCGGAAAAAAACAGGTATAGTGTGTTTTAAACGCTCATAAATTCCTTTGGTGGACCAAATTTATATAAAAAAATCCTTTGGCAAGGTTCAGAAAAGTTCAGGCTATCTTAAAATATAATTTGTATCGGATTATCAGCATTTATGTAGCTATAATATTAGACACATTTTCTCCATAGGTTAACATTGAGGTGAGCAAATCCAATAGGGTTAGTACACAGCAGCTTTAACGTGCTCATATCCGGCGTAAACACGGAGGCATTTAATGACGCTTGTCGGGATTCAACCTCTCAGCCCCGAAAGCCGACGTACTACCACTAGGCTACCTTGAGCGCTGTTTCACATGTTATGCGGATATATGAATGAGCCATAATCAACAAGACTATGAAAAGAATAAACCTATGCTGTAATGAAAATTTGAAAGTAATGAAGATTATTAAGAATGTTTTGTTATATTTTCGGAAAATTCTTTTTAAAAAAAGCCAAAAAATACTGGAAGAGTTAACTTTAGAATTGGTCTTTAATGAACGATCGGTCAATCCACTTCAAAGAACCAAAAGGAGAGATAGTTAATACTACATTTCATTATCTCCGAGAGTTAAGACGCTGTAATCAAACGGTCCCTTCTCATAAAACTGTTATCTACATAATCCACATGTCAAATTATGTTATCAAATCGTCATTAAACGATAAGCTCTTCATGTTCAAAAATTGCTTCCATCATTAAATACCTTGAATATATCACGCATCATACACTTAAGTATTTTGAATATGCATAATGACAACAACAGATACTTTGTAAGAAAACTTATTCCTCTGGATCTCGTGATAACCAGTCATTAGATTTATTTGCAGCGCTCACTTATTAGACATCGGCCATATATATTGAAATCGCAAAGCATGAAGAATGAATTGCAGGTATTACGAAAATATGCAACGAAATGACAAGTTGACTTATACTTTTAGTTCTTAGTATATAGGAGTAACAACCATAAATATCTGCCCATTTTTTTCTTTAACAGAGTATTAATGTCCTATATAATCAGTTCTAATTATTTATCCATAACAAATAGGTAGAACATCATGGAAAAAGCTTATATATATATATATATATATATATATATATATATATATATATTAATTTCATAAAAAGTGTTAGTACTATATTGAAAATATATCCGATTTAAATTCAGGTATTTAACTGCAAGGATACGTATAAATTATACATTGAACTTTCTAAATCACATACATTCAGTTTTTCCGAAATTGTATTGAACTTACTAGAAAAATTAAGTAAGCTAAATATGTTTAACATGGGACAAACTCTAAATATATTTGTTGTTGTTGTTCCTAATGCCTCCTGGCCGGTAGTTCCAGATCAGGTCCATGTAGGGTTCGGACTAAGTAGGGAGGCTCCTGTTTATAATAGCCCCATAACACCACAAGGGTCGGAGTCCGACTTGGCTACGTACCACCACAATTTTGACCGAGAACCCCCCCCCCCCCAGGTGTGATATCTAGGGGGATTGTACCTTCCCCACTCCCTGACCTCTTAGACGGACTTCCCAGTGTACGGATTTAACGTGCCCATATCCAGCCTAGACACGAGGGTAACTAACGGCGCTTGTCCGGATTCGATTCAAGCACCCTCAGTACAGAAAGCCGACACGCTACTTCGGGCAGTTAAATGAATTTAAACGTATCAATCAACGTAGAGATCTCTTAGTTTACAGAACATCTTGGAATTTAAAACATTTGCCGGTATTTTAATAAGGATCTATGAATTTTGAGGTTGATAGAACAAAGCTTAATTATACATTCATTTTCAAAGACAGCTCCCGTGATTCAACAATCAGATGAATCCATAAACGAGAAAATGTTAAAGTGTTCTTCAAATGATACTTTCCCTTTTAGTTTCAGAGACTACTGATGAACTTGAACATATGCGCACATCAAACATAAGAAAAATCTAGCTACTGCAAACTATCAAACACATTATATCTATTCACTGAAATAATATAGCCCGTTTTTAATGTCTTCATTTTGTGCGTTGATATTTTCATCTGCGCTGATCTTTCACATAAAATATTAACACGCAGCGATGCTTTGATAATTTTTTATAATCCATAGCGAAAGGTAAACACATTTTATTAACAGCGTAGCGAATTCGAGCAAACACATTGAACCCTCGAGGTTTTGCATTCCCCTTATCTTCAAGAGTTTGTAGACGAGCAAACAAAAGCAACGTTATTCAAAACCACACTGTCTAACGAGCGTCACTAATTTCAATCTGTCCCTTCGGCGCGTAAATAATCGCCAAGTTAACTCTCTTTATGCAACGAAAACACATATATTTACGTTGTAATCCTTGAAACAGGCCACCCATTGTACTGTAGTTACACTAATTGGGAGCGTACAGGCTATTTATCTGGAGCATCCTGGCTATTCGTCAACACCTGGTTGTAAAATACACAAGACTCCCTTTTACCGTGCAGATACAAACCCCTAAGGCATGAACGAGTGAAATCGTCTAAAATGCAACTGAAATTTAATCCAAATAGTCTTTCTTTTTACATATAAGAGGAGAGCTAAGATTAGATGAAAGGGGGATTTAAAAGCGACTCGAAGATGTATTGCCGCGTCCAAGGAAGATTCCAGTCGCCAACAGAGATGGTGCAGTTCTTGAAGACCACATGCGGTGGAACATTCTAAGGTATCTGAATTCTAATAGAAATAAATGCATCAGGCGAATTCGTCGTGGATAAACGAGGCTGTAGAATCTTTATGTTTTTGCAAAGGAAAGAGTTTTGCAGTTGCGTCAAAATACAAAAGTCTTTTGATATAGAGTTCCGAAGAATTGAACTTTACATTTCTTGAGCAGAACTATTATTACTGTGGTCGTAAGTTCAGCTTCCTTCGTTACAGCTAGCAAGTGCTGCGGTAAGTTTGTCCAACATTAAAAAGGAAAACAAAAATGTACTCCCAGAAAGCTGCTTACAACAGGCATTCCGTAAAAGGAAGGAATGCATTGCGTTAAGCCTCTATCAGACCAGAAAATCCATGCAACATAACACATAGTATTGAAAATTTCATCCATGAAAGTATGAGGGAGGATTGATCAGAACGGAGTAGTTAACACGCATGAAAAGTGCTTGCTCCATTCTTATAGGTTGAAGAAAATGTTTTCTGTTTCCAGGATCAGTATTGCTTCTGAAGCAACACTGTTATGTAGCGTAGATTTAGTGGTCTGATAGAGTCTTTAGGCAGGTTGCTGCGTTACACTATTCAAACCATCGTTTTCAGAGAGCTTGTGATCTCACGAAACATATATGATTGCTATGCCTTTTCCATTGTTCTCTGTTGCTAGAAACTTTTTATTTTGAGACGAAATTCAGAATTCATTTTTTTACATACGGCTCAATAACAGTAAATTTTAACCATGACTCACTTATATTTTTTATGCGTAACATTTAAAGAAATAAAATATTGATGCTGAGCAATTAAGTTTCTTTTTCATAGTAAAAGCACAAAGAAAAAGTTCTTGGGTAAATTTTTGTCATAGCATTCTTGGGTATATTTGGATATCTTGCTAACCTTTTTTTTCCCTACGGGGTAGGATAGCATATATCCCAGGAATACGGGCCCAAGGAAGAATATATATATATATATATATATATATATATATATATATATATATATATATATAACGCCCTTAATGGCTGTTTTTACAAAGGGGGGGGGGGTATGAAATTTCTCGTTCTAAAGAGGGAATCGGAAAAATGGGCCTCGTAAGCTGAAGGTTAATTTAATTTAATTTAATTCTATATACTTCTGATAAAGAAATTTTTATCTCTGAGTCATGAGAAAATCTGTTAGCCGTTTCCTCATCTCAGCTTGAGTCGACAGTTGGAGGGTCTGCTTCAGTATCTCTTAAATTCTGTTTTTGTTTACTATTCCTTTTTTACAGTCTATGTAGTAAATCTCCCCAAGGCAGAGACAATATTCATCAACTGGTTTCTGAAGCTTTCTTCAATTAATTTAAAAATGTCAACGAGGGCAGGCGGGGAATCGTATATTTTTTTTTCTCTCTAATCCCGTGGACACGTTCTCCCGAAATTTCTGTAGGCTACTTAATGTCTTTCAAAGATGAACGCAATTTTATGAAGCACAAAACTTGATTCTTATCATCGTACATCAATAACGATGACAGCCGAGTCAGAGACGATAGCAGAGAGGAAAAAAAAATTAAACCCGTCCTTACGCACCCTGTATCAGCGACGATCACAAATTTAATTTAAATTTCATTTCTCAGCAAGCTCTCGGGATTGGTTTTTCATTTTTGGGGTTCTTCAAAAATCAAATGAGGATTGATGAAGTAACTGACCTCCATAAAGTTTCATAGAGGAGAAGTTTCCAGAGTATGCGGAGAGTCCCAAAAAATCAGTTTCAAGACATACATTCGTAAACCATGGGGGAAAATGATTGAAAAGCGAGGAAGTAATTTAAAATTTGACAGATAAATAATCTACAGGTGTTGAAATGATAAGAAATCGCACACCCAATTGCAAAAGTCATTTTACTGTGGGAAATATTGTGTTTTTAATCAGACGAAATATTTTTTTCTTTGGAATAAATATTAGTGATAACAATCTTTCGAAATTCTGATAACAGTGATCCATTATATCACGTTAGTTACGGAAGTTTCCTCATATTACTTCAGTGATGAATCTTTCCTTCACCTGTTATTCTTGGTGAATTTTACTTTGACAATTCGTAATGAGTTCGGGGGATTGGTATTCTCCGAATTAAAGTTTAATATTTAAGGATAACTGGGTTAAATTTAAGTTTGGGGATTGATTACAGGCTAGTAAGTAATGGGTCTTTTTGGTGAATTTTAAGAAATGGGTTTTTACAAAAATTATGTTTAAATTCTTAATAAGGAAATTTTAATTTATTCATGGCGAAGTTTTCTTATCACAGAAAGTTTTGAAAATAAGTATTCTGCCATATCATATGTATTAGGTCAGACAAGTCCAAAATGCTTCATTTTGATTTTCTTGAATCTGTAAATGCTCTAACTCAGCAAAGCCCTGCGATGGTTGAGGACAGCGGTAAATTGTTGGTCTCTATACATGTTTCAGCAAGAGAAAATCCTCAAAAGGAGGAATGTGAAGAAAGTTTTTCTTTAAAAAAAAAACTTGTATGTTTCTATCAAACTTTGATATATCGCACGTCTGCTAGGAGAGTGTTACATCTCAAAATAGCCATATTTTCAGGAAGAGCTAAAGAAGATATATGTCGAAATTTCATGTCTTGTTTTATGAATGCCTATGATAATTTTGGAAACAACTTTAATATACTATTAAAGTTGTTTTCAATTTTTAAAGCATGATTTTTAATTTTAATTACAAGATATAACCCCATTCTAGTAACCTTATTTTGTGAACATGGACTGAAAAGCTTGAGGGAATACTGTCATATCTCTATGCTAATTCACAATCTATCTAAACTTTTCACAATAGTAAGAAAACACCTTGATAACATGAACAGCAGGTTAGGAAAAAATACAAATTTATTTTGCAAATAAAATTTAATGAACATTTTTATTACAGGAACATTTTAAGGCTGCTATGTACTAACCCATTGGATTCGCTCACCTCAATGTTAACCTATGGAGAAAATTTGTCCACGAATTGCCGACTTGGAACCAAAGATTTTTTTTAAAAATTGTACTCCGTCATAGAGAAAGAAATTTTACATTTGTGTACCTTTTTCTTTTTTTTAAATGCAATTAATATTTTAAAATTTAAATTATTCGGGAAAAAAAATCTGGTATAGTGTGTTTTAAACGCTCATAAATGCCTGCGGTGGACGAAATTTGTAAAATGAATCCGGTAGCGCTTTGAAGAAAAGTTCAGGCTATCTGACACTACCAATTTTATTGGATTATCAGCATTTATGTACCTGTAAATAGGTGACAAAAATATATTTTAAATAAACAATTTTGGGGCACCGCTTAACCCCCCTATAGAGAGAGAATCATTACAATCCCTCAAAATGTCAGTTCTAAGGGGGGTGGAATTCTCGAACTGTCAACTGGACTCCTCCCACCACATGAATCTGCAAGAAGAGGAAAAGGGAAATACGATGTTTTTCTTAGTACATAGCAGCCTTAATACTACAACATTAAGCACTGACAAAAATATTATTTTCATTCTTCGCGCATGAACAAGTCCCCCTCCTACTTGTGGAAGAGGGTAATAAGTGCCATCTAGGAGATTGTGTTGTTACTAGGCCTATAACATTATTCGAGAAGGAGAAGCACTTCTTATAGAGCACTGTGGTGCAATGATCTCAAAATCGAAAATTTCGGAGATGTAACACTCTTCTAGCAGATGTGCGATATATAATAAATTTCGACATTATTAGAGGCTATTTTTTTAGGTACAGAAATGACATTTATTAATTTAGGGGGTTAAATGTTAAACCTTACATCTGAGTTAAGTTTTAAAGAAAAAGAAACGCTATAGTATACATACGATTTGGAAATAGACAAAACTAAAAACTGTTAAAGCCACCGCACAAATTTATTGTTTTCGCGTGGTATATGTTAAAAACGATGCCGTCATATTACTTGCTATTGCTTGTGTTCTAAATATATATAATGATTTAAGCCTAACCGGCTCTAAACATTTTGCGCAAACTTTGAAGAACCAATTGCAACCATGTTTATTAATATGAATGATTTAAACGTAGGATTACGTTCCTCAATAACGGTCCCCCGGAAAGAAAAAATACAGAGTCCGTCGCTACTTATAATTTTGGCAGCGCGCCAAACTGAGTAGCAGTAAACAGTTAAACAGAAAAATACCAAAATGCGTAAAAAAAAAAGAAAAGAAAAGAAAAAGGAAAGAGGTAAGCAACGATAAGTAATTTACGTTAATAACCCGCGGTAGTTTCGTTATAAGAGACTACCTGATATATTTCTTATGTATAAATATTAATGCCCAGCTGTAGCTGTATATGGAAAGAAATACAACTAATAAGTTCACCTTAAATATGCTGTGTATTAACCCTATTTGATTAGCTCACCTCAATGTTAACCTATGGAGAAAATTTGTCTACTATTTAAAGCTAGATAAATGCTGATAATCCAATAAAAGTGATATTTTCAGATAGTCTGAACTTTTCTGCACCTTGCAACAGAATTCATTTTATAAATTTCGTTCACCAAAGGAATTGATGAACGTTTAAAACACATACCAGATTCCCCCCCCCCGTATCATTTAAATTTTATAATATTATTTGCATTTTTTAAAAATAACGAAAAATACCCAAAGTATAAAATTGCTTTTTTTATTACGGAGTAAAATTAAAAAAAGATTTTTCAATCCAAGTCGGCAATCCTTGGACACATTTTCTGCATAGGTTAACATTCAGGTGACAGAATCCAATAGGGTTAGTACACAACCTTAACTAATTTCCGACTTTATATAAAATAATGTCTGATCTGGGGGAAAATATTATACTACTCTAAACACATAATAAATAGCACGAGCATACTCAATTCATATTACAAGTGATAATGCATGAAATGCATTATCCGTTGAAAAACAATTTGTAAAACTAGATATTTTATTAATTTGATATTATATCATTAACAGAAATCATTGTAACAAATAAATTATAATCATTGCTTAACTTAATCATTTCTGAGTAATTTCGCTAACAATTTTAAAACAATTGGAAATGGATCTGACGAAAACAATTTTTTACCTCTCTGTAAGGCCAAACTAATTACATTCTAAGCAATTGCCATTAAAGAGCAATAAATATAATTTAACAAGGATTAGGTAATGACAAAAGCTTATCAGCTACCAAACGACGTTTAAGAAATGGTCTGAGGATTAGAAGTCATTACAGTGTCAGGTTCATAAATAAGATGTGTTGAACAAATGGGGTTATTTTTCATGGAGAATGTATTTCTTGTTTAATTCGCAAGGTTTCTATTGCAGAAGAGATTACAAAGAATGGTTGGGATTTAATGAACATGAACTGGTAGAACTTGATTTCAGAGAATGAATTCTCTGCCTTTTTGCCGTTTTCATCTGTTAATGAAAACTTTTCTTATTTTTGTTGCCACGGAATATATTTTATTCTCACATTATTTGAATTTCAATACGAAAGAAATTCAGTTACTTTTTTTTCCAGTTTCTCTAAGAAAATGGAAATGTAGTTTTAAATGTTTGATCAGCTTTTGATGCAGTGTACACCATATACATTCAAACTATGCAATACTATACGACTCAATACCACCATACAATTTTACACAAATTCTGTATAGTGCGTTAAGGCTGCTGTGTACTAACCCTATTGGATTCGCTTACCTCAATGTTAACCTATGGAGGAAATTTGTCCAAGGGTTGCCGACAAGGATTTACAGATTTAAAAAAAATTGTACTCCGTAATAGAGAAAGAAATTTTACATATTGCGGCATTTTTCGTTTTTTTAATGCAAAAAAATATTTTAAAATTTAAATTATTCGGGTAAAAAAATTTGGTATAGTGTGTTTAGAACGCTCATAAATTCCTTTGGAGGACGAAATTTATAAAATGAATCCTGTTGCGAAGCGCGGAAAAGTTCAGGCTATCTGAAAATACCATTTTTATTGTATTATCAGCTTTTATGTAGCTGTAAATAGTAGACAAATTTTCTACACATGTTAACATTGAGCTGAGCGAATCCAATAGGGTTAGTACAAGCAACCTTAAAGGTTAGCAGAATTTCAAAAATATTTTTTTTTAAGTTTTCATTTTATTATCTTGAAATGGGCCCGATAATAGCTCTTATCTCAAATCACAAAGTTCAAGATTTGAAGATAATATATTGAAAATATTTTCAGTTATTACATTTTTTTTCACTCTAAAATAACATTAACTTAATTAAAATGTTTTATGTACATTTCTAACCTTTTTCAACGACTATAATACTTTATAAATGCTCTGGGAACAAACCCATCAAATATGGTATGCATTCAATTTTCAAATTTGAAATAAATGGATTAAAAACGTATAAAAATTTTAAGTGCAAAATATGCGAGTTAAAATACGTGTAACACAATTAAACTGCTCATGTAGAATACGTGCATAAATAAAAGCAGTTTTTAGTATGGACATACCACCATTAAGGACATTCTTAAATGCGCGTTTTGAGAATAGATAGACTTAGCTTGGAATAAAATCTGATCCTCCTGTATACCAGACGGGATTGCTGACCATTTTACCGTGAGATAATCTCCCTTAATGAATCATACATTCTCTTTCAACCGAGCGATTCCGAGCCCCTATTCCTCCCTGTATAACAACCTTATATCTTCCATAAGGCTTCTCATTATTCTGTATTTTTCCCTAAACAGAATGGACCCTGATTTTGCACTTTTTTCCCTTTCTTGGACAGGTATTCTGACCATGACACCGGAGGAAGTATGCCATAATCTCTCATAATCACCCCTAAATCATCTTAAGTTCCGATCCTCAGTCGAACTCTTCACTGGGAACCGCTAAAACGACCTAATCTTTTCCATACGTTTTACTCATAGTCTTTGTTTTACCTTAAAAACAACAAGATTTGGTCGGGAACAGAAACTAGTGTGCTGGCCATTACATCAAGGGAAGAATGTAATAATATCGCTAAAGGAACCTTAAAATCCTCCCCCACCTTCAAGTTCAGACCCCCAGTCGAAAATTTAAACTTTTCCTAGAGAACATTTATAACGACCATGTACCTTCCATATACTCTAGCATTCTTTATTATGCCTTAAAACAAGTAGGCATGGTTTGGAAATTAAACTTGCTCCTCTAATTAACGACCAGGTTCCCTAATTTTATGGTCCTAACATAAACTAGGGCCAAAAAGATCTTCCGCCAAAAAGACCTTTTGAAGCCCTCACCAAGGATCCATACTATAATCTAAATAATAAGAGAATACGGGGGGAGGGACTAAGCAATTTCGGAAATTGAATTAAGGAAAAGAGAGCGGAATTATTCTTTGAATGAATCTCCCAGTTCTAAATTATCTCTAAAGCCTCACCTTTGAGACACAAACAGTAAATTCACCAGCAACACTCTTACCAAGTTAACAGGAAAGGTGACTGGCTGGGAGACCTGCACGAGTGTTAAACGGAAAGAGTTTCCTGTATTAGATTTTCAAAATAACAGCAACACCACAGCAAAATTACAGCACCAACAGCAAAATAACAGCAGACCACATTTCCGAAAAGTCATTTTGCAATCTACCTATTAACTCGTCAAGATTAATTATAAAACAAAATAAAATTAACATTATCGAGGGTTTAAAAACGTCCACTACTTAAAGGAGATAAGACAGAATATATTGTCTTTTACATCTAATTTTATGCTGCCGAATTAAAAGCAAAATAAATCTGCAATGACACAATCCGAAACTGACATAAGGGGCACATGAAAGTTATTAAGTTTCCTTTGTCTTTGAAAATAGCACAGTTCATACCTACTTATTTGACATACAAAGACTTGTATTTTTTTAAAAGGAAACTAAATTTCCGAGACCTTAAAAGCAATAAAATTTAAAAGTAGTTTTGCGTTTCATTTATGGAAAAGATTGAAACAATTAAATAATGCCGGAAAGTTTCCCTATTACTGTATCTAAAATAATCGTGAATCTTACTCAAAAACTCATGATTATGTACAATACAGAAGCTATTTCTTTTGACATTCTTTAGGGGCAAGCAGAAAATACCAGAATGAACACACAGTAATATCTTTCTTCTCCATTTCCTTATAGTTTGGAAGAGCAGTGATGAATGTGCATAAAATACACCCATCATCGATGTACCTCCAAGACAGAACATATTTCTTCACGAGATTTACTGTCTGCAAACAGCTTGAGTCTTACTTCCAGGACATAGAGCAATTTGCATAAGGTTCCTACCGAGCTTCCACAGCGGGAAAATGAAGCTGTGTTTGACGGTGGTAGAATTTTTACTTAGGTTTACGATCGGGAAATGTTTAGATTCCAAAACACAGACGGGTGGTTGTCAGGAATTTCTTATGAATGATCTCTTTTTATTTCACAGGTTTTCTCTCAAAGAATATGTTTTCTTAAGCTGGGGTAATAAACTGTATGAGATATCCAGCTCCTGCCCAAGAGGTACTTCTACTACGGATGGAGGAAGATAGATGAGTGGAAAGTCTTAAAACAGAACATGGTACAAGGTAGTTTAGTATTTCATTTGAAATATTGTGCTGTTCTGTAAATCCTTCGTTGGACAAGGAAAGAAGAGTTGTAAGCAACCGGTAGTTGGACAAGAAAAGAAGGGCTGTAATCTCTAGTAGAGGAAATACTTGAAAGATGTGTGTTATATGTCTTTCTTAAAGAGAAGCAAAACGAACTACTCTGCCAAAAAATCCACTAAAAAGAATATTTTTACTGTCTTCTCGGTTTTATTTTATTTTCTATATAAGGAGGAATATTTTTTCTGCGCGAGTATAACGAAAGAATCCTTAGTCTAGAGAAACGGAAGCTATAATTATTTAGGAAAGGGGAGATAATTGAATAAATCAAAAAAGGGGTCTCAATTAGAAAAATTTGTTTGAAACGAAGAAATATATTAAACTAAAAAACTTTTAAATATAATCTTTATATTATGAAAAAAAAATCATATAGTTTCTACGGGACTGTGGCAGTGTTGGAATTATAAATTTTTACCCCCAAATATGTATGTTTCTTGAAATAAACGTCGTAAAAATTGACACAGGATCTCTAATACGCTATTAGATAAGGTGACGATCGATTTGTTGGGACTTAAGATCTATCTTAAGAACATTAAGTTAAATAATGCCTGTTTAACGATTGCACAACATAACATATGATAATATGGGAGTTTTTGTAAAAGAATTTCTACAGGGAAATATAAATTATTTATATTATATTAGAAACTGCAAACATGCATTCTTTTTCAGCTTAGGAACAACAGCATAATTCCTTATTAATGGTTGTTTGCTAACTTTTTCAAGAGTAGACTATACATGGGGAGCAGGAGGTTTTATACAAGATTTAAAATCCAATTTATTTTACAGTTTAAAATCAGGTTTTCTCGTTTATATTTGCAGTTGAACAATCTTAAAACGACTAATAAATCGAAATTATTTAAAAGGTAAAAAACCTCTACAAAAATATATATAAGGATAGCCCAGAAATAAAAATAATTTTATAGGTCAATATATATGCATGTTTGGTTTATTTAAAAACTATGTCAAAACCACTACAACCAAAAGACAGGCCAACTTGCCGACATCCGTAGCCGACTTTCAGGGTCTTGGAGCATACAAAAATCTTGCCGTGCGAAACTGACGTGTTCATAAAGTATATTCATAATCGACAGTAATTTTCATTGGTAGATTTTATTCGTTACAGTGATGCCATTTTCGCACAGCGAAATTTTCGTATGCCCCGAGACCTAGGCCAATATGTATAAAAGATTTCAGTGATCGGCAAAAAGTAAGTTTTATGTGCTACATATTAAATAAAACGTAAAATTTAAACTCAAAATAAAATGCTAACATGTACTACACACTAATACGGTGTTATTATTCGTAAAACCTTCTTTTGAATCTTTTTGTGGTAAAGTCCGAGATTTTAATACTGAACTTACGCTGAATTTCACTTCAACGTAAGGATTTTTGATAATTTTACTATTCAGGGTCATTTAGCCTTCGTGTTGCAAAAGAGGACCGCATTCCTCTCAACTTACCTACCAACCTGTCTGTTTTTATCTAAGTTTGGTTTAAAAGAAGATTCAAAGCAAGCAATAATTTCATCAGCCATCTTTTTTTCTTCCTATGTTAAGCTTTACTTTCACACTTAAGAGTTAAAACCCACTTGTCCCATAAAACACAGATAATGCTTGTTAAATTTCATGAATACTTCGTTGGAGAATTAAAATTCCTTCTTGACAGAGTCGGACGGTAGGATGTAAACTTTTTTTTTTTTTTTTTTTTTTTTTTTTTTTTTTGGACACCTCGAATTTGAATTTTTGTCACGATTCAAAACAGAGTCTCACTTCTTTAATAATGCGAGGTAACAACATCATAAAGTAATTGAAAACCGTTGTAATTTTTTTCTTATCATATTTGTCCATCGAAGGAACAGTGCTTGACAATTAGATGAAGATTACATTTTTCTTTGTCGGCGTATGCAAGTTGTGGCCTGTAGATCCTTTTTATTTCCAGCTTAAACGCGGGCATTCCATGGCGACCTTTCGATCCTTTTTTAATTCCGTTTCCGTTTCAAAAGACCGTCCTTGGTGTAAACAAGCTTTATTGGTTAGTGCACACGCGGTTTATCGCTCACGATCTGCAGTCGTGATAATACTTTTCATCTGCGAACGAGAGGAAACTTTTTATTTCATTTCTGCAACTCTTAAGCTGCCGCAACACCTCCAGTGACAAAAAAGAAAGAAAAAATTCCTAGTTACTGTTTTATCTCTTTTAAATTTACTCCCTTTTTGACTGTCTAAGTATTTAGAAGAGTAGGTTTTAACTATGAATTTCACAGCATTAGGAGAGGAAATCGTGGGAGCAGTTATATTTATTCTAGCGATAGGTATGTTTGGAATTTGTAAAAACCTTGTAGAAGCATACGAGACGACGGCTATTAACATATCACCCAACTGTTTAAATTTGTCTATGACACTGTCTAAAGCAGTGATCCCAAACCGATCTGTCGAGACAATTTAAGGTGACATGAGAACAGCCAGGGAAGAATTTTTCCGGGGAACAATAAAATATTAGTAGGGCCCACTTAAAATAAATATTAATTTAAATTAATTACTTTCACATACGACAGATTGTGACTCTGATAGATGCACTCGTTTCAAGGAGGATTTAGCAACCCTCACAACTATTAAATCTGATATCATAATAAAAAATTATTGACTCTGATATTATAATCAACAATATTTGATATCATAATCAACAATTATTGTGACTCTGATAGATGTACTCGTTTCAAGGAGCATTTAGTAACCCTCACAACTATTAAATCTGATATCATAATAAAAAATTATTGACTCTGATATTATAATCAACAATATTTGATATCATAATCAACAATTATTGTGACTCTGATAGATGTACTCGTTTCAAGGAGCATTTAGTAACCCTCACAACTATTAAATCTGATATCATAATAAAAAATTATTGACTCTGATATTATAATCAACAATATTTGATATCATAATCAACAATTATTGTGACTCTGATAGATGTACTCGTTTCAAGGAGCATTTAGTAACCCTCACAACTATTAAATCTGATATCATAATAAAAAATTATTGACTCTGATATTATAATCAACAATATTTGATATCATAATCAACAATTATTGTGACTCTGATAATTATTATTGTGACTCTGATAGATGCACTCGTTTCAAGGAGGATTTAGTAACCCTCACAACTATTAAATCTGATATCAATGTGGGCGCGGTAGCCCAGTTGGCAAGAGCAGCTGCCCAGTGATCTGAACGTCCCTGGTTCGATGCTCGTCTCTGCAAATCTACCGCCGTGTTCACTAATGATGGCCGGGGCACGTAAAATAGGGCGTGGCTACAAAGTCCTCCAAGTTCTCAAATTTACCTCTGGAGGTGCGGGGTCAAGAAGTGTTCCAGTCTCGACACTTGACTCGGTTCAAAATTACGGGATTGGTCATTTAGCCAAGTCGAACTTCGACCCTTGTGGTGCTAATCCAAAACAGGAGCTGCACCTTCATCGCCCATAGCCTTCGGGACTTGATCTGATGCTACTGTCGGTCAAGTGGCATAAGCAACAACAACAGCAAATCTGATATCAAACATTTGTTATCTAAGAATCAATCGCAAATCTCCCTAAACTAATAAAACAAAACACTTTTCAGCAATTTTCATTGTGGGGCTCTAGTGTAATACTATACTGAATCCCGTGGTTATTTTGAAATTTTATAGTTTGTATTAATATATTCTACTAGGTGACCCTTTCGCATGCAATTAAAATACAATAAATTTTATAGCAAAGTTGGTGGTTTGTAATAGGATGAAAAAAGAACCGGTTCATATGTAGCCATTGTTTATTTGTTAAATAACAATGGTAAGGATAATACAAAACCGATTACAAAACGCCTTTGCCCACAGTACTGGAGGTGAAGCATAACACAAAACAGGGGAACATGAGATATAGACACGTGAAAATGCCTTTGTAGACAATATTAAAAGTTAAGTATGACACAAACTCGTGGAAAAGGTGATATTTTACATTACAAAACCTCTTTGTGCACACTATTTAACCGTGCCGTTTCGACGCATCCAGGGAAAGAACTTTAGGTCCAAAAGTTAATTTTTCACTTCGATTTTTAAATAAACAATACAATGTGTCATTCTGAATTAAAAATTCGTCAGAAGCGAAGAACTTAATCATTTTAAGAGCGGAGAACTTAAATGGTACCTCATTTATCCATTTTGGTTAAGTAAAAAGGGAGGGAAAGATATCGTTACAAAAAATCCCCTTCTAGAAATAATATATATGGTTTTTCCATGCAAAAAGAATAATATACACCTAAGCGGATGTTTCCAATAAAGAAACTCATTGATGAAATCACAAAATCATAATGTCGCCCAGTGGCTAAGTGGATAAGGCATCAGCCTGCCACGCCGGGGGTGTGGGTTCGATTCCCGCATAAGACTTGGCTGTATTCTGGGGAACCGGTCAGTCTTCCGCCTGCAATTGGAACCCCGTCTAGAAAGGGGAGCTGCAACCCATCGTCCATCGCCGGTGTCATCGTCTGTCAATAAAATTCTTCTGTGATTGTGTCATTTGTCTGTTTCTATGTCTTATATTCATATGTACACCGGACTGGGGTGTAATGTTGTCATCCCCCAGGGACATTAACCACACACAAAATCATAATAAAAGCAAACGATTTTTAAATTTAAATGTTCAGTGTGATCGATAATGGTAAAATAAAAAAAGCTAGCGCACGCCATCTAGGGGAAGAAAAATTGTTTATAAAGTTTATACTTCGATTTTTAAACAAACAATAAGATGTGTAATTCTAAAGTAACAATTCGCACGAAGCGGAGATTATAATCTTTAAAATGGTACCCCATTTATCGATTTTGGTTAAGTATGAAGGAAGAAAAAGGGATAAAAAAAAAAACTTTTTAGAAATATATATAGATTCTGCCGTTTGTTACTTATACCGTTTAATGAATGAATAAAATCAGAAATTGTGTCAGCATTTATTTGAACATAAATTTAACATCCTTCTGATACATATTCCAATTCGATTTCAATTTTGAAATATTTTTAATAAACTAAAATTCCAACGAGTGTTCCCCAAGTTTCTAATCTCATTCCAAACGGTGCCTCAAATGTAAAAAGGTTGAGGGTCTAAAGTTTAAAAAACAGCGAGAGACACAATATTAAGTTAGTTGTTCTGAACATAGACTGGAGAAACTTATTATATATGCATCTTATGACGTTGTGACATATCCGGGTCCAAACTAGAATGAAGGTTTATAGAGATAACAATTATCGATTATGAATTGACAGATAATTTTTACATTCTTAAGGTACACCAGAAATGTTACCGGATGCTTAAGACTTTCAAAAGAAAACTCTCTGAATATGAAAATAATAGAAATAAATAGGCATTTCCCAGAAACAGCAATAATTTTAAACACATTTCAGACAAATGTTACAGCATAAGCACGTGAATCATCAGGGCATATATCGAAATAAGTTAAGAAAACAATTACACTACAACTATTTTCTAATTCCTCGAATAATGGAAATATTCTAAGAATCATAAAATGGACATAATTAAAATTTACTGCACAATGAGAATTTTATCCATCTTTTTAAGAGTATAAAGAAAATTTTCAGCCTCATTATGATCCTATACTCTCACATTTTCCTGAAAGAATTCTGCAAAAGCCATTGTATTAGTACGTCAAGTCATCGTTATTAACATTTTATTTTCTCATGAGAGATTGAAGTATATACTTTTATTTCAAAAAAAGCTACCTTTGATAGTTTTAAAATTTTTAACTTAGTATTTCTTTTCCACTCTCATTAGAAAATTCGTAAAAATGTTGTCATTTTTTTTCCGTTGAATTCAGTTTAATGACTTTAACCAAAAAGGTTAAAGCCATTAACAATTCACGCTTATCTAAAAATAAACTCGATTTATTCGCAATTATATGAGGTTTGTTAGTGTAGAGTTTTTCGAAAATTTTCAGCATTATTAATATCCTTGCATTTTTAAGAAAGAATTCTTTAAAAGCCATTATATTCATATTTAAAAAATATTTAATAATATTATTTTCATATGAGACCATGCTTTTCTAAAAAACATTACCTTTGATAGATTTAAAAGTTGATAACTTCATGAATATTTATTTTCTAGAAAATATGTTATGAATTCGTCATTTTTTGAGTTTTGATTAACGGCTTCAACACACTATTATCAGTTCACAGCTATTCAAAGGAAACTTATTCCTATACAAAATTTGCGTTTGTTAAGCTAGAAGCAAAATCCTTAGTGGTGGAGTTATAATACAGCAAAGCATGTAGCCTAGAGTTATTATTTTAAATTAAGTTTATTATTTTAAATTATTTTAAATTAAGTCTATTTTTATTTTAAAGAAAGGAAAAACGCCATAAAGGGGGCATTGTGGTAAAAAAAGCGTGGTTGTAATTTCAAACTGCTGTTTTTTGCAGTTGTTATAAATTCAAAACAAAAATATACTGGGTTGATATTTTAGCGTTGAAAAAAATATGATAAAATAAGAAACTGACTTATAAACATAGTGACTTTAACAGTTTTTATATATAAAATTTTATAAATAAAATGCACTGTATATGTAAACTCGGCGGAATAGGATTTCTCAAAAAGGAATGCTAAACGTGGATTTTTTTTACAATTTCTTGAATGAATTTACTTGAACAACGGATACTTTATCAATATACATAAAACAGTTCCGTGATTGACTGACTGACTGACAAATAACGCACAGACCAAACCGCTGGACCTAAAGGGCTGAAATTTTGCACGGCAATTCTTCTAATAGTGTAAGGGTGCAATAAGAAAGATTTTTGAAAAATTCTTCGATTTTTGAAAAATTCTTAGATTTTTTTAAATGAAATTTTTAAGCTGTTTTTGCAACATTCTTTAAAGTTTGAATTCAAAATAATAATTTGATAGTTATAAAATTTATATCACGAGAAAGATCATAAAAATTCCTTTAAAATGAAATCTTTTTCGAATCTTTACCTCCATTTTCAGATTTTTGATGAATTTTTAAAGATGAATTTTTAGAATTGGAAAAGAGAATAACGAAAACAAGGCGAAAAAGAAAGCCATCAACACTTTTTGACTTTTTTAAAAACTAATTTATTGTATTGTTTGTACTCTTTCTTTCAATGTAATTTAAAATAACTTTTTGCGAATAAAATAATAATAATAAAAATAACATTTATAAACACGTCCATATATTAAGAAATATATGGACAGTCCTAAGCTTGTAAAGTGTGAAGGAAAATGTTATTTCACAAATTCTGTTCAAGGACGATCTCTACTTAAGGACGATTTTTTCACGGTCCCTTGAAAGTCGTTAAACAGAGAGCCAACTGTATATAAATATATTTTTGGCATTAATTGCATACATTAACTGTTGTATTTAATTTGAATGTACTCCGTAGCGAAGCACGGGTATTCAGCTAGTTTAACTATAAATAATAATTTAGCTAACTTTTAGTTTTTTCATTTTGTAACTTAAGATCTTGCAAATGAAATCGACTTTTATATTTTGAATTACAGTGAAATCTCGATCTATCGTTTTTCAAGGGACCGATTGCATTGAACGATAAATGCGGGAAAACTTCTGTATGGATGTAGGAAAATAACAATGAAATATTTTCATCGGGACTGGATTAAATAAACGACCTATACGAGAAAACGATGATTCGGGGAACGATTGATCGAGGTTCCATTATATGTTTTATAAAAATAATAACGAAAATGTTAAGAGGAACGACGGAACTGCATTAAATAGAGTATTTTTTTTTATGTTTTGTAGTTAAAAAACAGCGCGTTACCTTCTTTATATACTGTCGCGACTTCTTTAAGAGTTCATGTTCCCAACCTGCGGGTCGTGACCCACTTGGGGTCACCAAGTCTATCTATTTATTTATTTTTACTCTTTAATTAAAAAATGTTTCATACGTAAATGCCGCAGATGTTTTAAAAGTTACTTGTCTATTGGAAAACCGGGTCATTTCAAACCTTTTTTCAAAAAGCAACAGGGAAAAAAGGTTTGAAAACACATACCAAGAGAATGCTATTATTTTGGAAAATACGCGTAAACCTTAAACAAATAAGGCAATGCTTCAACCTCACACCCCAAAACCACCCCAATTGAGAAAGGGGCAATAATTAAATGCATTCGAGCGATCCCATGAGAGACCTCTGTGCCTGTTTGCAGAAGGGTTTGATGCCCGTTTTGGCCCACCCGCGATTGCTCTTTAATTACCCGACTCGGGAGAGTGAGAGCGCGTAAACAAACGTGATTGGAAACGCTTTCACGCGCCTTTCCTTCTCTCACGACCGGATTTCGTGATTCCGTCATTAATGGAGACTGGGAAACAATGGTTTTGTTTGTTTCATATTCACCCCCTCCCGTCTCCGCCTCTTACCATTTGCTACCTCAGAACATCGATCGCCATTAAAGGGAACTATCGACACCTCTAATGATTGACTGCAATTCACGGCTTCTGGAATTCCGACGAGGTTCCCTCGACGGAAATTCACACGCCGATCCACGTCTGTGGCTGCCTAAAGAGATTCGACTAGTCGTAAAATTGGTCCAATATCCTTGCAAGTGAAGTGATATTGATAAGTGTTTCTCTTATGCTGATACTGTTTGTGTCTGCCTAAAGAGACTTGACCGGTCGTAAAATCAGTCCCAATATCCTTGCAAGTGAAATGATATTGACTATACTGTCTGTGGCTGCCTAAAGAGATTCGACTAGTCGTAAAATTGGTCCCAATATCCTTGCAAGTGAAGTGATATTAATAAGTGTTTCTCTTGTATTGATACGGTTTGTAGTTACCTAAAGAGATTTGACTGGTCGTAAAATCAGTCCCAATATCCTTGCAAGTGAAATGATATTAATAATACTGTCTGTGGCTGTCTAAAGAGATTCAACTGGTCGTAAAATTGGTCCCAATATGCAAGTAAAGCGATATTGATAAGAGTTTCTCTTTTATTAGTACTGTTTGTGGCTGCCTAAAGAGATTTGACTGGTCGTAAAATCAGTCCCGATATCCTTGCAAGTGAAATGATATTGATATGTGTTTCTCTTATATTAATACTGTTTGCGGCTGCCTAAAGAGATTTGACTGGTCGTAAAATTGGTCCCAATATCCTTGCAAGCGAAGTCATATTGATAAATGTTCCTCTTATATTAACATCGTTTGTGGCTGCCTAAACAGATCTAATAGGCCGTAAAATCGGTCCTATTATCCTTGAAAGTGAAGTAATAGTGATAAGCATCTCTTATATTAATACTATTAGTGGCAGTCTAAAGAGATTTTGCTGGTCGTAAAATTGGTCCCAATATCCTTGCAAGTAAAGTGATATTGATAAGAGTCTCTTAGTACTGTTTGTGGCTGCCTAGAGAGATTTGACTGGTCGTAAAATCAGTCCCACTATCCATGCAAGTGAAATGATATTGATTATACTGTTTGTGGCTGCCTAAAGAGATTCAACTGGTCGTAAAATTAGTCCCAATATCCTTGCAAGTAAAGCGATATTGATAATTGTTTCTTTTATATTAACATTGTTTGTGACTGCCTAAAGAGATTTGACTAGTCGTAAAATCGGTCACAATATCCTTGCAAGTGAAGTAATATTGATAAGTTTCTCTTATATTAATACTATTTGTGGTAGTCTAAAGAGATTTTGCTGGTCGTAAAGTCGATCCCAATATCCTTGCAAGTGGAGTGACATTGATAAGTGTTTATCTTGTATTAATACTGTTTTTCTTGTCGCAATAGTTAGATTAAATCACAGAAATCAGTTACAATTTTGGACATTATCTAATATTAAGGAGTCACCAGATATTTTCGCTTGATATCACTGGAAAGATGGGGATTAAACTTATGGCACCAACAAAGTCTTCAGATTTTATTTTGGAGGAAATTTTCAAGTACTCTTCTAGAATTTCAATAAATGCCAGTAGCATCAATTGGTATTAAACTGGGTGTCTTCAACTCGTATCCTGCGGGCAATTTGACGCTAGTCGTAAACTGATATCCTCCGGTTTTTAGAACTTTTTATCAAAATCCTTTCAGTTTTTCCAAACGTTATTCATATTTCCCTATATTGACCCTCAGTCCTAGTTTAGAGGTCTACAACCCGTGACCTGCGAGCCGTGGGCGGCCTGCTGACCATATAACCTTGGCCCGTAGGATCAGCTCGCGTGATTTTAAGGTAAAATGGAAGTTACAACTCGAGAAAAGCTGTAATAAAAAGGAATTATCCACCGACTGACACTGTAGGGGGAAGGACCATGGTCAGTTACAGGTGAAAGCCATTCGTTATAAGTGAAAAATTACACTCTTCAGAAACTTCTACTCTCCGGAAATTTTCGCTTTTGTTCCTTATTTGTTTCTCGTAAGAGTGGGAAGTTCAAATCGTTTTACTACGATGTTTTACAATCTACTCGGGTTATATGTCTTTATTGTAGATCATGTTTTTAACTTAACTGAATTTCTATTTAACGATTTTCGTAGTAACGAAGAACACCAGAACAAGAAACTGATTCAAGTTGCTTGTTCTGATGAAACTATTTTGGTGTGATAAGGTGTGAACTATTTTAGGGTCTCGGATACATGAAAAACATAGCCCTAACAGATACTTAAAAATTCCATTTAAAATTTTGGTCAGTTACATGTAATTACGTAAACTCAAATTTCCCTGTTTTTCCCTCGGCTTAAACTCGCAGAATTCAAAATCGCATTAAAATCCTATGATAAACGATTCCAATTTGCATTTACAAATCGATAAAAACATTTAATTTTTTTATTATACTATAAGTACGTTGAAACGCCTCAATTCTTAACAATCTTGATACGTTTGAATACAAATATTAAACAATTGCAGAGGCGATACAATTATTTATAATTACTAGTTGTGTGATATAAATATGAATAAATTATTTTAATTTGTAACTAAGCTACAAAAATATAAACGAACATTTAACAATTTAACTCTTGTGGGAGCAAAGTTTTATAGCCCGATTTCAGGCCTTGTTCCCAAAAAGACAAACATCTGAAACTAGTGAAAGTGGAGGTGGGAAACTGGGTCATAGGCCGTCTGCACACGGCCTATGACGCAACTGGTTACAAACTCGTCGGACGAGTTTGTAACCAGTTGCGCCGTGTGCGTGGCTCCATTCAATTACATAGGTTACGGCTCATCACGGACTGGTTTGTGACTGGAGTCAGTTATCAGTTTCTTTTGAGTTGCTCCGTGTGCAGACGGCCATAGTCACAAGAAGTTCACCAGAAGAAATGGCTTTGGGCCAAAATTCTTAACCTCTAGTCACCGGGTTGTGCCCTAGGCTCTTCACTGCAAAAATCTAACTGGCTGGGTCTATATAGTAACCATAGCATCTATATAGTAACCATCTATATTACTATATAGATGGTATTTTAATGCTTTCCGTATATCGCACCTCTGCTAGAAGAGTATTACATCTCAAAATAGCCATATTTTCAGGAAGAGCTAAAGAAGAAATGAAATAGCTCTTGCTGACAATATGGCTATTTTGAGATGTAAGACTCTTCTAGCAGAGGACCTTTACTGCTAGCAGAGGTGCGATATCAAGTATTGACAGAAAAATAAAAAGTTTTTGGGACCTATTATGAAACTCTGAGCTATCAACGTTTCTGGACAGTTAGTGAGTTCCATGTAGGGATGCGACATCGATGTCGATGTTTTCAAAACATCGATGTTTTGATAAAAACATCGATGATTTAAACATCGATTTATTGAATCCGATGTTTTTTTAACATCGATGTTTTGTGCTCGATGTTTTACGTTGTCTCGATGTTTTTTTTTATGAAAAAGTACCGTAATAAAAAAAAATTTACCATGTAGCATAATTTTCACACTCAGCAAATGTAAGTCTGAATTCTGAAATGGACGAATACAAAAGGGGGAATGATTCCTTAGCAAACAGACAAATGGCAATTAACAATCAATGTACCAATCAGAGCGCTTTGAATGTTCCTGACACTCCAAAACCTTCCATGGGGTTTTATTTTACAAATAGTATATACACGAGTGCATCCATTTAAGTTTTTGTTTCGTTCTGGTTTAATATAAGTTGACGTTAATATTATTAGTAAGATGCTTCCCAAAAGTACCGTTTAGAAATATTTTTACAAAACCACTGACAAATTAGCGAAATGCAATATTTGCCTTAAGTCCCTCAAAACTTCTGGCAATACCATGAATTTATCTGGACATTTGAAGGCAAAACATGGCGGTATTTACAACGAGAATTTTGAATCATCAATGTAGCCCAAAGCAACCAAGTTTTTGTCATTTGTGCCTGCCCAATCAGAGAGTAAAATTAAATCACCCCCTCCCCCCACGACTAACGGAAGTAACATTAATGTTAGAGATTACTAAACCAGTTTTAAAAAATGGATGTTCTAAAACATCGATGTTTAAAAACATCGATGTTTAAAAACATTGATGGTTTTTGGACGATGTTTTATTAGCATCGATGTTTGAATATTGAATATCGATGTTTCAAAACATCGATGTTTTGTTATCGATGTCGCATCACTAGTTCCATGGTCGAAAGTAGTTTTTATAAAGGTGTACAAATTCAATAGCATTAAGGTATTTCACTAGCATTAATTGTCTTTTTTAATATAAGTAGTTAGTTTCTCAAAATAACCTGAAGCATAATCACAGTGCATTCTGCCGTTTTATAGAAATTCATAAATCCCTCAATTCCTGTTATATAAAGACATTTTAAAATATGTCTGAAATAAAAGGAACTTGCTGGTGGTGTTATGTATTGTGAAGCTCCTGTCACGTTACCAGGAGTTACCAGGTTCAAATCCCAGACCAAGAAAATTGTTTAAATAACGTGAATTATCATTATTCTTAACGAAGAAGTTAAGAATATATGAAGGGTCCAGGGGTAAAACCACTTTACTTCAAAAACCTCGTTTCGAGAAAAACGAATTTGAAAGTTGGAGAAACGTGGTTTTTCTATGGAACGCCGAAACTTTATCGCTACTTTTAACGACTTTAAAGGGGTTCTGCCCCAGATATGAATGCACGTGGTGTTAGTACTCCTTGAAAGCTACAAGATGGCACTGCTAACTCATTTTCTCAAAAATGGCTGCAAAGTCGTTTACTCCTGGATCCTTCATATCATTGATTCCATGGTTGGATATACGCAAAATTATTATGAACAACTGTCATTTATTTTAAGTAACTTATTTCTCTTTGCGATACTAATATTAACACTCATACATAGAGCTAAAAATTGAGATTCAAAATAATTATCTTTTATTTTACTTTTCTTAATTCGATTAATAATTCTTTCTCACTGATATCATATTGAACCGAAAAATCAACGTACTTTAACAAATAATTTACTTTTGGAATTGAGTTTTAATGATTGCTGTAAAATCCCAACAAAGTCCTTTTTTTAATTTTTCTTGCCTAAGTAATCTTTTTATCATCTCTGTACCCAATTAATAACATAATTTTCACAATCATCTTTAGTAAAAAATTGATATTTAACCTGGTATCTACCGTAAAATCTCGACTATAATAGGCACCCATAATTTTTCAATATTTTATTTAAAAATCGCACAAATATTTATTAACATAAATAAAATTTGCAATAAAAAGAAACGAAAATGTCAATTTTGGTAGAAAAAAAACTTAAATTCTTGATTCAAAACAAACATTACTGTCGAATTATCAGTCTTAATCACTTTCACAGGACTACAGCTCATCTATTGTTGTTGCGTCCATGTCATAATTATTGTTGCCGTCGTAATATATATCGCCATCATCATCCTCACTTGACGATACGAACTGGGAGTTCCGTTTGTTTAAAAGGAATACCTGCTTAGTGAACGGGTGGATGAATCACGGAGTGCAGATGCGCACGCACCCGTGTTGCGACAATGTCTTACAGCTGCTGTACGTTTATCCAATGTTTAAAACTACTTTTTTTTTGTACGCGAGTATAATACGCACCCTCGTTTTTGCAGACTAAAATGTGAAAAAAAAAGTGCGTATTATACTCGAGATTTACGGTAATTCTGAATATTTAATTTAAAATATATATTAAAGTAATTAACTAGATACGCTTAAATAATAAATCCTCTCCTCAGTTCCTTGTTTAACACTTTGAGGGTCGTTGTTTCCACAGTGCAAACGAATAAATCTAGTCTTTTTTTCCTTTGCATTCAATGTATTGCAGTTAAATGAGCAGAAAAATGGTTAGTACTGCCATCTGTTATCAGTTTAAAGAAGTAAAAACATTTTGCAACCTTTAATTGGAAAAATTTTCAAGATTCTTTAGGTTAAAAAAAAATCGGGAAAATGTTGTTGCCCCTGAAAGGGTTAAAGTGATTCCAAATTACTATCGAAATTAAGATATTTTTTATTTTTACCTTATTATCACTTGTATATATTCAAGGATCTTGGTTTCAAAATCCCAAAAGAATTGAAATAGGTGAACTAAATTTAAATGGATACCGAAAGTCCACGATATGCAAAAAATAATTAAAAAGCAAAATTTATGTCACGTCTCCGACTTTCAGAAACTGTTTACTGCTATTCATCAACAGAATTCGACCCTCGGCGATATCTCGTATTCTTCTTCAAGATGAGCATTGCCAGTATCCGAATATTGTTGCATTGGAAATCGAATAGGGAAACGAAACCCTGCGAGTGGTTCAGGGATAGTTCACCGAGAATCCCGCGAAAACAATAGTTCGGATGGTCACGATGCCACCTTGATCTAATTAATGCTCGATTTATCACATCACGCATTCTATTAAACATCTGCTTCGGCTGTAATAATCTTCATATCCTTACGAAAGCTTGTAAATGGAACTAAATGCAATTATAATTTGTTTGATAAATTTAACTCGGAGGCTAAAGTAACACTTCAATGCATCAAACGTTTTACGAGACACAAGGATAGGGAACTAATTTTTCATGTTCTTAAATTAAAATTGCTCGTTTTGCTTTATTTTCCGATTACTTTTTTCTTTTTAACTTTGTAATCGGTTTTAGTTTCTTCTTGTTTTCACAAGCCGAGTTTGATGATAACGTGTTTCATTACTCAGCTTGATGAAGCAAAAATTTTTACTTACATGTATTAATCAACAAGTATATTAATTAATATCTATATATATAAAACAGTTCCGTAACTGACTCATTCATTCACTGACTGACTGACTGACTGACATACGACGCACAGACCAAACCGCTGGACCTAAAGGGCTGAAATTTTGCATGGCGATTCTTCTAATAGTGTAGGGGTGCACTAAGAAAGATTTTTCAAAAATTCTTCTTAGATTTTTTTAAATTAAATTTTTAAGCTGTTTTTTAAACTTTTTTTACGTTTGCATTTAAAATAATACATTGAGGGTTATAAAATTTATATCACGAGAAAGATTATAAAAATTCCTTCAAAATGAAAGTTTTTCGAATTTTTACCTCCATTTCCTGATTTTTGGTGAATTTTTAAAGATTCATTTTTAGAATTTAATTTATTAAATGCTGATCACGTGATTCCTTTTTCTGGTACTTTCAATAAATTTATCGTCACGTGCGTAACAACTAAATAGACAAAAAAAAATATTTTTTTCTCTTTCTAATGCAGCAGACGATTGGATATTATCCAAAAAAAAAATGCATATCCCTTACGATTTTTTATAAATATATATATATATAGATAGATATATATTTTACATCAATTGTATACATTAATCATCGCATTTATTATAAATACATATATTTATTTTTTGGCATAAATTGCATACGTTGACCGTTGTATTTAATTTGAATGTACTCCGTAGCGAAGAGCGGGTTTTCAGCTAGTCTATTGATAATTGAATCGATTCAATTGCCAAGTGTTACAAGATTATGGTGATAAGCGTAGGAGATCGCGCCTCACTTAGAGGAAGCTGTCCTGTTAAGCAGGTTAAAATTAAATATCAATGAATCCGCACTACCTCTAAAATTCATTTTTATTAAGTCATAGTAGTTGGTGATACCTTACGAAAAATGGGGAATATTACAGAAAACATTTGACAACTATTAACCCTTCAGCTTGCGCGCCCGTGTACAAAATGCAACATTTTCGTAATTTTGAATGGCTTGTTTTTACATATAAGGTTTGAATGTTCTAAGCAGTTTCTATTTGTAGCTACACCCTTTCTAATGCAGGTCTGATTTTCCGACCCTTCTATTCCTCTCCATTCATTGTTAGTCGTGATTTAACCGTGGTAAACCAGCGATTATACTAGATTATAATACGACAGAAGCATTTGTTGATGTAGTCGATCAAATGTGCAGCTATTACACGGTATCCCGCATATCGCGAAGATGGACAATCTCATTGTTTTTAGGTTTTTGGACATAATAGGAATCAATTCGCAAGTTGTCCTTAGATCCAATAAACCGGACAGTTTTGAAATTAGGCGACTCTATCTGTTTTTCTTTAGTCTTAAATTATAAATATATCTCAATATTATCAAGATTTTATATCTTGTCATAAAACGCATAATTGTTATTTTCAACTTGATAAAAGAAGTTTATTACAAAAGGAATAATCAAAGTTGAAAGAGACGTTGCTCTTTGTGCCACGCGCGCCTGCTGGTGTTCCAAAGATTGGCGCTCTCGCTGAAGGGTTAAAGAAGAAAATGCATTACAAATTATTTTCAAACCCTTAAGATATGCGCCCTTAAGTTACGTTGCTTTTCGTTTAAAACATGAAAACTCAATCACCCAGTTGATGAAATATACTGACTAAACGAGTGTCAGTGGTCATCGGAAAAAGACAGATGTATTGTTCTTGCAGAAACAGCTCTCGAGAATATATATTTACACCCATCCCTCGATTTACGCGGTTTAATTTTTTTTATTTTTCCCTTTCCATACGGGAATTTCTCGTTAACACTACACCACAATAATTCCTGCATAAATTTATAGGTTGGTATGGGATAATTTTATCTTAATCAGCAGTATTTCCTCCATGATTTCTTTCGTTAGATTCATTTCATTTTACGTGGTTTACCGTTAACACGGAACGTATCAGCAGCATAAGTCGGGGGGATGGGTGTATACAAAGTAAATATAAGTCCCATTTTTTAAATCCCCTATATATCATAAAATTTTCATTTCATAGGTCATGCTCATCTCTACAAAGTGATTCCACCAATTTTAGATTTATCTGATAGTCTGAAACAGCTAGAACTTTGATTTATATGAGAATAGGCATTTAGCACCAACTGTCTGTTCCGCAATCTGAATGTAACCAATTCAGAAAAAATCATAAAGTCCGTTAGCAAAAGGAATGTGCTTCAAAATTTTCAAAGCTTTCATTCTGGAATTATAGAATATTTATACCTCACCTTACCCTATCTTACTCATACATATAGGAACAAAATTATCGGACACTTCACTCACATCTGTGAATTATTACAAAGATGTAAGTCCTATATCTATTTCAACAGTTTTTCTTTATCCATTCAGTTGGATACGATCAGAATTTCTAACAAAATAAATCTGAAGTTTTTAGTTTAATAGACTCTCTCTAATAGACAACGTCTCAGTTCTCTCTCCCTCTGTCTAAAGACTCTTTGCTGAGCATTTTTTCTCAAACATCTGATATCTAGATATCCAGTAATGGTCTTTAAGACCTCACAAGAACTGAGTGTATATAAATTATGTTCATAATCCTATCCACTATCTCTCTGGGAATTAGGAAACTCATAAATACCAAGCATCCAGCACGCAAAAAAGACCGAGTTTCATTAAGCTTCGGAATACGTTCGAATTGATCGGGTACGGAAGATCACATAAATTTTAAGCAAACTCTATCAAAGGCTTGTAAAAGGGTTCGGTGATCGATGATTTCACCTACCAGTAAAACAATAGACCAGATAGTCACGATAGCTCCTTGATCCAATTAATGCTCATTCTTACCAGATCACGCTCTGTAGTACCAAGCTTGGTGCGAAAGGTCAATCAAGCCTAGAAGGCCCATAGCGCATGCAAGACATGTCTTGATGCAGAAACAAGAAATTGCCATTAGCAGGGGAACGAACACCTGAAGTTCTGAGTGGTTAATTATGGTAGAGAAGTCGCTTTTCCGGGTACAGACCGTACTTGGAAAATGATGATAAAAATCTGATGGGCACGATTATACTGGAGCAAGAGAAGCGGGGAGAATGCAATAATGTAAATTACTCGATAGTTAATTGCTTTGGGAAAGTGGATGCAGTGTTTGGAAATATTGTTGATAAATGGTGGCAGCATAGTTCCTCATGACCTTCAGCTCGGGGATTAAATGCTTTTTTAAGTATTCTCTATTAGAGGCTTCAAAGATTTATTTTTATTTTACTAAACTTTTTTTAAACTTTTCAAGTTCGATTATTTCTAACTTGACAAAACTGTTTAGGGCATACCCTCCAATAAAATAGAATGCTAAAGAGCATGGATAAATTAGTGTTAGTTGCTCGGCTTGATGTCTATCGCACAATATATTTTTTTACACATGCTGAAAATAAATGCAAATTTTTCTGACTTTCGTGGTCTATGAATATGCCCGTAACCGGTTCCTATTGGATGTAAGGATTTTAAAGGTCGCATGTAGCTTGTGAATATATGACTGATGAAAACTAAAAGCTATCCTTTTAAACTGAGAAGTTAGGAAAAATTATAACGGGGATGTGTTACTTATAGAGTAGGGTCTTGTATTTCATGACAAATTAAAATATTAGTAGTGATGCATAAATGTTTGAACCTTGACTAATCAGAAATTTTGCTATATTAAACTGTATTATCAGTTTTCTATGAATGAAACTGTGAATAGTTCTATCTCTAATCTAGGGGTCTTGTATTTCATGACAAAATATTAGTAGTGATGCATAAATGTTTGAATCTCGTCTAATGAGAAATTTTGCTATATTTAACTGTATCATCAGTTTTCTAAGAATGAAACTGTGAATGGTTCTATCTTTAATCTGGCAGTATTGTATTTCATGAACAATTAAAAAATGTTAGTAGTGATGTATAAATGTTTGAACCTCGTCTAATTTGAAATTTAGATATATTAAACTGTATCATCAGTTTTCTATGAATGAAACTGTGAATAGTTCTATCTCTAACCTGAAGACAAGGGGAAAAAATCTTAATTTTTGTATAAAAGCTCAAATAAAAAGAGCATTAGCATCTTTAGAAATCCACAGTTTAGGATAATAAGTAAACTCATTAGCAGTGAACGAAATAAATGTAAAGTTAAAATGAATAATTACAATGGTAAGATGATATAACTATAAAACAAAGAAGTACGGGGCAAGCAGTATACCCAAAGTTACTAACTTATACCCAAAGTTACTAACTTTGGGTATACTGCTTTTAGAGGCACAAATTAAATAATCAAAACCTTACAATGGATTTGCCAAACGGAACACCAGAATCATGCCCCAAAACAGCAATGTTAACAAAACATTATAATACTAGTTAAATATAGCATAAAAAATTAAAAAATTTTAGCTTAGTAGTTCTGGAACTGTGGTCTGATAATAATTACCGGTTCGCAAATGAGATCTTTTCTCAATGGGAAAGTTTTAATACTTGCTATATCACGTATCCATCCATTCGAGTACGCAAAATATTCACGAAATAAGAAATATGACCATCTACAAACATGATGTACTCGCATTTACAGAGCTATCACGTGATCGGCCCCTTGATTGAAACTATTCCTATGAACTGTTTTCAGAAAAAATAGTCTCGCCTATTTTTGATGATCAGACTGCTAGAAAAAGCTTGGCAGTGCTTACGTCTGTTTTGTACAACCTATCTTTGTCAATGGACTTTCCTTATGCTGTTGTATAGAAAACGGCAAAACCGGTTGAGAGTGGAACATAATCTGCAGAGAAACAAAATTCCACAGTGACTTAAAATTATTATATTTATACTCTATAGCTTTATAATTATTTTTCTGTTAATAACAGACTTAGTCACCGGGAAATTACTATTCCAAGGTTATGAAAAGTGCAAAAGTTGTTTTTTAATTAAAAAGAAAGTTTTTTTTTTCAAAATGCAAAAGTTACTAATTATTCAAGTTCTTTCTTCATTAGTTATTGTAAAAAAAAGAGCGGTTAAGGGGTCCTTTAAATATTTCTTCTGTGATATCGGGTTCGCATTATTCTAAACTTATGTTCTAGTTTAGTTTTTTTAACAGTGGACCACTGATTGCTGGGGGCTCATGAGGTGACAGCAGCCCGAATATGAAAAGGCCACCTTTCATTGGAAAACTTTTCAGAAGTAAAATTCCACACTCTTTTAAATACAAAAATATATTCATCAAGAAAAACGGCCATATATAACAAAGAACGTTTACAAAGATGAGATACCCCTTAAGAATAGCTTTGCAACAAAATAAACTCCCAACTTTTCTATTATGAAGAAATACGTAAACACAATAACAATAGTAAGGTCAGCGATATTTACTACATTTTTAACGTAGGATTACGTTCCTCCATAACGGTCTTTCGGAAAGCAGAATTCCAGATGTCCTGCGTCACGAGTTATAATTTTGGCAACGTGTCAAACCCAGTCTGTATCGCTTGGGCTAGCGGTAAACAGTTAAACAAAAACGTACCAAAATGCGTCAAAATTTTGACATACATCACACACACACACACACACACACACACACATATATATATATATATATACGTACATATATACATAACACATACATACATATATACATACAAAAGAGGTAAGCAACTGTAAGTAATCCTACGTTAATAACCCGCGGTAGTTTCCTAAGAAGAGACTACCTGAAATTTTTTTGATTAACTTGCCATTGCTACTTTTTCAGTTTCTTTTGTGTTGCGGTATATAAAGAATAACCTACGAAACTGAATGGATGTGGTACAAGAAAATCAACATGTCAAATTCTGAAAAACTCGTAAAATAAAAAGCACTAAATCTAGCGATTTAAGTCACGGAAAAACACCATAAGTAAAAAGTGTATTGTAATAAAGACAAATAATGAAGTATACTGTGATAAAGAAAAATAATCGTATTTAATTTTCGAGATAAAAAAAACCCTGCTTCGTGAAGAGCAGAGGAACTAATTCCAGAATATGAAAGTGAAGTGACCACGCAACTTAGTCTCGAATCAGACGAAAATTTCGTCACGCGAAAATAGTGTCATCGTGCCGTACATTTGTAAAATCTTTCATTGAGCATTAATATCCATTATTAATATACGTCACGAGGGCGTCAATTTCGCCCTCGGGATTATTTACGCAATTTCTTGGTGGAAATTTCGTATGCCCCGAGACAGAGGTACCACAAGTCTCGCAGTAAGATCGTTGCCATTCTCATAACTGAAAAACTCTGAGAAACAGTTTCTTCACAGTTCAAACTGAAAGATTTTCAATCACTGTATTTCAGCGAAGTTCTCACTTCACAGTGTTTTACAGCATGTGTCTTATAATCGCCACTGCATGTAGTGCGAACTGTTAATCCGCTTAAAAGAAGAATTTTATTTTTACCTATGATATTTGATCAGAGTTTTCTTTTTTGTATTACAGGGAATTTTAAAGGTTTCTATTTCCCCATACCTGGGACTGTTTGCCATTGTTGATGGGAACCAAGTTGCACAGATGTAGAGCAAGTATTATTATGTACTTTATTAGTGTAACTCATATATATCGCACCTCTGCTAGAACAGTGATAATCTCCGAAATTTTCGATTTTGAGATAATTTCCCCACAATGCTCTATAAGAAGTTCTTCTCATTCTCGAATAATATAAGCCTAGTACCAACACAATCTCCTAGATGGCGCTTATTACGCTCTTCCACAACTAGGGAGAACTTGCTCATGCGCGAAGAATGAAAATAAGATTTTTGTCAGTGCCTAATGTTGTTAAGTAAAATGTTCCTTTAATAAAAATGTTCATTAAATTTTATTTTGAAAATAAATTTGTATTTTTTTTTCTAACCTGCTGTTCATGTTATGAAGGTTTTTTTCTTTGTATTGTGAAAAGTTTGGCTAGACTGTGTATTAGCATAGAGAAATGACTGTATGCCCTCAAGCTTTTTAGTCCATGTTCACAAAATTAGGTTACTAGAAGAGGGTTATATCTTGTAATTAAAATTCAAAATCATGCTTTAAAAATTGAAAACAACTTTAATGGTATATAGTTTTTCCTTCTGAAGTGATTCGAACAATAAGTTCTCTCAAAATTCTCATAGGCATTCATATAACAAGAAATGAAATTTTGACATATATTTTCTTTAGCTCTTCCTGAAAATATGGCTATTTTGAGATGTAAAACTCTTCTAGCAGAGGTGAGATATGATCATTTAAGTGTCTTTTTTTTAACTAATGCGTATTTATTGCAAGAATTTGTGTTTCTAAATCATAAATAAAATTTAATTTTTTTCAATAAAATACTTATTGCAAATTTTTAATTACAGGAAAAAAGCCCTAAACAGCTGAAAAGGAGTTCAGTCAAGTATTTTTCGAGTAAGGGAAGAGTCTACGAAAGCTTTCGAACAATTCTTTTAACTGATCCAGAGCGTTGTACCCACAACTCCAATTATGTGCATGATTCCTACTTCCCTAAATTTGGAATTCAGTCAAAAGTCTACTTAAATAAATTTAAAAAAAATTAATCGATGTTTATTCCATTCTGAAACCATAATGGCATAGAGAGCTGAACGCGTTGCGGGAAAAAGTTACCACAGTGAAAAGCAAAACCAAAATCTATTTACATACGAATCATTCTGACCGATTACACTTTTGACAGATTGTTAATCAAATATGACAAATGCATTCGTATGTTTTCCCTGCGCATTCTCTTTATTTGTTCGCCGTAGATCGATTTCTCTTCTCATGTCAGTTGCCTCCAATTTTTAATATAATAGGAGTCATTTTCTCAATTACACGCCTAAATGGGATTAGCGTTATCGGCGTTTACCGTGGAACTACATAATCCGTTCCACTTCCTCGATACTCCCCGCTCAAGACATTGACATTCCAAGCATGCGTAAGCGGGAGTCAAATTTCAGAAAAACTCGTCAATTGTGACTCGGCTCCAGGCACGCATGTCTTTAATAGCAAATGAGACACCACACATCCTCCTTAGATAACAATTCAATAAAAACTGTCACCGAGAGAGGATCTTCAGATTGGCAGCCAGAATTGACTTGTTTAGATAACGAGCTTCGGATCAGTTTCAAGAAAACATGGGGAATTATCTTCCTCAAGTGGGTCGAGGTTCGGAATAGATGAGATTCCAGATTTTCCTCATACTATCGGCACAAGGATCTGAAAGGGATGGAAGCAAGCCTTAAGGGTGCCAGACTAAAGGGACTTCAAATATACGATTTCTTTCTTCTTTTTAAAAAATTTCGTAAAATTCTATATAGGCTACAGGTAATACTCCCGTATAACACGGGAGTTATGTTCCAAAAAAATTGCCGTGTTATGCGAACCCGTGTTATACAAAACAAAGAACTAGTACGAAAAAGGGGGATTAGGTTCCAAAAACTTAAAAAAAAACATGCTATTATATTTTCATAATTAAAATAAATATCTTTATTAAAATTTTCTTAAGAATTAATACATATTAATAAGAATTAAACAATGTTTTCTTCGTCCTCAATAAGCACTATTAACAGAGGGCGTTTTCTTTTTGGCAAGATATCCTTATAATCTGAGTATTTTTCTACATTATCTTCAGATCCATGCTCTATCTTTTGCAAAAATTCTGTTATTTTAGATTGCTTGCTTTTAGTTAAAAGATCTTTATAAATTCTCTTAAATGGTGCTAAGCACTTATGGAGTTCTCTTTTAAACTTTGTGCTCCTTTCATTTGAAGGATCTTCCTTCAAGAAATATGACTAACTGTTCGTCTAAGCCTAGGCCTTTCTTTATGCTCTGTAGAATACACTTTTTAACTTCTTTGTCTTCACCTATGCTATCATCATCTGAATTGTCATGGATTTCAGATATCGTTTCTACCAAACCTGCTTCATCAATTTCTTCTTCCACAAGTAATCCTTGGATATCTTATACTCTAGTACAAAAAATAACGTAGTTTTAAACATTGAATAAACTACAAACAATAAATGAGCTGTATTCTAGTGAAAGTGATTAAGACTGATAATTATACAGAATTGTTTGTTTTGAATTAAAAATTTAAGTTTTTTTTTGCTACCGAATTTGACGTTTTCATTTATTTTTATTACAAATTTTATTTATGTTAATAAAAATTTATGCAATTTTGAAATAAAATGTTGAAAAGTTATGGGTGCGTATTATAGTCGAATTTTAATTTTTTCCGAAAATTTCGAGCAAAATCAAGCATGGGTATTATACACGTGTGCGTATTATAGTCAAGATTTTACGGTACTTATGCATGCCATTATAGAGGTATACGGTACTCCCATGCCATTATAGACCATAATCTAGAGGTGGGCATTAAGTCGATCGCGATCGACGGGTGGACCACCAAGACATTTTGGGGTGACCGCCTTTACTAAGACCTAAGACTCGCATACTAAAAGAAACATATTTATAGAACACCGACGCCATAAACACCGAGTTTTTTTATATTATAGTTATGCATATAAGTACATATTCCGTATTTATTATTATGCTATAATAAATATTGTAGACTTTTTTTTAGCTCATCACACCTACGCCACTGGGTGGACCGCACCACCTTGAAAAAATTAGAAGTAGCCCGTACCCTAGAAAAGTCTGCCCACCCCTGCCATAATCTATATATATAAAACAGTTCCTGACAGTAACTGACTGACTCACTGAAATACAACGCACAGACCAAACCGCTGGACCTAAAGGGCTGAAATTTTGCATGGCGATTCTTCTTATAGTGTAGGGGTGCACCAAGAAAGATTTTTGAAAAATTCTTTAGATTTTTTAAAATTAAATTTAAGCTGTTTTAGTAACTTTTTTTAAGTTTGCATTTAAAATAATAATTTGAGCGAAATAATAAATTTATCTCCTTCAAAATAATCGCCAAAGGAGTCTATACAATTTTTCCAACGTTTCTTCAAGTCATCGAAACACTATTTATAGGCGCTGAAACTAACCTTTCGCAAAATATGCGTAACATTTGATTTAATATCAGAGACTGTTTCAAATCTCTGTTCTTTCACGGCCATATTAAGCTTCGGAAAAAGGAAAAAAAATCAGCTAGCGATAAGAATATGGTGGGTGATTTATAACTGTTATTGAATGCTTAGAAAGATATTGTTGTACAGAAATTGCTGTATGGGGCCTAGCATTATCGCGTAAAAGAAACCATTGCCCAGAATTAAACAGTTCCTTCCCAACTCGCCTTATCCTGTTTCTTAATCGAAAAAGCCCCTCCTTGTAAAAATACCGATTAATTGTTTGAATTTCAGGAAGAAATTCGTGGTAAATAAGTCCTTTGTAATCGAAAAATGCAAAATCCATGAAAGGACAGAGATTTGAAAACGTCTCGGATATAAAATCAAATGTTACGCGTATTTTGCGAACGGTTAGTTCCAGCGCCTATAAACAGTGTTTCGATGACTTGAAGAAACGTTGGAAAAATTGTATAGACTCCTTAAACGATTATTTTGAAGGAGAAAAATTTATTTGAAGGTGAGTAATATTTTTCTTCTTTATAAAAAAATTGTTCGGTTACTTTATGGGCGCACCTTGTATATATATATATATATATATATTTGGCATTAATTGCATACATTGACCGTTGTATTTAATTTGAATGTATTCCATAGCGAAGTGCGGGTTTTCAGCTAGTATATTCATAATACAATTCCTTTTACCGCTTCCGAATATGCAAAGATGAACACGAGTTTACTGGTTTTAATGCTTCTCTGATTTTTTTTACATGCAACCCCCTCAGATTGCATACCCTCCAAGACCCTCCCAAGCAAAGAACTTTGAATGCTGTAATACACGTTTCCGAATCTTCCAAGTGAGTCTTTTCAATAAGGAGTAGGTGTTGCGCAAACGGTTTTGACGGGCGCATTGTCACGACAAGGCCCTCTTAATCCACGTGCTCCAGTATCTCTCTCTCTACCCGGGCAGACAACAGTAGGTCGAAACTTCCACCGAGGAAAAACTCCAAGGGATTTGGAAGAGGGTCGATCCTCCTCTTGCCTCCCCCTCATCCTCGGCTGCCTTTCCAGTGCCGCACTGGTATTCCTCGCTCGAGTGGAGCCCCCTTTGTGAAACGGGGTTAACCGTCTTCATCGTGTGTCGCCCGCAGCCAAATCGCGGGTACAAATGATGCTCGCCATGACTGGGAGATTTAACGAATATCGAGAGGGGTTTAATGGGCATTCCGGCATTCCTTCCCTTTTGAATGGCATGGGCGGAGCTGGAAGACGGATGCAATGGACGTTGGTCTATTGTTGCTCCATCGAAATGAAAGAAATTTCCCGGAGTTATTCTTTTTTTCTTTCGTACCGAGGAAAACTTTTCGCAATTTTTTTTAAGAGCCTTAAAAAGTTGGTTTAATCTAGTTCGGAAATGGGCAGGAAAATGATAAATGGTAGATGTGAGTATATTTGTAAGTACAAGTATATATAGTAAGGTGGCTTGTGGTGGCCCTGTGGTACAGCGCGCTGGTTTTCGGTGCTGAGGGTGCTCGGTTCGAATCCCAGTGTCGCACCTTGAAAAATGCCTCCGTTTGTGTCGTCCCTTCATAGGGGGTAATGCAGTTCGCCTATATGGTGCTCCCATTATAAAATGGACAGTAAATTGCTGCGTAGTATAGGCGAATGTTTGACGACAAGTGCCTCCGCTTTAATGATATATAATATATATATATATATTAATATTAAAGCGGAGGCACTTGTACGGTATATACATATATATATATATATATATATATATATATATATATATATATATATACCGTAAAATCTCGACTATAATACGCACCCGAGTATAATACGCATGCTTGATTTTACGCGACATTTTCGGAAAAAATTAAAATTCGACTATAATACGCACCTATAACTTTTCAATATTTTATTTAAAAAATGCACAAATATTTATTAACATAAATGTAATTTGTAATAAAAAGAAACGAAAACGTCAAATTCGGTAGAAAAAACTTAAATTGTTAATTCGAAACAAACAATGCCTCTAAATTATCAGTCTTAATCACTTTCACTGTAATACAGCTCATCTATTGTTGTTTTGCCCATGTCATAATTATTGTTGCCGCCGTAATATATATCGCCATGATCATTCTCACTTGACGATACGAACTGTGAGTTCCATTTGTTTAAAAGGAAGACCTGCTTAGTAAACGGGTGGATGAATCACGGAGTGCAGGCGAGCTCGAACTCGTGTTGCGGCAATGTCTTACAGCTGTTGTACGTTCGTTTATCCAATGTTTAAAACTACGTGTTTTTTTTTTTTGTACGCGAGTATAATACGCACCCTCGTTTTTGCGGACTAAAATGTGAAAAAAAGGTGCGTATTATACTCGAGATTTTACGGTATATATAGTAAGGGCCTGTTCACATAGAATCCGTCAGCGTCAAAAAAATTTTAATCAGTCATACACCAAACACTGACCCATTTAACCAATCAGCGCCAACGGAATCTTTAACGCTGCCGCTGTTACCCTATTACCCTATTGAACAGGCTCTATTACCCCGAAGTTACGCGATAGGTGGGACCGCGACGGAAGATAGCGTAAATCGGGGTACAACTTTGCATATCAATACGTATAAATTTTGTCTAATTGTAACAAGAACTTACAAAAACACCAGTTTAATGGAAAAATATATTAAAATTTTAAAAAATGACTACATATTAATATTATATATATGTACAAGATATCAAAATAAAATTTATATTGATGGTTTTAAAAAAATCCAATAAAGTAGTCTGCCGTATTAAGGCTGCTATGTACTAAGAAAAGAAATCGTATTTCCCTTTTCCTCTTCTTGCAGACTCTTGTGGTGGGAGAAGTCCAGTTGACAGTTCGAGAATTCCACCCCCCTTAGGATTGACATTTTGAGGGATTTTAATGGCTCTCTCTCTATAGGGGGGGGGGCGTTAAGCGCTGCCCCCAAATTATTTATTTAAAATATATTTTGTCAACTATTTACAGGTACATAAATGCTGATAATAAAATAAAATTGGTATTGTCAGATAGCCTGAACTTTTCTGCAAAGCGCTACAGGATTCATTTTATAAATTTCGTCCTCCGAAGGAATTTATGAGCGTTTAAAACACACTATACTAGATTTTCCCCCGAATAATTTAAATTATAAAATATTAATTACATTTTTTTTTTAAAAAACAAAAAATGTATACAAATGTAAAATTTTTTTCTCTTTGACGGAGTACAATTTTTTTTAAAAAAATCTTTGAATCCAAGTCGGCAATCCGTGGACAAATTTTCTCCATAGGTCAACATTGAGATGAGCGAATTCAATGGGATTAGAACATAGCAGCCCTTAACGCCTCTTTTTTTGGTCGAATTAACGCACACTTTGCTGTATTAACCTCTTCCTTCCGGGGTGGGATAGCATGTATCCCAAGAATACGGACCCTTCACTACTAATATATATATATATATATAAAACCCCTTTAATGGCCGTTCTTACAAAGGGGATATGAAATTTCCGTTATAAAGAGGGAATGGGAAAAAATGGTTCCGTAAGCTAAAGGTTAACACTAATTTTGCACCTGGATTATAAAAAATGTAAAAAATTAATTTGGTATCTATGGAATATTAAACCTGTTAAATTGTTTTTTAGCGTCTTCAAAGTCATGTGTTGTCATAAACAAAGGACAGCATAGCGTTGTTAAACTAGAGAGAGGAAAATGGGTAAAATCAAAAATCGCGTTAACTCCGAGTTTGCGTAAGTCGGGGTATTGCTGTACACTGAATTACCGAAAATCGGTAAGCGGTTCGTCCGTTTTGCGGTTTATTCATCCGTAATTAGAGGAAAAAAGTTGGATATAAAGATATAAACTGGCCACTAGTGCTAATTCGACTCTTAAACAAAGGAAAATGATAATTATTTGAAAATGCATTTATCATTAGTTAAATACTATTTAAATAACTGTACGGAGTTAATTTAAAACCATTGAGTAGATTACTTTTAAGGTGTTGAAAAATTTTTTTTGGATTATCTGGGCTTACCAGTTTTATCTGCGATTAATTTACACGGAAAATAGTGAGTTCAGAGTGCTATATAATATTGCTGATAAGTAATTTTCAAATGCTTATTTAGATAAATTCCTTGTATGTACTGTTGTCATTTCTAAGCTTCTTTTTTGATTTTACTTGTTCTATTTACACAGCATTTGCTATGGTGTGATGCCGAATACTGGCGATTTCTACTTTGCAACGTAGCACTATTTTTCCCCAAAATTTTCTTTTTAATCTCTACAAAGAGTCTGATGTTATGAAACGCAGTCTAGACGTAGGATAAAGCACGAAATGTAATCGCATATAAAACAAATATCTAATATTTTGACATTACTTGTAAATACTTTTCGCTTACGGGGGTATTTATACTGTAAAGTTAAGATGGTTATATATTCCTATTCAGAACAAATGTATCAATATCTGGGTCTCAGTTTTGTCAGAGAATTGCCTCACAAATATCCAATTTTTAGGGTTGTCCTGATTTATTGAAGCAAATTCGGTTCAATTAGGCTTCTGAATTACGATTACGTGTGTTCCCTATAACATTTCAAAACTGCAAAATTCTTCACCAGCGACGGTACTATGTCTCAAAATACTGTGTACGATACCATAACTTTAATACTATGTCCACAAAATACTATAATATGTCCTATGTTAATACTATGTTCGCAAACTTCGATACTATGTCCTCAAATTACTGTGTCCGATACCATAACTTTGATACTATGTCCACAAACTTCTAAAATATGTCCTTAAAATACAACTCATTATAAGTGATATCATAGTTCAGCGACGTTCTCCAACTTCGAAATGAAATCGGAATTCGAGGCTATTTATAACTCGGGAACGTAGAAAGGTGCAACTAAAAGTGGTTTCGGCAAAATATAATGGCCTCCTATCAGCTCTACTTCTTGCCTTTGCAACAATGATGGCCACACAAAGGTATCAGAGTCTTTGGATACCGGCGGCAACTTTGTCTACAGAACTAACTGGCACTCCGTGGGCGAGCTGGAGGAAAGGCCAAGACCTGCAGTACCTTGCAGAGTGGGCGTAGGTCGGGGTCGCTTTCTGCTAGGGTCACTTCTTCCGCTCTTGAATAGACTGACTTCGAAACGGACAATTCCAGCTGGTATGACCTATATGGCGGCAGTTTCGGTTTCAGCAGAAGAATTTGGATTATTGTGCAAAGCGAAACGGAGAAGCTCGCAAGATCGGTATTTTGTTATGAAAGAAACTGAGGGAGCACGTGTAAAGAATGATACGCATTCTTTTATGAACTTCGTGACGATTTCGTCATGTACCGAGATTAGGATTTAATACGTAACGGTGTAGTAAGATGACCGTATGATAAAATGTTAATTGTATGTAAACTCCTAAATTTTTTTTAACTCACAATAGATTCAAAACTTCACTCGGAGTTCATGCTCAGAAGATTTACTGGCACCATGTTTTGTTTTATTGACCTGGAGTGGCAAAAACATCCTTTCTTGCACAGGTTCTGCCGGAATAGTAAGACGGGACATTTGCATGTTATTTTTAATGTTTCTTTACATTTTCTCAAATACAGTATACAGCCACTGGTATAGGTAAAATATTTTCAAAAACATTGTGTTATTGTTGTGGCTGCCGATGAATAAACAAGAGTGAATAAAAAGCATACCTTTTCGTATGCACGAAAATCAACATTGTTAGTCGAAACAGTTAATTGTATATATTCATATCTATATATACACATACAGCAATATCGTTTGACCCGAAAACAAATATCGTCAAAAGTATTTCGGTTTTTTTTTTTTTTTTTTTTTTTTTGGGGGGGGGGGGTTTGTTTGTCTGTTTGTTTGTTTGTTTGTGGGGGGGGGGGTTATAGACATATTGCGGTTTCTTACTTTTCTCGGGGATTGCAACTCTAACCTCGAAGAATATAAGGGTGACTGTCCAACAAAGCTTCCTAGACTAAACTCTCCACCCCATTTGACAGTATTTAAATGCGTCATGATAGTGTTCTTCAGGGATGTGAAATCCGACTTCATGCCGATGAAAAAAAGTCTTACTGAGCTTTTAAAGTCTTACATCGGGCTCCTGTTGATTGGCCGAGGCCCTTAGATTTCACGGTCCAGGAAATTCTTAACCGTTGTCGTTTGATCTATCGATCTTTATATGCATAACACTTTGTGACTTAAATGTTAAAATACATGAAGTTGGAGTATGTAACCGAAATTAACTATAAAAAGCTTATTCAGTTTCATTATTGTGAAATGTTAAGAATCATTGCTGTTAAACATAAACGAACACTTGTTTCATCATAACATTATGTTTACACGAGTAAATCGAAATTGTTCTTTTATGATAATATCTCATAAAAGTATTTCAGATATTCTGCTAGCGATGTGTAGAATTTTAGAAGTGAATAGTTTCTCATTATTTTGTTGTTGCAGCAGTTACTTAAAACTAGAAGTCACCGCAATCTAGAAGTGTAAATTGAAAACCTCTCCTTCGCAGAGAACACCGTTTTCTAGATTAAATACTTTTCTTGCAGGGTAATTTTAATTAAGAACTATTTACAAACCTATTGAAAACGAATTTAGCGACTTTTTTTTTGTGCCAGAATAAAGGCGTGGCTCATTTGTAATTTTACTGTTAAATGCCATATAATGCTGTTCATTGTCTGAACTACATATCTTTCCCTGTCCTCGATAGGCTAAAGCCATTTCAGATTTCGCAGGGAGGAGCGTGGAATTAACGACAATTCCCTGCTACTTTTCTCAAACAATGGAATTGATAATAGCGTTTCTTTTCCTCTTTTAAACGGTACAGAAAGAAGGTGGGACAGGGTGGTCTTGATTGATTTTTAAAGCCATTGTAGTCTTTCGAAGATTTTGTTACTTCGATTTTTAGCTATTAGTCCTTGCTGATGATGCAATGTAATACCGAGCGCGCACAACAGTACTTACAAATGGGAGCAAGTAAAACAGGTAAATTGATTGAAGTTCTGCCGTTTAAGTTCCGGTTGATGTTTATTTATATTTCTCCAACGGTAAATGAGAAATTGTTTTTCGTTTCAGAAAAATAAAACCCATGCAGGCTTATGAAGTGGCACGAAAATATCCTGTACTACTAAACGGTGATACCAGTCTAAAGTAATGGTTGCATTAGAGATATCAAACGAAGGCGTATTTACCTCAGAGAATATTTGCTCGAGTTAATTTTTCTGGCTATTGTCATAGAGATAACCCATTTCTACGTACATATAATATATCTAAAAGCAGTTAGTGAAATATGCTGTTTAATAGTCGATATCTAGGCAAGAAATTTCTATATTTTGCTCTGTCTGTCAAAACTGAGTATTTTGTATTATTCCAACTCACCTAGCCTCCTCCCCTCCCGCAGAGGGGAAAAAATTTGAAGATAATTTAGAGTTGGGGTATTAAATAGCAAACACAATACAGAAATATAAATAAAAAGTAGGTTAAGTTTGTAATAAAAAAAATTTAAAAACGACGGCATAACAGACAGAAAGAGATTTATGTGGCATGTCATAAAGAGAATATATATATATATATATATATATATATATATATATATATATATATATAGCGCCGTAACTAGGCAGTAGCAATAGGGGCAACCACCCAGGGCCCACTTGGAAGGGGGGCCCAAAATGCTGTATTTGTTTTATTATTTTCCCAAACCTAATTAATTAAGACGCCCAAGTGCAAATTCTTACCTCGGGCACAGGAATGACTAGTTATGGCACTGTATATATATATATATATATATATATATATATATATATATATATATATATATATATATATATATATATATATATATATATATATATATTATATATACAGGGTGTCCGGGTAAAAGTATCTAAAAGTTATGGATTATTTTTACAGAACTATCCATTAGAATTTTAAAAAGATTATTTAAATAGAAAGAACATCTAACCAAGTTTCAATATCAATAGATATTAAAACATTTTGCAGCACGACAAACGTCTAAACGGTAATCCATTTCTCTTCAAGTGTTTCGTAGCATATCAGGGGTTATTAGGGTATAAACAAAAAAAAATTGTGTATAAACAAAAAATTTTGTGTATAAACAAAAAATTGAAACTGTGGATGAGTTGAAGAAGTGTATCATTCAAGTCATTGGTCTAATATCTTGGAGGGTCTAATAACTTGGAGAGTAATTCCTCACTTGGAGAGAAGTGATTTACCATTTAGACATTTGTTGTGCTACAAAAGGTGCCCACATCGAAAACCATTGATATTAAAACTTGATGAGATGTTCTTTCTATTTAAATAATTTTTTTTAAAATTATAATGGGTAGTTCCGAAAAATAAGCCATAACTTTTGGACACTTTTAGCCAGGACATCCTGTATATATAATATATTGGTATACTAGGAAAAGTTTTCGATAAGTTTAACATATGATGAAGAAGACTAGGAAGCGGCATTACACATTATATTAAATACAATCTTTAAAATACAATTCAAAATAAAGTACACAGTTACGCTAGGCTGTGAAATTTTTGCAGATCTTCATAAGGATTTCGGAGTGACTTGTATGGGACTTCAATGCGATTTCAATGTATGTGATATCAGTTCAACATCACCTTTTGATCACGGTGCTATTAGGAAAATTTGAATGCATTTTTATAAATATAAAAAATGTTTCAAAGGGTTCATATCTTTTATATGGAGAGAGTATAAATAAGGGGTTCGATATCATTGATTCGATCCATGGTTAAACTATTTTACCCTCGAAAAGTGAAGAGGAAATATTACGCTTACAGTTGTGTTATACTACTTTCAGTCGCCCTTAGATTTCACTATCCTATGCGAATCTGACGATACCAGCGGAAGCCATTAACCGAATTCTCCAAGTTTCCACTATACTTACCCCCAATCTCATTACAAAGGCTGCATAATTATTATTAATCTGCGATGTGATTATTAAAACAATAAAATGCCTCGAACAACAAAAGACATCCGTCTTAAAAGCCCAGCAGCTTTTTGGCCGCGTATCTTAGTGGGCGGCTGTTACACAACGAGCGAGCATTTATCCGGCATTGTTAAACTGGTGATGATAGCGGAGGTGCTTAGCTTAATAGACATTGCGTCATAACATTTTGTTGTGCTGTTACGCATGACGTTGCTAATGGTCCAGTGGGGCCACGATGGACCTGATTTCAAATCCATATGTAGGTCCCCGTCAAACTTTTCGATATCACCGCTGATCTGGAACGATTTGACGTTTTCGTAAATAGCTCAAAACCGAAGATAAATGTATCAGACGTGAGGTAGTCATCCATGTTTCTGATGGCATGCTCACTGCGTATTGGAATCAATTTTGATGAATGTATTTTTATAAAACTGGTTGCTTGTATATCAGGAATAGTATTTACCCGTTATTTAATGTTTGTTGAGAGCGACTGATGGATTCTTTTCTCTTAATAAGTTAGTAAATACTAAAATTAATCTATGTTTTAGACGGCATCTTTAATTCTTATTTGACTCAATATTAATATGACTCAAAGTATACATTATGACTCAAAGTAAACTTACAAAAAACACGTTTAATCGGTTGTTTTATTTCGCAGATTACTTTATCGTATTATTCTCTACTTGTGATGAGCAGTTTTACGATTTTTTCCCTCTCAATACTAGCAATAAATACCCGACATTTTTTTATACCGAATTTGACGTTTTCGTTTCTTTTTATTACAAATTTCATTTATGTTAATAAATATTTGTGCAATTTTTAAATAAAACATTGAAAAGTTATGGGTGCGTATTATAGTCGAATTTTAATTTTTCCCGAAAATTTCGTGCAAAATCAAGCATGCGTATTATACTCGGGTGCGTATTATAGTCCAGGTTTTACGGTACTCATTTAGTTTTTAAAAGAATTTAAAAAGTTATTAGTTAGTATTTAAAAGAAAAGAAGGTTAATGGGAACTCTATCAATAGCGTGTTAGATCGATGCAATAATGTTTTTATTGTGAGATACATATGATGTTAGATACCAACACGGTTGCCTCCAGAAAATTCGAATAGGTTTTCGAAATAATTTCATTGATACTATTTAAAACTGAATAATTCATTAAGCTTCCGAATTATCTAATGGTTTTCTTCGCACATCAAGGGTATTTATTATCACAAAAAAATTGGAGTTCCAAGGATTTCAAAGCTACATTTTTCATGTCTGACATCAGAAAAAATAATAGAAATAAACTAAGCACATAGAAATACAGAAATAAACTATAAATGCGAATGTTTCTTTCGAATAATCGTTCCTTTAGTTTCATTTGAATCAAGATTTGAATTTTTTAATTTAATACAAATTTCTTTAGTATAATTTAATTTGAATAATAATTTTTTTTCAAAACTTCAAGTGATTGCTTCTAAAAGTAATTTGTTTATTAAATATACTCTTCCTCAATTTGATAACACAAATATGATATTTTAATAAATAAATAATTACTTAAAAAAGTAAACTTGATTTTAAGTAATAAATTAAAATTGCATGGGGTAGATTTTATTTTTCCTACTTAAGGTGACACGTTAAATATGTAATTAAAATTGATGAATATTTAATTTTTTAGAAAAAATTTAACACCCATAAAATAATATTACAGATACGAAGAGGAATTTTTTTTATAAAAAAGAGTTATTGTTTGAAAGGGTGACCTAAAAACATAAATGCATTTAACAATTCCATACTGAGTAAAACACTGGCAGATGCAAAACATATTGTCACTCTGTACTGTTTCATGCTTTTAAAAATCTTTACAATTACGTTTTCCCAAATTAAGTTTTAGCATATATAATAATATAACAAAAGTATTTACATTGTTGTACTAGATAAAATTTACCACTGAGAAAAAAAAAGATAAATTTGGTAGAACTTTAAAAAGATTGTAGTGGAGGGATATGCCATTACATGGGATACCGCGAGGTTTAAATGGGTTCAAATTAAATGTTCGGTTAAATCTGCTGTGTACTAACCAATTGGATTCGCTCACCTCAATGTTAACCTACAGAGAAAATTAATCCAAGGATTGCCGACTTGGATTGAAAGATTTTTTAAAAAAATTGTACGTCGTAATAGAGAACGAAATTTTACACCTTGGGGCATTTTTCGTTTTTTTTGAAAAAAATGCAAATAATGTTTTAAAATTTAAATTATTTTGGGGGAAAATCTGGATTAGTGCATTTTAAACTCTCCTAAATTCCTTTTGTGAACGAAATTTATAAAATGAATTCTGTTCAAAGGTGCAGAAAAGTTCAGGCTTTCTGAAAATACCATTTTTATTTGATTATCAGCATTTATGTAGTTGTAAATAGTAGACGCATTTTCTCCATAGGTTAACACTGAGATGAGGGAATAGGGTTAGCACACAGCAGCCTTAAAGTTTGTAATTTAAATAAAGTAACAGCTAAAATTTCTTGTAGGGAAATATACAACTAGTCTCACGATTGATAAGACTTTAAATTTTCATCAATCAACGCGTATTTCAGTCCAAGCATCTCAACTGTAAAATCCTTTTTGATAACACGTTCTCCTTTCCTTCGATTTATTTATTTGTTTACGGAGGAGGAGGGGGAGAAATGGAGTTCTTCGACACGTGCTCGATCAAAAAATCAGAATCAGGACGTGATTGAGACTTATCGCGGTCGCTTTTTGAAAAAAAAACTTTCCCTTACGAAAGAAAGCCTCTCTATGAAATACATTTTCTCCCTCCTCTAACACGCTTGTCCCACACTCTCGGACTTTCCACTCCAGCCAACCTATTAGAGTCAAGAAACATTCAAATTCTCCGACATCCGCATTCACTTCTCCGGGATCTCTGGAGAACAGCATACCGGCTAGGAAACAGCACTTCTCTCGATCCACGCCGTTCGAAGAGACGACTGGAGATGAGAGAGAGAAGAGAAAGAGGGTGGGGGGAAACAAAAAGTGGCAAACACTTGAAAAAAGCGACGTCCACAATGGGAGCACACTCGATCACAAGTTCTGTGAATGTGCGATTCCTAAAAATAGGAAGCCACTCTGACGTCACAGGTGGCCCTAAAGAAGAGATTGGGGTCACAAGGATGTCTTCGAGACAGACAGACTCCCGAGCGATATTTCCCTGAAAAGGCGCCAAAGTTTTTTTTTTTTCCTAATTCGGAAACACTTTTTTTTTTCTAGCGGTGAAGACCGTTTCACGGGGCAATTGCCCTGGGCCCTGTTCTTTTGGGTTTTTTTTACGAAAGGGGAGACTGCTTTAAGGTAAAAATTATCGTTCTTAAAACGATAATTTTTTTTCTTCGTATTATTTATTCAAATTCCCAGCGAAAAACATAAAGCATTTTTGAACAAAATAAATGTATGTAAAGGATAAATTCCAGTGTCATCAATTTTCAAAAAGATAGAGGGTATTATATATGAGGAAAGGTATTCAAAATGAGACTCATACCAGGTCCAGCAATAGCCAGGTCCGGCAATTTTTTTTTCCCGAAAGTGGAGACTGTTTCAAGGTAAAATGATCGTACTCAAAACGATAGTTTTTTTCTCTGTATTATTTATTCAAATTGCAGTGAAAAACATTTAGCATTTTTGAGGAAAATATATGTATGTGAGGGTAAATTCCAGCGTCATCAATCTCAAAATATAGATGGGTATTATATGTGAGGAAATGTATTCAAATGAGACACATACCACGTCCGGCAATTTCCAGGCCCGACAATTTTTTCCGAAAGAGGAGACCCGCTTTAAAGTAAAAATTATCGTTCTCAAAACGATATTTTTTTTCTCAGTATTATTTATTTAAATTCCCAGTGAAAAGCATGTAGCATTTTTGAGAAAAATAATTGTATGTGAAGGATAAATTCCACTATCATCAATCTCAAAAAGATAGATGGGTATTATATGTGAGAAAATGTATTCAAAATGAGACACATACCAGGTCCGGCAATAGCAAGTCCGGCAATAGCGAGGTCCGGCAATAGCAAGTCCGGCAATAGCGAGGTCCGGCAATTTTTAATTTCCGAAAGGGGAGACTGCTTTAAGGTAAAAATTATCGTTCTCAAAACGATAATTTTTTTTCTCTGTTATATTTGAATTCCCAATGAAATTTCTTCTTATTTGAATCTTCTTATTTGAATTCCCAATGAAAAACATTTGTATGTGAATGTATAATAAATGTATGTGAAGGGTAAATTCCAGTGTCGACAAACTCAAACAGAAAGGTGGGCATTATATATGAGGAAAGGTACAGGTGCCATTGCACCACATACATGAGACATAAGAATACATACAAAAAAATCTATGTTAGGAATGGAAAAAAAAACTTAATTGCTCTAATTAACAATTCGAATCTATAAATCATATTCAGTTTTCTCTCTCCTGTCAAAGTAAGAGAACGCCTATGTAGTAAGCGAGGGAAGCCAAATGGATTTTACATGCCTTGGTTTACTGCGTAGTCGTTAATTATAGTTAATTAATTAAGATCTTCCCATCTCCTGACTTGTTTTACTAGTTTGTGCACAAAGGCTCCTATACAGCGTCTGTAGGCTCGAACGTGATTTAGGCATAAAGCGCATAAACAAGCTCTTTCCTGTAGAAGAACTCCTTTCGCTATTTAAGTCCTTATCGTTAAAAGCTACTGACATACAAAAACTCCGGAGCTAGCTAAAGCATGGTTAAAGTGGGCCGATTCCTAGCAGTCTCCACAACACTTTTGTTGAGCGGCGAGATTATTGTAATAATGAATTTTCAAACGCGTGGGCGACGATGCAAATTTCACTTCACGAGACAAATTCACCAAATATCCCGAAATGTCTTCATTTGATGACCCCTGGTGGCGATCCGAGAGTTTTATGTTTTCCAGTGAAATTGCCACGGAGGCGTATAGAAAAAGAACCGGTCACTGACACGATTAAATACCTTTGGAAGTTAATAAGGGAGGATCAGCACTAAGAAGTTGCGAGGAACTGAAAGTGTAGGTGAGGAATTTCAGGGCCGGTCGGCTTATTACACCCGGTTATAGGTCTGTTTGTCGGGGAATCTGCATAAGTGCTTTCAATTAATGCCTTATTTAGTAACCGTTGGAATGCGAAAACGTTTCTCGAAGCCTGGGAATAAAGAAGACTTTGTCTACAAGGATATTTCTAATGTGATCATTCATTATGGATGTATTAGGGGGGACATATTATATGGGAAACTTCTCCTTATTTGAATACTCGTAAGAAAGTATGAGGAAGTTAGGATTATTAATACGAGATTCCAGATGTTTTAGGATTCCAGATATGTATAGGAAGTCTGTTAGCCAGTCTGCGGCTCTTTTTTTCTGTTTCAAAAACTCCTCAGTGTTAGTCAAATTTAGGTATAAAAAACCTGCCATGTTATTGAAACTAAGGTAAAAGTTAGGCAATGACTGAAAAGTTAGTTTCGCTAAGTCGTATTCAAAAAAGAAGAAAAAAAGAGGGTAATATGTTTTAAATTCTGATAACTCGCAAAATATTTCGTGCTGAATGGTACGGAATCGTTTACATTATTCAACACACCTTAAAAATGTTCAGCTCCTCAGAAATTTTGTTGAATATCAGATATTCGTACGCTCGTTCCAAAAACGAAAATTTTGGCATTGCGTTAAGACATTTATTTTGAAAATCCATGAAATCTTAACTCACTTGTGAGCTTTAAAAATTTACAATCTTTTAAATTCCATTTGTATAAAATTTTAAATTAAGAACTCCGGTTATGGAAGGTTTGAGAGGAAAAATTTTTACTTAATTACAAACATTTTGAAATGATTTTCCACTCACATGTTATTTTATCGTTATGTTTGTTGTTTGCTTGTTTAGGATTTTATTCCTTCGTATGTTTAAATGAAGAATTTGTTCCTATTTACATGGCTAGCATAATAACTGAAGATTTATTTATAAATGTTAAATTCGTACGATTACTAATTCAAAGATTTTAATTTAGTTAGGGTAGTGATTCTCGACTGGCGTGCAGCGGCAATTTTGGGTGTTGTAAGTTCGGCCAGCGTTGCTGCAAGAATTTTTTGGAAAACAAAAATATATTACTAGAGATCACTTAAAATAAATATTAAGTTGAATTAATTACTCTCACACCTGACGGTTTGTGACACAAATCGGTGCACTTGTACCAGGGGAAGAATTTATTACTCTCAAACCCCACAACTGTTAGGCCTGAAAACAAACATTTGTGCTCTAAGCTTTAATCGCAAGTCTCACATTAATGTAACAAAGCTCTTTCAGTGATTTTCATTGTAATAGTGTACCGAATCCCATGGCTATTTTTGAAACGGTATTAATATATTCTATTCTACAGTTTGTCACTTATATCTCTAAATAAATTAATAAAATCAGCATTGGATTCAATATTTATCCAAGCTTAAAATGTCGATGATATATATTCCACTTTGATTTAATTTGTAAATTTTTTTCATAAACCAAAATTCTGACAAGGGTGCTCCGAGTTTTAATCTCATCCCTAAGGGTGCCGCAAACGTAAAAAAGGTTGGGAATCTCTGATCTAAAGTTCATAAAACAGTGGGAGACACAATATTAAGTAAGCTGTTCTGAATACAGACTGGAGAAACTTATTATATATGCATCTTATGACGCTGTGACATATCCGGATTCAAACTAGAATGAAGCCTTTATAGAGGTAACAATTATAGATTATTAATTGACATATAATTTTTACATTCTTAAGATACACCAGAAATGCTACCGAATGCTTGCTAAATAAGACTCTCTGATATGAAAACAATAGAAATAAATAGGCAGTTCCCAGACACAAAAATAATTTAATTTTAAAACATATTTTCAGGACAAATGTTACAGCATAGGCACGTGAATCATCAGGGGGCATATATCGAAGTAGTTAAGAAAACATTTCACTACAACTATTTTCTATTTCCTCGAATAATGCAAATAGTTTAAGCTCATAGAAATGGCATATTAAATTTACTGCACAATGAGAATTTTATTTCATCTTTTTAAGAGTATAAGGAAAATTATCAGCCTCATTATGATCCCATACTCTCACATTTTGTGACATATTCGGTCCAAAAACCATAATGACGGTTTATAGAGATAACTATTACCTGGTTATTAATTCACAGATAATTTGTACAAATCTTGAGGAACATCAGAAATGCTGCCGAATGCTTAAGACATAATAAAATATTCGCACGAAGTATGCATAAACTTGCAAAATAAACTATCTGAATATGAAAAGTGTAGAAAAAAATAAGCAGATCACAGACACAAGATGAATCCGTATGTAGGATTTAAACTTTGCTTTATTTTAATGTGTGAATAATTTGCAATTCATGTTAATAGTTCAAATTTTTTAACACCCCCCAAAAGCAAAATTTCTGCTCAAAATATATACAAGTTTTTTTTAGCATGGCATAATTTACAGACAGTAATGGTTAAAAGAGAACAAGAAAGCATGGGACCGACAAAAAATATAAAAAATAATGCAGAGGCGAAGCGAGTTCGCCTCGAGGCAGCTGCAAATGAGCCTTTTTCTAATCATGTCTGCATATTCATTTGCAGGAATACTCCACTTCATTACCAGTCAATTATGAAAGGATATGAGTGACATTCGAAAAGTGCTTTTATAATAATTTATGCATGGAAAAAAAGACATATATATAATATCCAATTGAGTCAGATATTTTACTAGTACATGCTGCTAAATCTAATACACAGATTAATTGAGGAAATTACATCAGTATTAAAACCGAATAGATTAATTTTTGAAATAATGAAAACAAATGATGGCTATCATAAAAAAAAGGGAAGAAAATGCTCCTGGCAGGTACCCAGAACAGAGTTTGTTAAACTCGGGTAACGTGTTACCAAATCATATTTATTTTATAGCCTACGATTCGGGTTAGGTACGAAATGACAATATTTTAGGTTTTCGCTCACTTTTGATGAATGCTGGTAGAAAATCAGGTCGTCTGTTGGTCTTCCCGACAAAAAATAATAAATAAATAAATAATAAAAATGATAAATAAAAATAAATAAATAAAATTAAATAAATAAATATGAAAAAATCAATCAATAAAAATAAATGAATAAAATATAAAATAATAAATTAAATAAAATAATAAATAAGTTAATAAAATAAATAAATTCAGATTTGTTAGCAATCACCCCCAAAAGTAATCATAACGCCAAAGGTAACTAATTGGAACTATAGCCATTTCCCACCATATTTACAGTGAGTTTCACCACTTTGGCAAAACAGCCGTGAGATGGCCGACTGGCTAGAAGCGCTGGTATGCGGTACCAGAGTCGTGGGACCGAGTCCCACTGGTGGCATGGATGTTTGTAGTTGTTCGGAATCGGGCTTTAAGCATTAAGCGCCGGTCGACTTAGCCCTAGTGTAACAAATATGACCGCAGTGTTTTAAACAAACCAACCAGTTACGACAAAAGATGGTTTCATTTCAAGTGTCATTGCAGCCACATATTGGCGGAAAGTGGATTCAGTTACATTTTTAAAATTAAACAGCATGAAAAATATAGCATATTTTATATTTATGCATATTTTACAGTATACTTACCGCATAGAAAATAAAGAGGCTCTTGGAAGTAATAAAGTTGTTGACAATACGTAACTATACATCGCATTCCGTAAGGAAAAAAATCATTAAAAAGTAACCATAGTTTTCAAGTTACGACACTCGCAAAAAATTTATCATTTTTAGAAATGCCTCAGTACCTTTTTCACTAAGAACTAAGACAAAGCAATGGGTAGACAAAGCAATGGACGTCTTGCGGACAGACCACTCTGCTGTAAACGGCGTCGAATTGTACGCGCAGACACGGGATGATGCGTTACAGACTGCCATGTGCTTTGCTATGGTTCGTGATGTGACTGAGCGATCCGTCCACTCTGCACATGCGCACAATTTGCCTGTCATCACGTGAAGTGGTGAGCTGAGGTGGATGCGATCGAACACGCCGGTCCGTCGTACCCTCCTGCATCCATCGATCACATTCCGCATTACAGTTGTTTGGTTTCGTCCAACACGACTACCGATTTCCCTGAAAGATAATCCACAATCTCGGTAGGCCACTATCCTTCCTCTGTCGAACTCGGATACTTGATCAAAAGATGTCGCTGTTTTCGACGAGCATAATTGATCGTTTTTTTTGAAAAAACCACAAGAAAAACACAATTGCCGAACTTGAAATCGTCGAAATCTCCAGCCTAAAATAGCGCTTTGAAGTGGCGCCACAGGCGCGCGTGATGTGTGTCTGCGCTGAAATTCTAATCATTTGCATATCTCACCTACACTAATGCATGTTGTAAATTTCATGTTATTTGCATGTTTCCTTCAGGGTGTTGCATTTACAGTGGCCAGCAGTGTATTTGCTCCTTTTAAAAAGTTTTGCAGGTAAGCTGAAAATTCTCTTCCGTGTAGCTTTCAGTTCTAGCTTAAAATTTTCACGGGTAAATTGATTTATAATTTCCGGTACTGTGATGCTATAGTATTAAATCCTGAATCCCACCGTTGGGGGTCCCACCGGGCCGGCCTCTGTTGCTATATCGGGCCCCATCCGGTGCAATGAGTATTAAATCCTGGCTGAATATCTATTTTCCTCATTACAAAAAAAATCTACCTTATAAATGCATAAGTTTACTTTAAAGTATTTGCGTCATCTGTCCTCATGACTCCTGATTACGTTTCGATGCAATTATTTTAAATCATAGCTCGAGAAATCATACTCTCTTACAGAAGGTTGTTTTTCCGCCGAAATTGTTTTAAATAATTACAGGAATAGATTAACTACACACATATTCCTTCAAGTATTCGAAATGTTTAAAATGTTTAAGGGTAGGGAATCCCTTAGGGGCAATTATTTTAAGTCATAGATCGAAAATCATACTCTCTTACAGAAGTTTGTTTTTCCACCGAAATTGTTTTAAATAATTCAGGATAAAATATACTCCAATACATATTCCTTCAAGTATTTGAAATTTTTAAATGTTTAAGGGTAGGGAACCCCTTAGGGGCAATTATTTTAAGTCATAGATCGAAAATCATACTCTCTTACAGAAGTTTGTTTGTTTTTCCGCCGAAATTGTTTTAAATAATTCAGGAACAGATAAACTCCAACACATATTCCTTCAAGTATTCGAATTTTTAAATGTTTAAGGGTACGAACCCCATAGGGGTACCCCACTAGGAAAAATACCACCACAGACCGAAATAAAATTATTAACAAAAAAAGCGATAAAAGAATGAAAGACATTCTACTAAGAGCGCACAGCGTTAAATCAACCCGAATTGACACGTTACGACAAATGTGTGCAATCACTTCCTTTACCTGCGTTTTTCAAATCCTCCCCCGTTCCGCGCCAGCTTTCCCCGTGCCGAACTACTTCCCCCCCAAAAACTGTGGGGCCCTGTAGCTAGCACACGCATGGTGTCAGGTATCTCGGATGGCTTAGCGGGGCAGTAACCCACTTACCGTTGACCCCGGATCACCCTCCTCTCTCTCTCCCCAACAGATAGTTATGGATCCGCATTCTAACTCGCGAAAAAGTGACAAAAATGAATCATCTGTATACTAATAGCTCTCACACAAACGGCTTTCAGTTACGCTGGTCTGGATAACTGTTGCCACATACGGGAGTGTAAATTATGAAATAAAAAAGACGGGGATATTGTTTTGATGTCAAATTTTAAGGATACAGCTGGATTTTTTTTTCTTATTCGGTAGTTTGGTTACAGAGTGATGACCGGAAAATCTAGTTAGGGTTTCGAAATTCTTTCTAATTTATCTGATCATGAACACGTTAGAGAATGAGTGTATTCTTACTCGCCTGCCATTTGTCATTTGATTCTTTTCCGTTGTTTGAACACGTGGAATTGCTTTTCGTAGCATCCAGGGATCGTAAAAAGCGAAGAAAACCGTTGTAAAAGAGATGAAATGTTACATGGCTTATAAAATAAGAAATGTGATATATGTTCATAAAAACGTGTCTCTTTAAAACTTTATCATAAAGTGTAAAGTAGTTTTTAAGAAAGGCAAATAAATTTAGCTCTTAACTTTTATAGCCGCCAGGTTAACACGCTGGAAAATTTCCAATAGTGTATAACCAAACCTTTTAGATTATGCGGTCATATTTATGAGCACATTGGAAGGGATCAACTCAGAATTTAAAGTTCACCATAAATCACGAAAAAATCAAACTGTAATCACCATATCCCTTTATAATTTTTTTTTTAGCACAGTGTTATACCAACTAGACTATTCCCGTGATTCAAGACACTGATTTTTCAAATTCCATTCCTCACATTTTTCTTCATTTCTACTTGAGATCAACGACACTGGACATTTTTTTCCCAACTTATATATATATTTTCCTGATCTATAATTTTTTCGATTAAGAATATTGCATCCTAACAGTCTATTATCTTTTTCCCAACAGCGGGCTCCACTAATACGACATTCTGGAATGGCATTCGAATCTGAATCTCCAAACTTAGAGTTCGGTATTCTAGCGACTGTATTATCCCACCGATGCATCATTGGTTCCTATCATAGCGATAATAGGAACAGTCCTTTTTTTAATTCCATTATCTCAAGGATAAGGGAGCTAATTTTAAGGCTATGGTTGTTTAATGTTTACGTTTATATAATTTAATACAATGAGGAACAATTTATTCCGAAACGATAATTAAAATTTTTATGTAAAGTTTCATATTTTTTAGCCAACTTGATCCACAGCTGTTAAAATCTCAAACAATGTATGCTGAAATATTAAAGATTCATATTTTTATTAAGGCTGTGATCACGAACGGACAAGTACATGGAGTATATATATATACACACACCTTTTTCGAGGATAGTGTCTGTCTAGAAAAGTCTTTTCTCTATACGTTCAAAAACAGACCATAAAACGTACGATAAAGAAAAAAAAATCAGGTTGTCTCTTCTAACGAAACCACCGCGGGTTATTAACGTAGGATTACTTATCGTTGCTTACCTCTTTTGTATGTATATATGTGTCATGTATATATGTATCTGTATATATGTACGTATATATATATATATGTGTGTGTGTGTGTGTGTGTGTGTGTGTGTGTCAGTCACGCATTTTGGTACTTTTCTGTTTAACTGTTTAATGCTTGCCCAAGCGATACAGACTGGGTTTGGCGCGCTGCCAAAATTATAACTCGCGACGACGCTGAAATTTGCTTTCCGGAGGACCGTTATGGAGGAACGTAATCCTACGTTAAAAAATTCCTGGTATGCCGTTATACGTTTTAAAAGTTTCAATTTAGGTAAGAGAAACCAAGCAGAGTTTCCATATATAGCGTGAGTTCTTCCTTTGCTGATTGATACAAGAAAATTTGATGAATCGCGTAATTTTCATTGATACAGAATCCCTCTCAAACAAACCGTCACGCGCAGTTTTCTTTTATGTACACGCAACTCTGAAATCATGCTGTGCAGAGGAGACGACATTCGCTATTCAAGGTTACGATTTTGTCTTTCATTCAAAATAGAGAACACAGTCACTAATATCTCATCCATAATTTTGATGACAGATAGCGTGAAGAAAGAGAGAGAAAAAAATTAACTTCTTTGGCGATGACCTTAGTCCAGACCACTTGGGGGGAGTTAAACACACAGCACTTAAAAAGGCATAGAAAAAAGAAATTTGGAGAGAAATTGCAGTGTTAACAGATCAACGGTTATAATTTATCGTTCGAAGTAGCGAAAATGAGGAATTCTCTGAGAGAGTTGTGTTATAAGTAGCGTTCATTGCCATTATAATTAAGCTGATAGTAGAAGGAGAGCGTATTATACGGTGCCTTCGGCTGTCAGGGTACTGCGTTCTGCATAACCTGGTCTTTTTTTTAAATTTTCTTTTTTTTAAAAATTATTTAACAGCATATATTTAAATGCTCATTCGGAAAGTAAAAAAAAAAAAATTGATGATCCTTCACATTCGGAGAAAATAATACAAAATTTGAGTGCGACGATATGACATTACTCTAATTACTTTTCATTTATTATCAAAGCCTAAAATATAATAATAATCAGTTGTAGTGAAACAGGATTCTATAACTAATTTACGGATTTCTTATTTAATACAATTAGTTTTGAAAATAATGAACTATGAAAGAAAGAACAGAAGTAAAACGCAAAGAAAAATAAGTTTGATGAATTTCACTTTTATTTTTAAATAGCTGAATACCCGTGCTTCGCTACGGAGTACATTCAAATTAAATACAACGGTCAATGTATGCAATTAATGCCAATATATATATATATTTATTTATAAAAAAAATCGTAACGGATATTTTTGCAGACAAAATAATGTAGAAGAAAATATTCAAATTAAATACAACGGACAATGTATGCAATTAATTTGTATGTTTAATATCCATAAAACATACTATTTTGAATCAAATTCTTAAAAAATTTCCATCTCAACCAGTCTAGGACATAAATTTTATCTTTTACCGTATTTTAATATTTTTTGTCAATTTATTTCGTTGTTATGCACTTGACGCAAAACTAATTTAAAGTATCACAAAAAGAAAAGAAACCACGTGATCAGCATTTAATAAATTAAATTCTAAAGATTAATCTTTAAAATTCACCAAAAATCAGAAAATGGAGGTAAAGATTCGAAAAAGATTTCATTTTGAAGAAATTTTTATGATCTTTCTCGTGATATAAATTTTATAACACTCAGATTATAAAATTTTAAATGCAAACTTAAAAAAGGTTACAAAAACAGCTTAAAAATTTAATTTAAAAAAAACCTAAGAAGAATTTTTCAAAAATCTTACTTAGTGCACCCCTACACTATAAGGAAAATCGCCATGCAAAATTCAGCCCTTTAGGTCCAGCGGTTTTGGTCTGTGCGTTATCTGTCTGTCAGTCAGTCAGTCACTGAACAATTTTATATGTATGGATGATTGTGGACTTTGCCACGGTAAATTTAGTGAGCATTTTCATTAGTGGAAATTTCTTGTTAAAAAAGCATAAAGTAAATTCGTGTAATAAAAGGTCTATGTAAAACAAAATATTTCCATGGTAACTTGAAGTTAACGGATGAAGAACTGAAACAAAATATTTCCTCCCGTGAAAGTTTAAAGGGCTGATAAATACTTGAGCTACAATACAAAGCGATGTGAATACAGAGGTTATTTCTTTCCGATAGCTGAAATTCTTGCTTGAAAAATCAGAGAGAAATGCTACATCTCGAAGTTCAATTTATTGTTTATTTCAGTGATCAGAAAGGTGAAAAATATCAGGGGGGAGTGAAGAAATGTCTGCATTTGAGAATAACCTATATTTTAGTTTTTACAAAGTAACGATACCTTATTTGTTCTAGATCATTTAGCCCGTCTGCACACGGAGCAACTCAAAAGAAACTGATAACTGACTCGAATCACAAACCAGTCCGTGTTGAGTCGTAACCTATGTAATTGAATGGAGCCACGCACACGGCGCAACTGGTTACAAACCCGTCGACGGGTTTGTAACCAGTTGCGCCGTGTGCGTGGCTCCATTCAATTACATAGGTTACGACTCAACACGGACTGGTTTGTGATTCGAGTCAGTTATCAGTTTCTTTTGAGTTGCCCCGTGTGCAGACGGCATTAGAGTTTAGCAGTGTATAAGAATAAAACATACAGAACTGTCATACATATATTAATTACACACATTATATATATATATATATATATATATATATATATATATATATATAATTAAACACACAAACACAAATTACACACACACATATTTTATATATATAATAATGGATTTTTACCGACCCGAGGACACCAGAAGTCGTTGAAACCAGTTTTAACTATAGAATAGCATTTATGGAAAAGTGGAAATTAATACATAACGCATTGGGGTTCGGTTTACAACTGATATATAATTTACGAATTCATATTTCAAATCCTCTTGTTCAACTTTACTACGCATATGCTTGTATAATTCGAGATGGATAATTTATGATTCTAATGATGCTTTTGGCATACATAACATTTCTCGTTTGCCATCCTTGGTTGAAAATGCAGGAATTTATTCAGGCCCAGATTTCCGCATGGGCAAAAGGGGCACTTGCCCAGGGCCCCCAAAATTATGTGGCCTCTAATTAAGTATTAAGTTGTACATATTTTTGAAAATTTGGTTTTTGGTTAATACAGTAAATGGGAGCAGTGGCAGATACAGAAAAAAATCCTGGGTGGGGGTACAGTGCACCCACTATAGTGAAAGGAAAGTTACATCTGTAAACGTTTATTTTATTTATTTATTCTCTTTTTTTTGGGGGGGGGGGTAGTAATAATTTCAGACTGTGATCTATTTTGAATTTTAAGAGAAAATTTCATTAATTTATTTATTAACATTAAAAAGTAAATTAATAAATTAACACTTATTATTTTTTTCTTCAAATTTTTGACTTGGTCGAAATGGACTTGGTCGTCTTGGTTTGACCTGGGTGAGTGTCCCACATGTTCACGTGGAAATCTGGTCCTGTGGGGGGGGGGGTGAGCAGGCATGTGCCCCCCTGTGGATCTGTCCTTGGAGAGACCCCCAAAGTCTGCTTTGCCCAGGGCCCCATTGGGTCAAAGTCGGGCCCTGAATTTATTTGGTGTAAAAATTCAAGGGCAAGCAACATACAGTTGAGCTTTCCAGAAACTGTCCAAATGCAGAAATTCAGGTACTGTTCAAATGCAGATATCTGTAAGTAATGCTGAGAAATGAACTTAAGCACAAAATGGAGTTTCAACATGTCGACCAAAAAATTTGAGGTATGAGTCAAAAGTCGGTTGGTTGAAATGGGTAAAAATGGATTGAAATGGGTTGGTGAAAATGGTAAGTTGGTCGAGAGCTCAGCGTTCCTTTTTTCACCTACAAGAGGGCAGTTAGACCGGAGACAACAGTTATAACTTAGCGGCTACAAACATTCATGCTGGAATTCGAACCCACACACTCTGTTGACTTTTACATCATAAATCACTCTGAAAATTATCATAGCATTTCCCTGCGATGAAATGAATGGTAGAGTAATAAGTCTGTGCTTAAAATATCCACATTTTTTCTCAAAGAAATATATCTAAAACTTTTTTTGCGAGATGATTCATCGAGATAAATAAAAAGATGCACGACTTGCTCATTAAAAATCTAAGATTTCATTTCATTATATCTTATCAAATGTTATCGCGGGTTGTCAGAAAATTTAATGGTACTTATTTATGAATGATAGATTAGTTGCTAAATCGTGTCGCGGAGTGCTAAACTAATAGATTCCTCGAATGCCGCAGTAAATCTATTTTTACAGATACATCACTTCTTTCGAGATCTAAAATGATCTCTATCGGCAGGCTGTTTATTCCAGAAGCTTACATCTATTGACAGCCAAACCAATCATAATCAATCACTTCTAGGGCATTTTTCAAATTTGGTTTAGGAGAAATCACCTTAATTGCACCCAGAAATAATACTTTATCCCGTCCTCAATTACATGCAAAACGAATTATTGTTCTTTATTGTTTCCCACAAAAAAATGTTTCCGAGGATATTAGCTACTTCCATCATTCTTTATCTGCACTTGCAGCCGACATATTTCCATAATTTTCCGACATTCTGTTTTATTTGGCATGCGTGACTGGTGTGAGATATGCGAATAAACCATCAAAATTACAAAACAGAGAATTCTAGGTGATGGCATGATTGCATTAAAACAATAAATCAGCAATTTTAACAGCTTGACAGTTTTGTTTTGATTGGGTTGATACCGGTTAATGCGTTTATGATTCTGTGCAGATGGAATAACATTTAATGGTTTATGAGCATAACACAGGTTGTGTAGTAGCGTCATAAAAACAATAAAAATATTCACAGACATTTAAGGAGTCATAAGACTCTTAAAATGTCAGTAAGTGAAAAAAATTACATAAAATTTAACATTTTATATCTCTCTATATATATTTCATCTAAATGTTTACATTTTATAGCTCTATGATTTGTCTTTTTTAGAAAAGATTTTTGAAGGCATACCATTAAGAAATATTTTTATACACAAAGTCGAAATAGAGCCTTTTTGTCAGTGAAAATTTTGATAATTACAGCTTGCGTAACAACATTATTTCCAAAATAATTGACCAAAAAATTTTGGTATATAAATGCACTTTATAATTATGTTATTAACCCCTAGCTAAATTATTACGTTTTAAAGCTTCTTTCTATTTTTTAATGTGTAGCTGTATTTAACTATCTCAAAATTGAAGCAAAAATTCTACAATTCGTTCCCTAGTAAAAACAATATATTGTACAAAATGGTGAAAATTTAGGTATGGGTATTAGATATTAATATGATATAATCCTCCTAAAAATTTCATGAAAAGATATTTCAGAAAATACCGTGTGTACAATGCTAAAAAATGTCATTTTGAGAAAAACGATTTTAAAAGTTTTTTTATATACAGATGTTTACATATTAGTCAAAACACATTTCTGGCCATAATTCCAGAAATAATAGGAATTTTTTCACGCGGTTTGATTTAAAATGTTAACAACATCTTCTAATTTAACATATCTTTTTTTTTTCAGAAAATCGATTTTTTTTTTCAAAAAGATTTCTTTTCAGAAAATCAATTTTTTTGAAGATTTTGAAGATTTTTTTGAAAATTTATGACCCTTTAAGGCTGCTGTGTACTAACTCTATTGGATTCGCTCACCTCAATGCTGACCTATGGAGAAAATGTGTCCAATGATCGCCGACTTGAATTAAAAATTAAAAATAAAAAAATTGTACTCCGTAATAGAGAAAGAAATTTTACATCTTGGCGCAGTTTTCGTTTAAAAAAACGTAAATAAAATTTGAAATTTAAATTATTCAGGAAAATATGGTATAATGTGTTTTAAACGGTCATCAATTCCTTTGGTGGAAAAAATTTATTAAATGAATCCTGTTGCAAGGTGTAGAAAAGTTCAAGCTATCTCAAAATACCATTTTTATTGGATTACCAGCATTTATGTAGCTGTCAGAGCGCGGTGGCCCAGTTGGCTAGAGAAGCGGGCCAGTGATCTGAACGTCCCTGGTTCGATGCTCGTCGCTACAAATCCACCGTCGTGTTCACTAATGGTGGCCGGGGGCACGTAAAATAAATCGTGTCTACAATGTCCTCCAAATTCTCAAATTTACATCTGGAGGTGCAGGGTCAAGTGTTCCGGTCTCGTCCCTTGACTCGGTTCAAAATTACGGGACCGATGTACTTCGAGGTCAAGTCAGACTTCAGTCCTAGTGGTACCTCGCCTTAAACTGAAGCTGCTTAAAACCCTTCACCAAGGACGTAGGATTTGAGGACCTAGGTCCTTTGGACGTAGTGTAGTTCCTACACCACGTCCTTTTCCTATCACTTTTGAGGGATTGGAAACAACAATAACAAGTAGCTGTCAATAGCAGACAAAATTTCTCCATTGGTTAACATTGAGGTGGGCGAATCCAATAGTGTTAGTGCACGGCAGCCTTAAGTTACTCTTGTGGAAATTGTGCGCACGAACAGCACAAGAGGGAAATACACTGCTGGCCACTGTAAATGCAACACCCTGAAGGAACCATGCAAATAACATGAAATTTACAACATGCATTAGCGGAGGGGAGATATGCAAATGATTAGAATTTCAGCGCAGACGCACATCACGCGCGCCTGTGGCGCCACTTCAAAGCGCTATTTAAGCCTTGGAGATTTCGACGATTTCAAGTTCGGCAATTGTATTTTTCTTGTGTTTTTTTAAAAAAAACGATCAATTATGCCTCGTCGAAAACAGCTATCATCTTTTGATCAAGTATCCGAGTTCGACAGAGGAAGGATAGTCGCCTACCGAGATTGTGGATTATGTTTCAGGGAAATCGGTAGTCGTGTTGGACGAAACCAAACAACTGTAATGCGGATATGTGATCGTTGGATGCAGGAGGGTACGACGGACCGGCGTGTTCGATCGCATCCACCTCAGCGCACCACTTCACGTGATGACAGGCAAATTGTGCGCATGGCAGTGACGGATCGCTCAGTCACATCACGAACCATAGCACAGCACATGCAGTCTGTAACGCATCATCCAGTGTCTGCGCGTACCATTCGACGCCGTTTACAGCAGAGTGGTCTGTCCGCAAGACGTCCATTGCTTTGTCTACCCTTGACGCAGAACCACAGACGTCTCCGCCGCCAATGGTGCGATGACAGAAGGATGTGGACGGCAGAATGGAATGAAATTGTCTTTACTGACGAATCACGCTTCTGTCTGCAACACCACGATGGTCGCATTCGAGTCTGGAGACACCGTGAAGAGAGGATGCTGAACAGCTGCGTTATGCACCGCCACACTGGTCCTGCACCGGGTATTATGGTATGGGGCGGTATTGGATATCACTCTCGCACACCTCTAGTACGCATTGCCGGTACTTTAAACAGCCAGCGCTACATCTCCGAGGTGTTGGAGCCAGTTGTCCTTCCTTACCTTCAGGGCTTGCCCACAGCCATATTTCAACAGGATAATGCGCAACCACACGTGGCACGCATTGTCCAACAGTTCTTCGTCAATCGCCAGATTGAATTGCTTCCCTGGCCGCCTCGCTCTCCGGATCTTTCGCCGATAGAAAACATGTGGTCCATGGTTGCTCTACGATTGACCCAGATTCCATCCCCAGCTACCACAGCAGATCAACTTTGGCAACGTGTGGAAGCTGCTTGGTCTGCTGTACTCCAAGAACTCATCCAAAGTCTCTTTGAATCAATGCCGAAGCGTGTGGCAGCGGTGATCTCCAACAATGGCGGCTACTCTGGCTACTGATTTTGGCAGGAACCACACTTCACAGAAGTCTATAAATTTAATCATTTGATACTTGATCAACATGTTATCTACAAAATAAATTTTGTTGTGATATCTCTTGTCTTTCTTGGTGTTGCAATTTGGGTGGCCAGCAGTGTATATATATATATATATATATATATATATATATATATATACACACAGTGAAACCCCGATTTTACGTTTTACTTGGGACCAGTGGTAAAAAACGTACGAAACGGGAAAACGTAAGATCGGGGTTAAAAAAATCTAAGCATATTATTCAAAAATTAACGTTTACCGGATGAACTATTGGAAAAATGTGTAATCTTTACTTGTTTTTTGCTTTTAGATACAATTTCAATTACAGCACGTGCTAACACTTTTTGTCTGCTAACGTGCTAACACTTTTGCAAATACTAACACTTTTTGTAAATTTGCTTCTTGGTTTACATAGTGGGATATTTTAACATTATCGGTATAGGCAATTTTCACAGACCAGCAGAAAATGACGTAGGAAGCGGGATAACGTACGAAACGGACAGCGTAAAATCGGGGTTCTGCTGTATATATATATATATATATATATATAGTTTATTCTATAAAATTTTATATCATTAATTATCTGGTCCACACATCGCTATCCTTATACATTTTATTTTTAGCCTTTTTACTGTCTAACGTACGCCCCTGAAGCTGGTTTTCAGTTCGTTAAATCAGGAATGCTAGATCGCGTATCATAAACCACTTAGTATTCAAAGCGAGGACTTCATGGTTTCACTCTCAAACAGTATTAAACAGTGATACGCATTTCTTTGTGACAGGAGGTCATTCCGGATGTGACACCCGGGAATAAAAGCGCGCTTCCACCCTTCCTGGTTAGCCAGGTAGGCGTGCATTATTACCGGGATATCTTCAGTCCCAGTGAGATTCATGGCATGCATATGGACTCATCTTCCAGCGATATTCTCGGTAAATCACGATGACATACGACGGCGCCGGTCTCTAAATAAAATATCTCCTCGGCTTTAAAGTGACGCTTGCTCACTAGCGTTGCCACGGTGGGACTGATTGATGAGTCCTTCGGGGTGGATCGAGACTTTTCCCGAGTGCTGAAGAGACTTTTTAAAGCTTTTAAATCTTTGTTTGTTTTTATGATATTCCTTGTTTAATCCTCAGTTGTCTTAGGGTTTTATTCGTGCTCTATTCGCTTTGACCTTTTCGCCTTTTCTTGTATAATGAGGAATATGCTATTTTTACTTGTTGAGAATTACATAAGATCATAAATTTTCCGAAGCAAACTAGAATAGGATTTAGAACTTTATGTTTCAGGTGTTTTTACACCTGAAACAAATTTAGATAGTTACATAAAACATAGATCTTTAATTTTTCTCTCTCTCTCTGATATATATTAAAAATATCTATCTATATATTATATATATATATATATATATATATTAATATTAATATATATATATATATATATATATATATATATATATATTAATATTAATTACACGGAGATAAAATGTTTCTTTATTTTCTTAAAAGTAAAATAAAAGTTTCTTAAAAGTTTCAGGTAGTGTCTTCTAACGAAACTACCGCGGGTTATTAATGTAGGATTACTTATCGTTGCTTACCTCTTTTGTATGTATCTATATACATGCACGTATGTATATATATATATATATATATATATATATATATATATATATATATATATATATATATATGCATATATGTATGTCAAAATTTTGACGTATCTTGGTACTTTTCTGTTTAACTTGTCCGAGCGATAGACTGGGTTTGGCGCGCTGACAAAATTATAACTCGCAAGGACGGACGGACGGTTTGAATATCTGAATAGCTTCTGAAATTTTCCCTTCCGGAGGACCGTTATGGAGGAACGTAATCCTACGTTAAAAATTTTTGCATTACAGAGTTACAAATTTTAAAGCACTTTAATTCTTACTTAGTTCTTCCTTTAATTCTTCCTTAAGTTGATTAAAAAATAAACACTCACTTGCGTAGCATTGAAACTGAAAGATTATAGAAACTTAGAAACCTTTAATGAGAAACTTGGAATGGATACTTCACACCCACTCTCTGATTTCATTAATAAAATAATTACAAGATAAAAAGAATTTTTAATATACCACGTTTTTAAATTTTCTGTTCAATCATATAAACTTGACAATTCTATGTATTAATAAATACTTTTTTAAAATTTTTTTGATGAAATATCCCATCAACTTGAAAGAAAATGATCAAATGAGTAATAAAGAGAGCAGTTATAAGAAATTTTCAAACAACAAAATTAACAGAAAATAATTCAAATCTGCTTAAAGATGGCTTAAAGTATTAAAAGAATGCATTGTCATCGTGTTCTGAGCTATTCTAAAAGCTTCAAATGTCTAGCTAGTCGGGAAGTTAGTTAAGATTTGTACTGGACAAACACACAAACAAGAAAGCGAGTTGATAAAAACGTGATAATAATAATGCGCTGCAAAAGACGTCTTTGCGTAAACGAAGGACGCTTTCAACGATACTCTGTAACCAATAATTAAATATTTTCCACATTTAAAAACGAAAGTTCCAAACCGCATTTTTGCAAAACTTGTAACTTTTAGAGTAGCCGTTTGAAACGCCTGTCTTTGGAATCCAAATAACTTCTGTATTTATGGCTCAATCATTGTCATTTCTAAGATCATGAAAGAATTTGCTAGCCTCAATAACAGCCTAACTGTGCCGCCATTTAAAACACCATCCAGTGCGAAAGTCACGTAATGTGAGTGGAATCCATGATTGTATGCGAATCAGGAAGGGTGGCTTTTAGCAATGTCCATCGGTTTCAAAAATTTATGTCATTGTAGCCAATTCGCGAGAATGAAAGTAGAGATGAAAAGTTTTTTTTCTGCTTTTTTTTTGCGGAAATCCAAGAAGATTTCAGCAGATAAAGAATGGCTGTTCCACATTTCTAAGTCTTCTGGTGGCGTTTGAATACAGTAAAGGAAAATAGATCATTGCAAAAGGGTTTAAAACTCCACCTACATTAACCAGGCAGTAATTTTTTGAACTCTCTTTTTTTATCTGTTTACAGAATGGATGGGTGGCGTACTTGCAACATATAAAGGCAATCCAATCCAGTTTTTGATTACTTTAACTAGTATGAAATTTTTTGAATACTTATTAATCTGTGTATTGTGCAGCATTCATATTTCCTTTGTTCAGTGTTCTGCAGTAAATTTTCGCTGTCTGTTAGTAGCAATAAGTTTTAGGTCATTACATTCCATTTTTAAAGTTGATAAACTTAAATAGTTTTAAAGTGCATATAAAATGCACTCAAAGTTATTGTACACAGCGCAGAAAATGCAGAATATATCACCTGAAAAATAACGGTCGTGGTGTATTTATTCATATATGTCTATGTAAATATTAATTATGCGTACACACATTATATATATATATATATATATGCATGCATACATGCACACACACACACACACTATATATATATATATGTGTGTGTGTGTGTGTACTATCTACAAATAAGTATTTGGACACCCATGCAAATGACGATATCTACGGTCCTGATATACGTCCGCGGTTAAATGTCGTGTAGGAAGCAACATTGGCATTACTCGCATGCAAGATGCCACGAAGTCCAGAGTTATCTGATTTCGAGAAAGGTGTAATCGTTGGGTATCACACAAATGGCCGATCCTTAAGGGACATATCTAGCGAGCTGAATTACCCAAAATCAACAGTGACCTATGTGATTCAGAAGTATGAAGGTGAGCGGTGATTGTCGGAATGGGCCCCGAATCGGGAGACCTACGAAACTGGGAGATAGAGACCGATGGGTGTTGTCCAGAGAAATTTGGAAGAATCGCACACATCCGATGGCTCACATAGTCCAGGAGTTTCAACAGGCATCTGGAAGTGTTGTTTCGATGAATATCATCCGTAAGGAAGTACATCTGCTTAGTTTTCATGGTCGTGCTGCTGCCTTTGATCACAAAGTCAACCACTTTGCTCGGTTAATGTGGTGCAAAGGACGTCAAAAGTGGACCGTAGATCATTAGAAACGAGTTCTTTGGAACGACGAATCAAGGTTCACCATCTAACGTTCAGATGGTAGGGTATGGGAAAGCGTCTGCCTGGAGAACGCCTCCTGCCAGAATGCATTGTGCCCACAGTATAGTTCGGCGGAGGTGGAACTATGGTTTGGGGGGTTGTTTCTCCTGGTATGGACTGGGACCCTTGGTCTCAATTCACGGCAAGCTCAACGCCTACTGCACTGTATTAGATGACAGTGTGCTTCCTACTTTGTGGCAGCTTTACGGGATGGACCCATGTTACTGACGACAACGCCAGATGTCATGTTGCGAGGTCCAACATAGATTTGTATGGGGACAATGGGGTTAACCGAATGGACTGTCCTTCCCAGAGCCCAGACCTGAACCCTATCTAGAACCTCTGGGACGAGTTGGATTGCCGAATTGAGGGGTGCAACAACCATCCAAAATCTGAAGGAATTACATGTCTTTCCCAAGCCGAGTGGAAGGAAATACCACTAGCCGTCATACAAGGACTTGTGGAAAGCTTGCCCTGGATGGTTGAGGATGTAATTGCCTCTCGTGGAGGCTCTACCAACTATTGAATATGAATAAATTTTGTTTTTCTTTTCTATCACAGGTGTCCAAATACTTATTTGTAGATAGTGTATACATATAAACTTCTAAAGCCGGCCTCCCCTATTCGACAGCCACCCCTCTAAACGGCCAGATTTTATTCAGGACCGATTCAAGACTCCATAGCGTCAATGTTATGGAAGAAACGTCTTTTCAACGGCCATATCTTTTCGGAACCATTACTTTCTGCCATAGACAGGTTTCAGTATATTTATAAATATGAGCCGCTTATTTTATAGTAGTATAAGTCACTTTTTCAAACAAGTTATTATATTACATTAATTACAATTTAGCAAAATACCTAGGTGCGTGAGTATTATTTGAGGTGAGGCGTGAGTATACTAGGTGAGTGCTTATTTGGTACGTGAATTTAACGAGCTGGATTATTTTGTCAAAAAGTTCGTGTGTTTGGAAAGAATTTGGTATAGTGTGTTTCAAACGCTCATAAATTCCTTTGGTGGACGAAATTTATAAAATGAAACCTGTTGCAAGGTGCAGAAAAGTTCAGGCTATCTTAAATTGCCTTTTTTATTTGATTATCAGTATTTATGCGGCTGTAAATAGTAGACAAATTTTCTCCATAGGTTAACACTGAGGTGAGTGAATCCGATTGGGTTAGTACATTACAGCCTTAACTGAATCCCCTAATAAAACTGAGGGCAAAAATACCCCGATATTAATGGATTCAGGATCTGAAAAATAAACGCTGTTAGCAAGAAGAGAGGTTTATATTAATATTTGCTAGAAAAATGCCGTTTACGTAAGGGAAATCTGATTTATGTAATGGACACATAATTTTTCCTTATAGCATTTCCTTCTTCCGTTACGCGAAAGCATCTTACGTCTTCTTGACAGGGTGGTTTGTCCCTCCACTCATAAGCATAAACAGCTCAAATTATCGGAGGCGCACTTCAGCCTCTCACTGCATACGAGATAGGCAACGCGAGCCGAGCAATTTTTACTTACAGAGGCAAGTTGATACTGGGCGTCACTTGTAACCTTCGGCCTGCATCTGTCGCTCAATTTCTTCTCGCTTTAATCGCTAGACACGGTTTTATTCACTCATAGTATAAGGGAAACTTTACAACTCAATCCGTGCTGCTGACCTTTGTCCAGGAAACTGAAAAGTTTGACACCTTGCACAGATATTGAATACGGATATGGCACTGGTAAAGAAAGCGGAACTAATTGATAGCGTCTTAAGATGTGTTATTTATCCTCCTACAGCTACGATAATTCGGACAATTATTTTGCACCGAATTCGATGCATTCCAGTTTTATCTTTCGGAAATGGGACAGCCTTAATTTTAGTTACTGGTTAAGACGTTAAGCTATGAAATACGCCTGAATTCAGAGTAGGAGGGGGTGTAAATTAATTCTATAGATATCAGTGGTTTCTTCGGAGAAACGATATTTGAATTGCATGATCATCATTTGATAGAGATTTGATTATCTGTCGATAATACTGCAGGTATAAGGCAAAACATAAACCCACTGAGGTTTTCAAATGTTTACATAGGAATGTACCAAATACGCTGGTAAGGAAATAAGTTTAAACTGCGGGAATAAATCCTCACCAAACGTGTGAGACGCTTTCAATACCAAAAGGGAGGAGCAAAACCTACAGCGTACTAGGCAGCTTTAAACCTAGGCTTCGCCCTCCTTATAGGCTCCTCAGCAAGACATATTCACTTTGCCCCTAAATAAAAGCAAGGCGTATTATATTGGCAGAACAAACCATGTACCCTCGTTGTCAGTCATCAGGCTTGATGCATATTAGTCATCTAAAATGGCACGCAATGAAAAGAAATTGTCTAGATGGAGAGAACAGCTATAAATTTCTTACACCTGTTCATTTAATTCACTATATCATTCAAATCCCCAACTAAGAGTGAATTTTGTCCACGATTCCACGAGATATCAACATGTGTACTATTGGATTCGCTCACCTCAATGTTAACCTATGGAGAAAATGTGTCCAAGGATTGCCGACTTGAATTGAAAGATTAAAAAAAAATTGTACTCCGTAATAGAGGAAGAAATTTTACACCTTCGGTCACTTTCCTTTTTTTTTAAAATGCAAATAATACTTTAAAATTTAGATTATTTTGGGGAAAAATAATGGTATAGTGTGATTTAAAAGGTCCTAAATTCCTTTGGTGGACGAAGTGCATAAAATGAATCCTGTTGCAAGGTGCAGAAAAGTTCAGGCTGTCTGAAAATATCATTTTTATTGGATTATCAGCGTTTATGTAGCTGCAAATATTAGACAAATTTTCTCCATAGGTTAACATTGATGTGAACGTGTCCAACAGGTTACTAGCAGTCTTATGCATTTATTTGCCGAATCAGAAAACAACATTCATTCGAAAAAAATAATCCTCTTCTAACTTTCTATGGTCAGCACCATCCTCCAGATTCAATTCCTGGAGTAATTTAAGATGTCTGATAATAATCTACGGTATCTTATGTTAAAACCTATTCCAGTCAAAAGCAGAAATGTTAGGTACAAATGTCAGACATTCCTAGACAGCTAAAGTGGGGTGATTTCTAAAGGCAATTCCCCGACGTATTCAACATTAAGCACCAATTTGCCGAATCTGAAAACGCCTATTAGCAGGAAAAACGACCCTTTTCTAACTGCTGACTGTCAGTACCTCCCTCAAAAGTCAACTAGTGGAGTAATTTGAGCTGTCTGACAGTAATCAGCATATTGCGGGGATTTCCGTGAGCCTACACAAAGCAGGAACATTAGTTCAGAACATTAGTTTTAGATAATACTAGACAGCTTGAGTGAGGTTATTTCTGTTGACAATTCCCTGGCATACACAACATGAAGCATTTATATGCAAAATTTGGAAACGCCATTCATCACAAAAAGCAACCCCCTTCTAACTATCTATGATCAGTATCTACGTCCTGATTCAACTCGTGGAGTAATTTGCAATTTCTGACAGTAATTGTTTCTAATCCTCTTGGTCTTATCTAGACCAAGTTCATGGGTCTGTGCACCGTCAGAAAGTTAACTTTCATCATGATTCTTATGAAAATCCTCCCAGGTCAACCCTAGTCAAGCAAGGAGATGCCGGTAGAAACCTGCTCAATAGTACATTTGCAATAAGTTAGAAATACTCTGCAACCCTGAACTAATGAAAGTGATCGAAAATGACCACAAGCTAGATTGGCAGTTTGAGAACCTGCATCTTCCTTAAAACTGAAAGCGACAACCGGGCACTTCCCCTGGTGTCAATTATGGACCAGAGTGACCCTCCAAAAATTCAAGTTCAAGATTTGTATTCGTGAAAATATTTCAGGGAAAGTAAGGGAATCGGATGAGTTTGGAAGTTTCGTACTGCCTTCCTTCGTCGAGCCATCCTCAATACCATTAACATTTATATCCCCGTGAGATGGAATTCACTGCAAATGAATATTATGAGAAGCAGACAACTGTCTGATTTTATCCAAAATGGCAGTTAGAGTTTCATTACCTATTTTATGCCATTTTTGATGCTAAATGGTAAATGAAACTGCGACTGTGTGACAAGATCCAAATATATATCTTGATTCCATATATTTCAATCCCTCATCTATGGTGATTAGCTCAGATCTGAAACCAGATGATACATCCGGATATCTATTTTTGATTTTAAACTTGCTGATGGGAATCTCTATAAAATTTCCACTATGAGCAACCAAAAATGCAACCACTGTTATTTTTATTTGTCTGTTTAAGCGTTTATGCAATTAGATGAGATATTGCTTATGACCTCTAAAGTCATTTGCCTTGGGTAATTAAGAGAGAAAGATTCTTTTTTTCTCGTTAATATATAGCCTAGAAGTACAGGGCGAAAGAAATCTCAGACAGGTCCTCCTGAGGACTGATACAAGGTCTCAAGGACAATTCAACATTCGGGAAGAAACCATTCAATTTTTCCGTTTGACTAAAAAGACTTTTTATTTAATTTTTGATTATTAGGCCCTGTAACAAAAAATGAGAGGTTCTATTTTGTGCGCCATCATTTTTGTTCTATTTTCTGTGACAGTCATTAGAAGTATAATGCGTGGAAGTCAGTTCTTGGTACCTATACAAAGCCGAATCAATAAGTAAGTTTCGGACAATCTTGGCCAGTTTTAGTGAAATTCCTTAGCCAGAAATTCCTTCAAATTTACCTCATCAATACAAGCTTGGCTACACAATGATACGCAGGAGAGATGTTATGGGTTAGCCCCATTGGCATGCTTATAATGTCCTGCCACGATAATTATACTATGCACTTCAACTAGGGTAAGAGTTTAACATCTTTTAGAATTCACGGTTTCAGTAATACTCTACAATTTAAACTAAGTATAGTAATCCTTTTCTAAAACTAAAAATGGCCCCATTTCTTCTCCATTTTGACTCATTGTTGTTTTTGGATAGTTTCTACATCCTTATTTCCATGAATGCATTCACAGAAGGCATTTTAGTCTACGAGGAATAACAGTAGATTTACATCATGGGTGGTCATAATGTTTTGACTAGTTAGAGTGTACTGAAACAAGAAAAACAAATCTTAATTAAAAAAATTAATTTAATTGGTTTTTGATTTAAAATATTATTTAAGTCAGAGATTTTTTCATATCTAATATTTTTATAGATGAAACCACTCTTTTATTATACGAAGCTCTTTTTCATTTTTAACAAGGCAACTTTTTACATCATCTTACCACTATTCACTCTTTTAAACATGATAAACTTTTTAAAAAAGCATATTGTGGAAAGGTTTCAAAGAACTTCGCTACTTCTTATATTTTATTTAGATGGTGTAATACTTAACAATGTTTTATTACCTAATTTACAGAAGATCTTCAAGGGTTATTTAGAATAAATGTGACTGACGAGCATTAAATTGACACAAATTTATTGAAATCTCGAAATTATTTATTTTTTCTCTTTGCATGTACACACAGTGCTTACGAGAAATTTGTAGACTACACCTGGAAATCACCCTGTAAAACTTTATAGTGGATTAAATTTTAATTTCTCCTAAAAATTCATAAAATTTTCATTGTGGATATTAAGAGGGTTTTTGTTTTACACAAACACAGCTGTCTCTACTACCGTATGGTAAGGAACCAATAATTTTTGGTAGCAGGCAATTGGAAATAACTTTACAATTCAAAAATACTATGTTTGTTACTAACTCAGTGTACATAAATGGATGTGAAGAATAACGGAATAACTACATGACACATTTCTAGTTTCTTTTGCAGAAACCCAGCTATCTCTACTACCGTATGGTAAGGAACCAATAATTTTTGGTAGTAGGCAATTGGCAAAACTTTATAATTCAAAACTATAATGTTTGTTACTAACTCGGTGCACATAAATGGATGTGAAGAATAACGGAATAACTACTTGATACATTTCTAGTATCTTTTGCACAAACCCAGCTATCTCTACTACCGTATGGTAAGGAACCAATAATTTTTGGTAGTAGGCAATTGGCAAATCTTTATAATTCAAAAATATAATGTTTGTTACTAACTCGGTGTACATAAATGGATGTGAAGAATAACAAAATAACTACTTGACACATTTCTAGTATCTCTCGCCTGAAAGTCATCAGCAGAGCTTTAACCGACATAACGAGTAGTAGACTTTTTCAGCCGATGACGTCAATGAAAACGTCCTTTCATTTTCGCACAACTCTAAGACGTTTCTCTCACTATTCACGACTTAAATAACAGTGACTCTAGAATCTCTCGTCCTTTTTTTATTTCTACAATTGACAGCGGTTGTGTTTAGAGATAAAAGCATGGCGAGAGACGGTTATGGATCAAAGGTTGAGGGGTGACGCCCTGCTCGAAATTTGTTTACATGCCTCGATTCGTGTTTTTTCCCCCGATAATCGCCAGCCAGACAATACCAGCCTGTGCCAGAAGGGTTGTTTGACGCGTTTCTTACGTGAAAGTAAAGATAGATGCGCGTTTCAATGAATGTTTATCCCCCAGGAAGGGGGGGGGGAATCGCATTCCAGCTGAAAAGAAATAGGACTGCATTTGCTTTGCCTTCTTCCTTTTTTTTATAGAAGAGTTTGAAAAAAAGCTTAAAGTTCCAGTTTCTGACATGTATTTGTATGGTAAGGTACGGTAAGCTTCATTTTGCTTAAATATGTTCTGACGAAGATGGAAAATGTTTTAGCCCTTCAAAATGGTTTTAACAAGATGGATTTAACTTCAAGCTTAACTAATAGTCAATGAATATTATTTATTTATTTATAATTTACCATTAACAGCTTTTCTCGAACAGGACGTCACAAGGCATAAAAATATTTTGCAATGATTGGACTTACCACTTAACAATATTTAGAATATTTACATGGTATGGAACACTAGTCTCAGTTAATACGACTGGAAAAGGAACTTCAAAAGCGAAGTATTCAGAAGTAAACATAAGTTAAGCTTTAAAAGTAGTTATTAAAAAAACAGTTGAGTTGTATCCAAGGGAGAAATACAGAGATTGATTGCATAGAATTAGGAAATTATCCATAATCAAAGAATATGTATTTACATTTACCACGCAAATATCGTTCTGACGTCATATTTTAAAAAAAAAAATTCTAATGCGGCAGACGATTGGGGAAAAAAAGACGTCAGAACGATATTTGCGTGGTAAATATCGTTTATAAAAATAACAAGGCGGAAAAAAATTGTGTTGATATTTCTTATGGTTATTTCGTTAAAAATATTAAAGACCAATGGAATGCGGTTATTCTTTAAAATGTTTTTGTAAAGGTATGAAATGTTTTTCATTAATGTAAATTCCATATACAATTAGAGTATGTGATGTCACCATATATCTTACCTAAGATAGATGCAATATAAATAAAATGTTAAATAAGTGTTTATGTGAAATGTTTTTTTTATTATAATACGTTTTTCATATCATATATGAAACGCTTTTCATTAATGTAAATTCCATATACAATTAGAGTATGTGATGCCATCATATATCTTACCTAAGATAGATGCAACATAAATAAAATGTTAAATAGATGTTTATATGATATGTTTTTCATTATGATACGTTTTTCATATCATATATGAAACGTTTTTCATTAATGTAAATTCCATATATAATCAGAGTATTTGATGTCATCATATATCTTACTTATGATAGATGTAAAATGTGATGTCGTCATATATTTTACCTATGATAGATTAAAATGTGATGTCATCATATACTCTTACCTATGAAACCTCTCTCTTACCTGAGATAGATCTCTTACCTAAGATAGATGTAAAATAAATACAGTTTGAAAAATTCAGTTATATACTCTAAGTTACATAATTTTATCAAACTCAATAATGTTAATATAAGAAGATGTACAAAATTAAAAAAAAATCCACTATGTTAGAGAATGTGCGATAGTTAGAGCAGTAAAAAAACGAGGCTGAACTGTATTTAAGTTTCTTTTTATTAGTTGCTTATTTCACCATTACACTGTAGTTAGTAGAGCATTCACACTGTGTTGTGAAAGCTTAAACTGAGAAAAATCTTCACATTTATTTTAATGTATTCAATTAGTCGCTTCAGTTAGCTGATTAATGATATAGACTGATTTAACATTTATCATTCTTTACTTTTTACAGGTCAAATACGATAGAAAAGGAAAAACATTCTATCGAATTGCTTCATGAATTCAATTTTGTTTCTTTAAATATTTCAGATTCATTCACTGAAATGAAATAAGTTTTACTTTTCTTACGGTAAACATTTGCTGATAAGGTTACATGCATTTGCAATTCAATAGCTAGTTACTTAAGATAATTAGATCAAACTTACGTGAAGAAAAAAAATTGACGATTTAATTATATTAACATTTTCATTCGTTAATTACAAGACTATAAATGCAATAAATGTCTTGTAAAGTTTACATGAAAAATTAAATTATTTTTTGTTTTTTAAGAGGAGAGATTACTTTAAAACCTTCAAAAAACGCAATTTTTCATTGTGATTTAATTTTGAAGAATGGAATATAAAGAATCTTTAAAAAAAATGAAGTCGATAATACAATTAGAACTGATTTTATGGCTAAATGTACACAGCTAATAGTAAAGTAATTTATAGAAACTTTAAACATTATATGGCTTTCTAAATGCCATATAAAGTTTCTAAAAACTTATTTTCAAACTAATCGCATTATCTCTTCAAAACTAATGGTCACAAATTGCTAAAATTTTGTATACATGTATATGTAGTATATTTATACAATTTCTACCTAATTTAGGTAAGTACATATTTCTAATTTTTTTTACTGCAATTTTTGTTTAAAAATTATATATTTTATACATTAGAATACATTTGCCTGAAAAATATTTTTATGTGAAATATGGTATTTATTTGAAATGTAGATTAAAGTATAACCTATGGATAGAATATATACAAATTATTTAATATATATCTCTTATAGTTTTTTAAAAAATCTGCGCCCAATAAATTGAAATAAGATTCATTATTCATAAAACATTAATTTTTTTATACATAAAATAATTTATGATAATCTCCCAACAATTCTGCATTTGTTTTCTAATAGATAAAGCTTTATACATTCACCCTAAAAAATGGGTTTAAATTAATTTCAAATTAACTGTTTGACACATTAAGCTTGGTAGTAAAATCAGTGTATTTGTGCGAATGAAAAGGTGATTTCCCCCCTTAAATACTTTGAAATGGTCTGATTAATTTGAATAAAATAATTTATCTATTTATTGCAGCAAGCATTTACTTGCAATTCAATGGTTCGCTGTTAAAGATGAATAGAGCAAAATGAAAAATAAAAATTGAGTAATATAGATATATTCATTTTTCCTTTTATAATTTACAAATAGAATACAAATGCAGAAAATTCTCTCGAGTTACCTCAAGAATGATTTGGAATGTTTTGGTTTCGAAATGTCTTGGTTAATTTAAACAAAATATTTAAATTCATTTATTTCGGCAAATATTAGACGATAAAGTATCATAGGGTGAGCCAAAAGTTCGTAAAAACTTTAAAAATTCATGAAAAAAGGATGAAATTATGATAAAGAAGTGCGGTTTGCAAGAGAGGTCTCACAAGGAAGTAGAATTTTTTTAGCAGCAAAATAAAAATTAGTTAAAAAAGTCACCGGTAGAAGGCTCTGACTACCGGAAACACAATGAACAGGACAACAGTACATTCCATTAATTTATTCTTGCTATAACAATTGTTCAAAATGACCTCCAGAACATTGTACGACACAACTAAGGCGACTCTTAACAGCTTGACCAATAACGCTCCATCGTGTAATGATAACATTCTGAAAGCGAAAGAGAAATTCTCGTGTATCACTGTCTTTTATTGCAAGATTGATTTGCATAATTCTGCTAAATCTCTCGCTTGTCAGCGCCATCTACCGGTGACTTTTATACTTTTTTTTGCTGCTAAAAAATTCAGACTTCCTTGTGAGCCCTTTCTTGCAAACCGCACTTCTTTACCATAATTTCTTCCTTTATTACGAATTTTGTAAGTTTTTACAAACTTTTGGCTCACCCGGTATATCCACTATACAATTGCTTGCTTAATACAAATAATCAGAGATCCAATGATACATATTAAATTAACCCTCTTTTTCACATCATTTCATGAAATGAAGTAAAAAATTATTTCTCATTTTTTAAAAGTTATGACAGTGACATCCATCATAAAATTTACAGCGAAGCAACGTATCATTAAATTATCTTGTCATGATGATTAATACGATGATAATACCTCCAAATGAACATGAAATATAAATAAAAATTGCTCCGTATTCAATCCATCATTAGATATACGCCATTGCTAGCGAATTAAAACAAGCAAAGATCATTTGTTAAGTACCTTCAAAGGGAAAGCATGATTATAAGTCAATACCGATGTCTCTTGACGCAGTACCAAATGTTTATTAGAATCAACTTCTGGAGAAAGAACCGTCAAAGGATAGGTTTTTTTTAAAGTCATTAATTATACCGGAAATAATTAAACTCGCTCTCTTACACATTTGCTGGACATGGAACTAATTTTTTTAGGCCCTTTAGCAAATATGATTTGAAAAGAAGTATTCTTATGATCCTCATAGATAATGTCTCAGTGCAGTTTATGAAGGAACTAAAAGGCAGAACAGTCAAAATCAGTGATTCCAAACTTTTTTACACTTGAGAACCACCTGAGAACTTTGTAGAACTTCGTACCACTGGTTATGTTATAACTTTCTGAGGGGGGGGGGGTCAAATAAATTCTATACACGTATGAATAACTTCAAAAAATGTATTTAAGTATAAATAAAACAAGATACAGACAATAAATCCATAAAACTAGAAAAAGCCGTTTATACGTACAGATATTCCTCGAGTTACGACCCAGATAGGGACCGAGACATTGGTCGTAAGTCGATTTGGTCGAGTTTCAAACAAATTTTTGTAAATGTACATACATATATTTTTTACTTTCATACGTAATTAAAAATACATTGTATAGAAGACATAAATTATTCTTCGTCATCACTATTTATTATGTTAGTACAATCCATGGGTTCAGAATTTGCGGCAAAAGATACGGTGAAAATTTTTTAACAAAGATATCCAAGGTAGTTTGAACAATTTGCGTCATCTTTTCCTTGTATATTGTCTGGTAGCAAGCCAGATTTTTCCGATTACGACGATTTACACTTGTGAATCTCCCTTCATTTGTATCCATTGCTTCTAACTGTTGTAGTCCTTTTTTAATATAATGAAAAGCAAAAGCCATTTCTGAAGCCAATGAAGGTTTATTTGATTTATTGAGTGGATATCGAAACTATTGCGTCATACATTTTTATTATTGCGTCATAAATTTTTGCAGTTTTGCAGAATATTGCATCAAATTTTTTAATAATTATGTAATACATATAGGCACGCACTGTACATTCGAAAGACAGTATTTTTGAGGAGAAAATTTAATTTAAAAATTTCGGTCGTTAAGTCGAGGTATACCTGTATTTGTTATTAACAAATGACAAATACAGTTTCCCAAAACTAAAATGTCTTTATCAGGGGCTTAATGAGAAACTTGCTACTTCTTATGATTAATTCTTTGTAGAACTTCTATGTCAAGTTCAATAGTGCTTATTGTAGAAGCGCTGAATGTTATAATTCACCGTGCTGTGTGGTCGAGAGACGGTCAATAATAAAACTCTTATAACAACATCAGAGGCAAAAAATAAATAAAGACGTGAACACTAAGGTGGCGTAAAAGAAAAGCTGTCTGTGTGGCCATTGATAGCGATCAAAAGACTATAAATATTGCAAGATAGATGGGGACATTTTATGGCCCACAATAAAACTTTCAGATAATGGTCAAAGTTGTATTTCAAACGAAAATTTTGGTGGGGAGGTACTTGGTAGACTGTGAACATGAGCCGTGACATAAGGGACCAATTGGGGCAGGAACTGCTAAGAGAAAGGCAGCCCACTGTCCAATGAGAGAAAAAGGGGCGGGCCAAAATGGCCTCGGTAAACGGTCAACAGCCCCTCCAAGATAAAAAAACGAGAGAAAGTCGACAGTTTTCGCTTGAGGTTCCCTGGAACTCGGACGTTATAGAAAGCCGATTGAGCTCGAATCCGACATGATGCTGCTGCATATGACATGATGTGGCCCCCTGTCAACGAATCATTCATCGCTGTATTCTTCAACAGTTGTAAATGCCTCCCGAAAGATCCTAGAAATAATTGCTTTGATCGAATATTTTGTCTCTGCTTCTGATTCCTCATGTATAAAATGATAATATGAAGGGGAACCTTATTTTATTATTAATTTCTTTTTAACGGAATTTTTAGCATTGTGAAATAAATGTATGATAAAGGTCAATTCTCTGTGTTTCCTTGTTTGCCTCAACACATGCACGTATCAGTTGTTTTAAGGTTCTTTTACAACCTATACTTACTTATCTTTAAGTCATTTTGCACGCTCAGTCAACACCTGTAGATGTTTTTCACATACACTAGCTCTGAAAACCCTTCTGCGTACCACCTTAAATGCTATCGCGTATTACCAGTTGGGAATCACTGGTCTAAAAAATAAATTGCGTGTCTTTTCCAGACGGAGTCTTAGAAAATATTACCAGCGCAAAGTTAGATCTTAAACACAATAAGAAAGGCAAGCATTTAAGATACATAAAAAATGAATCACGGGACTAACCTCCCAAATAATAAATAAATCACTTAAAAGAGAACGAGTCAAATGGTTTCTGGATTCTTAAGAAATCGTTTCATGTGAATCATTTCAATCTTAACTGCAATTTTTATGTTATTAAAGACGTGTTTCGACAGTATAAGAAAGAACAAGTTATTTGCGGAAGCTAATAGCTGCTCTCTGATTGAGGGACGTGTACAGCATATTTTCACGTTAAAATATGACGAGTGTGTGTGACATTACTTTACCATCGATCTAAACTTCGTTTTTACGTTTTCTCCCTAGTTGGGAAAAGAGAAAGAAATGAAATTTCTCATGACTGTCCGTTCTGTATAAAAAACAACTGCATTTCTCATCAATTGTAAGAATTAGCGTCCACATTGTTGTTTGATGACGTTAAATTTTGACGATATGTTAAGGCTGATGTGTCCATTCTATAAAAAAACAACTGCATTTCTTATCACTTGTAAGAATTAGCGTTCACATTGGGGTTTGATGTTGTTATATTTTGACGATATGTTAAGGCTGCTGTGTACTAACCCTATTGGATTCTCTCACCTCAGTATTAACCTATGGAGAAGATTTGTCTACCATTTACAGCTACATAAATGCTGGTATTCCAATAAAAATAGTATTTTCAGATAGCCTGAACTTTTCAGCACTTTGTAAAAGGATTCATTTTAGAAATTTCGTCCACCAAAGGAATTTATGAGCGTTTAAAACACACTATACCAGATTTTTCCCCCCGAATAATTTAAATGTAAAAATATTTGCATTTAAAAAATAATGAAAAATGCTCCAAGCTGTAAAATTTCTTTCTCTATTACGGAGTAAAATTAAAGAAGAAAATCTTCAAATCAAAGACGGCAATTTTCATCAAGCACAAACTTTCTCCATACTGAAGTGAGTGAATCCACTAGGGTTAGTACACAACAGCCTCAAGTGTTATTCATAACTTCAGACGGCATTACTAGAAGTGGTCATATATACAGGTTGTACGGGCTTAAGGTATCCAAAAGTCATGACTTATTTTGATGGAACTACCCATTAGAATGAAAAAAAATTATTTATATAAAAGAACTCACCAAGTTTTAGGCCGTCTGCACACGGAGCAACTCAAAAGAAACTGATAACTGACTCGAATCACAAACCAGTCCCTGATGAGTCGCAACCTATGTAACTGAATGGAGCCACGCACACAACGCAACTGGTTACAAACCCGTGGACGGGTTTGTAACCAGTTGCGTCGTGTGCGTGAACTGGATTGCGTCGTTTGTAACAGTTGCGTCGTGTGCGGAACTGGATTACCCGGCAACTGGTTACAAACCCGTGGACAGGTTTGTAACCAGTTGCGTCGTGTGCGTGGCTCCATTCAGTTACATAGGTTGCGACTCATCAGGGACTGGTGACGGGTTTGTAACCAGTTGCGTCGTGTGCGTGGCTCCATTCAGTTACATAGGTTGCGACTCATCAGGGACTGGTTTGTGATTTGAGTCAGTTATCAGTTTCTTTTGAGTTGCCCCGTGTGCAGACGGCCTTAATATCAGTCATAGATATCTATCATAGATATCTACACGAATTGCTTGAATGACACGCTTCTTCAACTCCTCCACAGTGTCAATTTTTTGTTTATACACAACGGATTTAATGAATTCCCAAGCAAAAAAGTCTAATAACTCCTGGTATGTTACGAAACACTTGGAGAGAACTGGATTACCATTTAGACGTCCGTCGTGCTACAAAAGGTGCACACATCGAAATCTATGATAGTATGATAGAAATCTATGACTGATATCAAAAACTTGGAGTGATGTTCTTTTTATTTAAATAATTATTTTTAAATTCTAATGGGTAGTTCCGTAAAAATAAGTCATGACTTTTGGATACCTTTAGCCCGGACTGTATTATAAAAGGAGTAAATAAGCTGTGAAATTTGTTCATAGCAAACAAACATTTTGCTCAACACACAAGAACAATACACTTTTCATTGCTTCACTTTTAAATTTAAGTAAAATTTCAAAGCTTTAAAAATAAAATTAATTTCATATATGCGTTTTTGTCCCAGCAAGGCAAAAAACCTTTCTTACACACTGTATGTTTGTTTCTTATCAAATGTTACAAATAGAGTTCGCACTGGCGTTAGATGACGTTATATATTTGAAGGATATGTAAAGTGCTACTCGCAAGTTCTGTCGCCATTACTAGAAACTGTCAACAGAATCGTGCAAGTGATAAAAAAAAGTGGTGAGCAGAAGTGAAGTGCAAGTTGAGAGCAATCCAGATCTGCAATGTACTTGCGTATTTTATCACGTTCAGTCGTATTTAACAATTGACTATTTAAACTTGAACTGCAACGGAGCACTTATATTTTGGGAAAATGGTGTGCACAACAAATCCAAGAAAACAAACTGTTTAAAACTGGAAGTCAAAATTGAAAAAGTGTCATGTTTTTTAAAACAGTATTCAAGTCGTGGTATTATATATAATTTATAGATATTTTATTCAAGATAAAGCTTTTAGTTTCCAGTTAACATGAAAATTCATTCAAATAATATAGCCCGAAAAAATTAAAAGTAGGAAAATTAAGAATTTGAGAAAACTGAAATTGAATTACAAACTCGAATAAGCTTCATGACTGGTAAATTGCTTATTTATTTGTTATTTCCATATGATTTTACTTAGAAATCAAAAATCACTTCACAAAATCTCCACAAGATCATGATGCAGTTGACCTAGATTTTTGAAACAATGCACACAGAAATGAATGTCCAGTGTAGTAAACATATCGAAAAAAATGTTATTATCGGACGAATAGAATTTCAGATATTGGATTTTTACCGTAGGATTCTTAGATAAACCATTGTCATTTGCAATTGATTTGAGATATTTTTTTGAGATATTTTTTGAGATATTTTATATAAATTTTGTGGAATTTGTTTATCGATTCTGGAGAGAGTCGCTTACATATATGAAGGACTGCAGCAAATATGTAAATTAGTATTTTAAAATTCCCAGGGGCACCTAGTGTTTAGCACATCGGGATTTGGCTCTGAGTATATAGATAAGCGCTACTTGATGCTTTCGCGTCAAAGCCGGGTGTGCATGTTAAATCTGTAGGCCGAAAAGTCATCCAGTGGTAATACAGTAATTGGGTACTTACGTATTATAGCTGAAACTTGGCGGCTCTTTGCACTTAGCGTAATATCAGCTCGCCATCGCTTAATTTCCCCGTGGCAGCCTATTTTCTAACCGTAAGTTGCAAACAATGTACTGAGCAGCAGTATGTCAAAAAATACAAATATGGGGTAAACGTATGGCATAATAAAAAAAAAAATTAAATTGGCAGATCAAAAACAAAATATTTCAGGTAGTCTCTTCTAACGAATCTACCGCGGGTTATTAACGTAGGATTACTTATCGTTTCTTAGCTCTTATGTACGTATATTTGTATGTATGTTTTATGTGTATATGTATCTATATATATGTACGTATGTATATGTATGTATGTCAAAATTTTGACGCATTTTTGTACTTTTCTCTTTAACTGTTTACTGCTTGTCCAAGCGATACAGACTGGGTTTGGTGCGCTGCCAAAATTATAACTCGCGAGGTACGGACGGACGGTTTTAGCGTCTGAAGTTTTTCTTTCCGGAGGACCGTTATAGAGGAACGTAATCTTACGTTAAAACGTCGATTATAAATAATTTTAGATCTAATTAATAACTACAATTCTAAATGAGTATTTCAGCTAGTTTTTATCATAAACGAAAAATAAAAAAATAAAAAGCTCAAAACGAAATTTGTAACATAAAGACCCGACAGCGAAAAGCAATTAATAGCGGGAAAGATACTAGAAACGAAGGAAGGGACGCATAATAGGTGCTTTATTGCCCTTTTTCGCCAAGTGGAAAAGTTTCAGCTATAATACGTAAGTGCGTGCTTCTAATTCCGACAAGCACCACTGTATGCTTTCGTGTCTCAACTGGGTTTGGTTTGGTTTGGAGTGCTGCGGTCATTTTTTGCTACACGAGGGCTAATTAGACTGGGACCTACTGCTTAAAGCCGATTCCAAACGGCTACAAACCTCCATGCCAACAGTGGAACTCGAATCCACAGATTTCGGTACCGAAAGCCAGCGCCCTAGCTATTCGGACATCCTCCGGCGTGTCTCAACGGGAAATGGGCACATTAAATATGTGGGCTGGAAAGTCCCTCCGTGTGTTTTGCAGGGGTTAGTTTGTTTGTTTGTTGTCGTGTCTGCTAATAGAAGCACTATTCGCAGAAGAGGTGGTGCCATTGAGTCAAGAGAGGTTGGACTTCTATACCTTGGTACGCGAATTTTGAACCGAGTCAAGTGATGGGACCGGACCAATTGACCCCGCACCTCTAGAGGTAAATTTGAGAACTTGGAGAGCATTACAGCCATGACAGATTTTTTGGGCACCAGCTGCCATTAGTGTGCACGGCGGTGGATTTGTCAGAGACGGGCATCGAACCAGTAACGTTCAGGTCACGGGAGGAGTGTATGGGCCCACAAAATGATGCCCCTGAGGTGGATCGGTCAAAATATGGGTGGCAGGGGGCAAATAGTCGGCCCTCGACTCTAGAGGTACCCTATAGCCACGAGCTAAACAGGAGCAGCATATCATCGGCCTCTAGCCATCAAGGATCTGGTTAGAGCCTACCCCGCCGGGAACATTGGTAATAACAACTACAAAAATCCACTTCGCCCTTTTTTCGAGATTTTAAAGGCGTCAGTAAGGCCAATTAATCCACCTCGGTTTACAAAAGTTCCTTTTTCCTCGCTCGAATATACTCCCACCATTACAGTCCTCAGAGTCGGAAATTTTTGAATAAAAAACGCTTTAAAAGACAGTTATGGAGCAAAGGTTAGGGGTGACGCCCTGCCCGAAAATTCGTTTACATGCCTAGATTCGTGTCTCTTATTTTATTTTATTTTTTCCACGATAACAGTCTGGAAGACAACGCCAGGCTGTGTCAGAAGAAAAGGATTGTTGTGCATTTTTCTCCGGCTGAGATGAATGGATAAAATATGCCTGTGTGAGTGCTTGTCTGGAATTTGAGATATATTTTGCGGGATTTTTGCGGTTTTTTTTTTATTTATTCCTCTTACTTTTTCGAAAGTCATTTGGAACACGTGATATTTGTCTGGAGGTGGGTCAAAGCGAACAGTCAAAGCGAACTGGCGCCGTACAAAGCGAGTTATTTAAAAAAAAAAAAATCAAATAGTATGGTATTATGCATTCAACAGGAAAAATTTCAAACGAGAAAAGAATGGAATTTTTGAAATTTCTTATGGAAAAGGTGGGGGGAGGGTGATTTTAGGATTTAGCATGCCGTTTTATATATGACTGAGGAACACGACGTTTGGGTCAGAATATTTTTTTCAGTTCCGGGAATAAATTTCTTCTCCTATTTAAGGTGACATATAATAAAGTATTCGTCGTTTGAAATAAACAGTATTCTGTGAGGAAGTCCAGGAAACTTTCAGATTTGATGATATTTTTTTTGGAATACATCAACTATTATTCAGTGATAATATTTGAAACTTTCAGATTTGATGATAAAATTTTTTCAATACATCGTATATTATTCAGTGATAATATATGAAACTTTCAGTGATAATATTTGTAACTTTCAGATTTTATGGAAATATTTTTTAATACATAAAATATTGTTCAGTGATAATATTTGAAACTTTCAGATTTTATGATATTTTTTGAATACATCAAATATTGTTCAGTGATAATATTTGTAATGATTCAGTGATAATATTTGAAGCTTTCATATTTGATGATAATATTTTTTGAATACATCAAATATTATTCAGTGATAATATTTGAAACTTTCAGTGATAATATTTGTAATAATTCAGTGATAATATTTGAAACTTTCAGATTTGATGGTAATATTTTTTCGAATACATCAAATATTAATCAGTGATAATATTCCGATTATAATTTTTCATTTTGAAATTGAATAAACAATAAAACATGAATGTAAAAATAGTTCTATGAAACTCGTACTTTTCATATGCTGCTAGTGTTTCCAACATTAATAATTGTCACGTTTATCAGCCTCTACTTACTACATCAAAGAGTTTTTGTAACCTTTTCTACATCCCTTTTTTATCTCTCGACTAATGTTTACAATAGAGAAAGAGAGGAAATGCAGTGCACGTATAGTCGCAACGTTTCAGATTATAGCGATTAAATAGTTACATACAATTGAAGTTTAATATTTGAAAATAATAAATAAGGAAAAAATAATTAAAATTTACGTTATATACAAAGCAATACAATACAGTTAAGCACTATGTTTTGGATACTTTCATAACTTTAGCAAGCAATGAGTTGAAAAGCTCTGAAATTTCGATTTAATTATTGATAACAAACTTGCGAATGTTCAAACTCTTGAAAGTCAACGGTGGACTGTAATTTGGAGAAGTAATTGCTTTAAATTTGAGGATAACGTTCGGCATCGTTTTAGAACAAGAGACAGTTGGAATTAAGTTTTTAAAGTGGGAATTAAAGCAGAAATTACAGTAAGAGTATAAAGGGAACATGCATCTAAGCTCTTTGGCGTTATTTTCGGCATTTTGGAGGCCTGAATCCTAACCTCCGAGAAAAGGGGTAAGAATTTAAGGAAGGAATTTAGGAGGATATTTGAAAAAGAGGAACCAAATTCCTCTTTATGCGCAGATGTATGAATGACAAGATATGGTTTACATGGTTTTATATTAATTTTTAAACACAATTAATGGAGCACAGATAAATTTTTGAATACGTTTAAGATGCAAATTTGCTAAAATTACTCACACGGCTATAATCATTATGTTCTGAAAGTTTTGATAACGTTACTCTAAATAATATATAGAGAAAATGATACCAAGCATATAATTTAATTGACGCTTAAAAAAGAAACCTGGAAATTCTCTCCTTTCAATGTAAATCTTTGACTACACAAAGCACATAATTTATAAAAGACCCTAGCAACGTTTTAAAAGTATGCCATTTACATAAACAAGGAAAAAAAAATTTCCTGTCGAAAAAAATGATCAAATCTCAAAACTTTTCGATTGTTTCCCAGTAAAGAAAAATAAATGACGAATGGAGAATCCGAACAAACATGTGCTTGCTTAACCTACATCGAAAAGGGGAATCTTATCACATTTCCTATTTTACGGAGTACAATTACAAAAACCCAAACTTCATCTTTCAATTAATGACATGACCACAGCAAAGTACAACACTGCGCAACAACATACACTTCCATCATTACTTCCGGTTCACCTCGCGTACACTTAGATAACCGTCACTTGATAAAAAGCGCTCTCGCTTGCACAGAATACTTGCATTCTCATGTTAACCCATTTCTTGTGAGGCAGCTGTTATATATGCAGACAAACATCTTACGTGACTATGACTTATTCCAGGCTTTCGCTTGAATAATAGCTTGCTATTTTGAGGCATTTGTTATTTTTTTTTTACTCGAAAATTCAAAACTGGGGATTTTTTTCCATTGAAATTCACTTGTTTTTGAAAAATATTATTTTTACAGAGAGTCGTGTTCTTTTATTGCTAACTACAAAGCGGTTTCAGAATAGCCACAATTTCCTCATATTTATTCTATATTTCCTGTTTACAAAGCTTTTACAACAAGCTTCTTCGCATAATATTTTGCTACTCCTAAATTCAACACAGCATATGAAGTCCTCTTGTTTTCCACCCATACATTGTGTTTAATCACAATGATATTATTTTTATGAGACTATATCAGAAACACTGCAGCTATCATTTCAATAATTCATACAGTGGCGCAACGGCCGGGGAAAGGGGCAATATTTTCTCTAGCTTGTTATGGGATGCTTATCTGGCTTATCTCCGGTGTTAAGGTTAATGGCCAGTTGTTCTGTTATTTTATGTCTACCACATGCAGTTTATTGTTGCACTTATGTTGGGAGATCAACTATTTTTGAAATTTGTCATCTAATCTTTTTTGTAATTCATTTCCCCGACTTTAGCCAAAATTTTGTTTTTCGCGTGTATTTATTTCCATGGTATTTGCATATTTGTAAGTCAGATAAATTTTCGTTATTATCCCAAATTAAAGAAATAACCATCATTTTAATGACAGATAAGCACATTAATATATAAAGAGAAGGTGAGAGAGGATGAGGGCGTGTAAGAAAATATCTTGAAAAAATACTCATTCCTCGTTTAACTATTTAATTACCTTCTCATTAAGCATATGTATATCTAACAAACTGTGAAGCATTCTCATTGAAAGATGTGAGCCTTAACAGAAACTGCATCGCTTCATAGTGAAATACGAATTAGCCATGAAATAAATCTCAGAAAGTAGTTTGTAAAATTGATCATTGACGGAATCACCTCCCCACCTAGAAATGTCTTTTACGGACAACGTCTCAGTCTCCGCATTCTGGAGTTGCAGACGAGACTGGAGTCGATACACCCCTCCGTTGGTCAATGTGGGGTAGGAGAGAGCCACAGTTAACATTTTTGTGGTTACTGTGTAATTACGCCTTGCATAGTTATAAAAGCAGATCTACAGAACGAGTAGGTGTAAAAGACATACTGGAATTGAGGAACACAAAATGCCCAAAGTTCACTTTTGAACAGTAAAGTGAATTGGAAAAGAAATGATTTTAGAACAGAAAAAGAGAGAAGAGTAAAATAATTTAAATTAAGAGAACGATTAACATACACTGAAAAGCCAGAATAACTGGGATAGACAATGCCATTCAAAATGCATAACAACACACACTTTCTCGTTAATTGTTTCGTCCGCAAGAAGTGTATAGATAACGACAGACATTTGTGGAAGCTTAAAGATCTGATTGCGTAGTAAGCATGTCAGGTGATCCTGATTTAAGCGAATTTCAACGAGGTATGATAGTTGGTGCTCGTGAGATAGGTCATAGCATACGGGCACAATTTATATTTTTACGTTCAACCATTTCAAGGGTGACCTCCAATACAAGAATTGCGGTAAAACATCGAACCTACGGCAACTGGACGTCGAAAGACTCTAGATGACCGAGACCGGTGTCTTCTGTAGGTGATCATTTCAAGCGAAAGGTGGGCAACGCTGGCAACATCGCAATTCTATGCCGAGGCATAGAGAGGATTGTACAACGTCCATTGCATGATATTGGTTTAAAAGCGGACGCCCAAACAGGATATCGTTGCTTTCCTCACAACACAAAGCTATGCTCGTCGTAAGTGCTCAGGAACACCGCTACTCAACACTGGAAGACTGGAAACCAGTAGCCTGGTCTGACGAGAATCTTATTTGAATTTGTCATGATAACTGACGCCATAGTTTTATTCTCCAACGGCCATCCTGCAATGTAGTTAATAACCTACAAAAAATGTCCTAGTTCCCCTTTAAGCAGCCTGTAAATCAAAACGATGTTTGGTTTGGTTTGGAGCACTACGGTCAAATTTTTTCTACACGAGGGCTAATTATACCGGGACCTACAGTTTAAAGCCGATTCCGAACGGCTGCAAACATCCATGTCAACATTGGGACTCGAACCCACAGGATCTGAACCGAATACCAGCACCCTAGCCATTCGGCCATCACCTGGCTTAAAATGATGTGTGAACTCAATTTCTCCGCGTTATAGCTTAAATTATCGTCTCGCTCATATAAACAATTAACTCTTGCTCAAGAGAAGATTCCTTCGTCACAGTGAGTAAACAGAATGAAACTGGATCTTGTTACTCAATAAACCACTTTCATTGCTAGTTAACAATTTTTAAAATTCAAAATGAAAAAAGTCTTCTATTCCAACTCAAAATTACCGTGTGTTTACTTTACTTAGATATAAGCACAAGTACGAAAAATTTCTCTCCAGAAAAGTCATCCGTGAAAACTCAAAATAAAGCAATTAAAGTTTTAAAACACAAATGCTCTTCATCGACACGCTCTGAACAACACTTACTGCATAACAAGTGCATCTAAACCCTTCCTATAACTAAATTTGGTTTGCACGTGTATCGCAGTTAAGTCTTCAACAGACGCTGTTGCCTGAAAATTTGGCAGTGACGTGTTGTCCTGAGAAAACCTTAACCGACCCCATCTTAATTGCATGCCCCCTTGACTCTTCACTTCACGCCTCCATGATCGAGATCGTTGGCACGCAACAGAGCGACTGGCTTGTAAATCCGGTGGAGCAAAAACTCAGTTCGAAAACACCAACTGCACAGCTGTCGCCAGCTTCCTTCCGCGGGGTATCAATGCTAAACGAACGACGAGAATGTATAATGTGCGGTGCGTTCGTTTCTTTCGCGGAATTGATCGAAATGTTCAAAACAAATTTGACTCAGTAGATATATATTAATTGGGGTTAGGTCTACGTCAAAGCATTGAACCGGATTAGGTATGCAAAGTTGTTTCCATTACCTTTCGTTACATTAGTTTGCGCACGTCAAAGTCTTTGACATTTTAAAGCTGCTGTGTACTAACCCTATTGGATTGGTTCACCTCAATGTTAACCTATGGAGAAAATGTGTCCAAGGATTGCCGATATGGTTTTAAAGATTTTAAAACAAAATGTATTTCGTAATAGAGAAAGAAATTTTATATCTTGGGGCATTTTTCGCTTTTAAAAAATCCAAATAATATTTTAAAATTTAAATTATTCGGGGGAAAAATCTTGCATAGTGTGTTTTAAATTCTCCTAAATTCCTTTGGTGGACGAAATTTATAAAATAAATCCTGTTGCAAGGTGCAAAAAAGTTCAGGCTATCTGAAAATACCATTTTTATTGGATTGTCAGTATTTATGTAGCTGTAAATAGTAGACGCATTTTCTCCATAGGTTAACATTGAGGTGAGCGAATCCAATAGGGGTAAAATAATCCAATAGGGGACCAATAGACTCAGGTATTTAATGGCGCTTGTAGTGATTTGATCCTAGCACCCTCAGCACCAAAAGCCGACCCTCTACCATTGGGCTACCTTGGGCCCAGTAGAATACCTGCTTAAGCCTTATGGTTTTCCACAATTTAGGTAAATATTTTAGAAACGACAGATTTTTTTTTTTACAGTGTGGCATTGGAGTATTAGATCAGTTCCTTACTTGCAGTGGAGAGTCCAATACAAAATAACAAGGATATGCGAGAGAGAATGTAATGTGAGAGAAGAAATTTAGGTTCACCATTTTTCTTTCAAACACCTTGGCAGAAGAGAACAACTACCCACCAGGTTGTGTTACATAATATAAAACTTAAGGATGTCATTAAGCGTATCACACGCAAATAACCATTAATGTTGCATATTTATCATCCGCCTCTGTGATTTAAGAACCAATTGAATCAACCGTCATTACAGTCGTTTTATATTTGTGCATCATTAATCCAGCTTTAATCTGACAAACGGATATGGATACTCTACGCCAGGTAGTTTATGTGTAAAATAATGATGTTACAAGCTGTCTGGTAAGTCATCGTATAGTCAGGTTCATACGCTAGCGAGGATCAGGTACTCCAAGATGTTGAAAGATTTCGTATTCTCTCAGATGTTCGAAGCCATAAGAGTTCTGACGATTTATTAGTGGAAAGAAATTTTTGCCTTACGTTCATAACTTTCTCTTTTTTAACCCTTCAGTAGGAACATGATTTTTTCCTGCTTAGTGGGAACATCTGCTTGGAGGGCAGATGGAAAATCTCTTTCCCGTGTATTCCTAACTAGAAATTCACAGGGTATGTGTAGTTTATTACATTTCATGGTAGCCACAATCGTTAGAGCATTTCTCCTTAATTCTGGCCCAGCTTCTATTGAACAGAACCAATTATCACAGGTTATATTACGGTTTGTTTGGTAGAGACATTTAGTTAGTCGAACGATTGATTGGGTTGGGATATTTAATTTTTGCTCTGATTAATTTAATTTTTACCTGAACCATAAAAGCTGGCGTCACAAATCACCCTTCCACACTGAAGACAAGATGTTGACGCATGTGTACACTCACAGTACCCAAAGTCGACGGGGGGAGGGGGCAGCGTTGAATTAAGAAACCATAGATGCCTGAGAGGCAGACGTTCCCACCGAAGGGTTAGTATCACCTCATGGATGGGCTTTCCAACTGGCAGATTAGAAAACAAATATTCTACTAGATGGTGATTATTCGATGGATATTACACACGGAAACTTAATCCAGAAGCATTTCTTCAAACCGTACCGTCATTACCTTCCTTTAGCAACCATTACCTCCAGCATTTCTTCAAACCATCGAGGTCCAATATCGACTTGTCGACTTGTTATTGGGGTACTTTCTAAAACGCGAAGGTAAACTTTCCACAACATATACCTTTATATAAAGGAAGTATAAGTACATCAAAATGATAAATTTCGCCATTGATATCGTGCATTAAATTTAAATCAGTTTTTGCAAACGGGCCGGACGAAGACCGAAATAAGGTCTCCAGTACCTCATTGAGTGTGGGATCATATTCTGCGATTGGCATGGGTGTTTGTAGCCGTTTGGAATCAAATTCAAACTGTAAGGACCTTTTCACACAGAATCCGTCGGCGTAAATTTTTTTAACCAATCATATACCAATCATTGACCCATTTAACCAATCAGCGTCAACGGAATCTTCAACGCTGACGGATTCTACGTGAACAGACCCTAAGTTTTGATCTGTTTATCTGTCTAGTAAGCAAAGATAACCGCAGCCTCTAAAAACCCACCAACCTTTACAGTTAGCTCTCACTGAAAATGAATTATAACTCGATAACAGCGGAAATTTTTTAAAGAAACGTATAGATTATCATACTCCCAGAATATCACATAAACGAACTCCTGGAACATAATTCTAAGAGCCCTTGCCACATTCCTCAGGGCCGCTCGTAACTCTAACTCGAGTATCTAATGAAACATTTGCTCAATCTAAAATTCCCCGTAGCAGATATAACCTCGAAATGTAAACCTCCGTTATATAATCGGAGTGCTTCGGAAGCTTAGATGTTCGAGAATACGATCGTTTCGTCCGTACCAAAAAAATGCAAAGAATCCAGGTGACACAGGGTCACGGGCACCACACATAACACACTTTCATCGCGACTGGAGAGAATAATGGACAGACAGCTTTCCGGCTATTCAAGTTTTGGTCGCGATTATTTCGAAACGGGAGAAAGACAATCAATGTAGCCTCCGTTTAGCATAGGAATGGCATCTTCCCAGCTGCATTGTCCCCGTTTCCTTATCGGACAATTTATTTCGCTAACTGATATCACGTCTCGATTGCAGGATTCTAACGGAGCCGGGATAATGCCCGAATTATAGGCTTCGTTCGGCAAGGGTAACGCTATTGTGCGGTAGAAATTTTAATTATCGAGACTCACGCGTGATGGAAAATTATGCACTGCGGCAAGAATTGGAAGAATATTATAGAGGATATGAATCGATTTTGTAATTAATTTGCAGCAAATAGTCGAGGATCAGTGACTAGTCAGCTGCGAACCATAGCACCATATGCATACATAAGCGTAGAATGCTTTCTACCTACATGTTTGTTGTGTAATAATAGATATCTATATATTTAAGTGGCTAAGCTGATTCTTTGGGCAGTCCGTGAGAAAAAAATACGGCATCAATTTACTTCATTCTGGTCCTTTACGAAAGATTTTAATCTATAGATTAATCAAATTTAGTTTTTGTAACCGCGATTTCTATTAATTAGCGATAATTAAAAATTGCTTTCTGCGCATGCTCAGTGACACGTTAAAATCTAGTTTTAGATATTAGCGCCCTTTACACGTACGTTCTTTCCCGCGTGAAACCACGAACCCACGCGATTGAGTGCACGTGTGAAGGCGTCGGAGAGGAAGGGAAAGCTGCTTTGGAGCGTACTGCAAGTCATCCCGCGCTCAATTCCGTACGCTCCAAGCACTCCAAGAGCGTACATGTAAAGGGCGCTATTCATTAAGCCCGAGGCCGCATAAACACATTAATTTGTTTCTGCGCATGCTCAGTGACATGTTTAAATCTAGCTTTAGATACTCACGAAGCACGGGTCCATATAAACACGTTAATTTGTTTATTCCAAGGAATCTCTCTAGCTGCCTCTGCCATTTTTTTAAAATTATGTTAGTGAGATATAGAATTAAATCTGGTGGAAATTGTTTATTTCGTGTTATTGAGTAACCAAATTTCTTTTTATTGGGTTCAATAGTAATTTTTTAAAGTGTATTTCTTCATTCTTAATATTATGATTTGCAACATTTGGCAATAATGTGTTTAGCATAATTTGTGTATTAGCACATTTATTTTCTATCCAACCGTCAAGTTTTGACGGGCACCAACTCGTAATACATAAAATGGTGTACTCTTTTTCGTCTCAATTTAATTCAGAAATGGCCGGCCAAGTGGTGAAGTGGTGTCGCCTACGGTCATCAAATACCTTTACTGCCAGGTTGTGAGTTCCATTCCCACTTGTCCGAAGACAATGCTGAGATTAGGAAGCTAACTATGTTGGCTCAGCCATATGTTGCTCCCAGAATGAAGAAGTCAACAAATTCGTGGTATGGAATGGAAAATGTTGTAACAGACAAAGTACCAGCCGCGTTGGAAACAACAACAATGCAGAAATGAGTATAATTACATCCTCTTTTTCTTCATTTAAAACCACTGACACAGAGACAAATACTAGCACTTTTAAAAACTGCACACTCCCGAAAAGCAGGGAATGTCCGTACTAATCCATTGTTCCGAGGTCGTGACTCATTACTTCGGTAATTTGTTTCACCTTATGAATAACAAACACCTTAGTATAACAATAAAAGTTTTTACATATTGTAATAATTCCTAAACTTTTGAATGCAATGTTGGAAGCAACTTGGGATGCAGGAAAGCACATATACCATCTCCCTAAAGTTAAAAATTTTCGTTAGCAGATCACAAATTTTCACATACCATTTACTCACAATTTTAAAAATATATTTCAAAGCCTACATAACGAAAAAAAGTACCGAATTTGCTGGCGTATCGAAAGCAGCGGCTATAAGACTTTTTATAGACATTTTTAAGGAAAAAAAAATTCTACATTTTTCCCCCTTAAAATATATGTATTTCCATAATGATTTACTGTATTAATTTTTACAGTGCTTTTTTTCTAATACTAGGGGCTTCGCCCCTAGCCTCGCTACGCTCGCTCCTCTGGTGAATCAAGTGAATGAATGACTCAATAGTTTTTTACAGCGATTGAGTCATTCATTTGTTTACAGTTGAAGCTTCCCCCCCCCTCCCGACGAAATGGATGAAGCCCGGCGAAATGGATGAATGGGTGAAAAATCGGATCTTCTTTCAAAGGAAGCGAATGAGAAGATTTTTTTGAAGTATTTCTTTAAAATTCAATTAAAAATCGAAATTTTAAGATAGAGACTTGAAATGAAGTTTATATGAATGAGAAAGCTTTCATCTTCCAGTTGATATAAATATTTTCTTTGTAACATAATAAGTCTGAGCGCATCGAATTTATATATCTCGAAACGCATAAATTTTTCCAAAAAAAGGGTTTTCAATTTTAATAAAAATATCAGTCTGTTTTAAATTATTTTTAAACAAATGAGGTCTTGTTTGAAGGAGAAATGTCTGTAGTCTTAGATTGTAAAAAAAAAAAAATTCTACGATCCTTTTTTGGCGAGTTATCGTAATCTGAACATGAAAAAGTCAATATTTTCCCACAAAACATAAAATAAAAAAAAACTTAAAGTCCGACGAATATTAGACATGTCTTACTTTCTTCCCCACATTGTTCTGCATCGATTGGTATCGGTCTCGACCCCATACCCCCAGCGGTTTCGGAGGAGATAGCGTGACAAGCTTTTGACAGCGGCGGCGGCGGCAGCGGCAGTTAGTTCTTTTTAGAATAGAGAGAAAATAGGTGGCTATACTGTGTTTTCTCAAATAAAGGTGTATATTTTTAGTTCAGTGTTTTCACACGTCACGTCACAGGGGAACAAAAAACTCGCAATTAAAAAAATACTTTTGTTATATATTAACAATTGATTCGTAAGTTCCTTAAAGCTTCGGTTAAGTTATGCCAAAATAATACTGTGAAAAAAGGTGGGGATACCGTACCCCCAGAAAAAAAGCACTGGTTATTTATGTCCCTAAAAATGTAATTAAGAAGCATTGTAGTTAGGTAACTTTTAATCAGAATTCTCAAAACCCCCAAATTCATCTCCAGAGCTAAATGAAGAATCACTTAGAGCCTCTTCTTCAGAAACTGTATAACAAATCATCCTCTGTTCCATCAAGTGAGTTACTAATTCCACATGTCTTAAACGACTTTACAGAATACTTATACGGGTATATTAATATAAAATTATAGAATACTCATACACGTATATTAAAATAAACCAAAAATTTTAGACAAACTGAAATTTCAACTCATAATTTTTATTTCAGCCACATAACACGCCCCCCCCCCCATATTTTAGGCGTATTTCGATGAAAAAAAAATGCTTCCAATGCGCGACAAATACGGTATTTCTTTTTAACCCTTCGGCGGGAACATCTGCCTCTCAGGCATCTATGCTTTCTTTATTCAATGCTGGGCTTCCCCACCCTTCGACCTTGGGCACTGTAAGTCTACACATGCTTCAGTCAACATCTTGTCTTCAGTGTGGAAGGGTGATTTGTCACGCCAGCCTTCTATATGGTTCAGGTAGAAATTCGATTAATCAGAGCAAAAATTAAAAATTCCAACCCAATCATTCGTTCGACAAATTAAATGCCTCTACAAAACGAACCATCATAAAACCTGTAAGAAGCTAGTCAAGAATTAAGGAGAAACGGTTTGACGATTGTGGCTACCATTAAATGCAATAAATCACAAATACCCTCTGAATTTCTAGTTAGGAATATCTGGGAAAGAGATGTTTCTTCTATATCTGCCTTCCAGGCAGATGTTCCCACTAAGCGGAAAAAGAATCATGTCCCATCGAAGGGTTAAACGTATAAAATGTATTGATTAGGATTGAAACGCCACAGAAATGTGTCTGTGCCATCCTCACTATTGGCTAAAGACTGATTAACCGCTCAATAGAGCAAACCTTAACTCGTTAGTTTTGGAAGAAGGTGAGCGTGTGCACAAATTTAGAAAAGCGCAGTTAGTTGTATGTTCAAACTACTGAACGGGAGCCCATCAATGACAATTGCTAACAAGCCCTCTTTATCACGTTCCGTGGCACGATTGGGATCTCTCATGTTTTTGCATGCGCGTGAACTCTCCAATTAGCATACGAATGTCAGTGAGTGCCCCTGTTTTGTTATCAATCTCTCCTCTCGTAAGGTGACCCATTGCAGCTTTAGCGGGTAGGTGTAGCATTCCTTTAAGCCGACTGAGACAGCAGCTGAGAGCTCTTATGAATTCACCTGCCAGGGCTTTATTTCCTAACCTAGTTATGAAACTCGGAGGGTTCAAGAATGCCTGAGGTATGGAATCCGGGAGCTTCCTCTCCTCGCTTAAAGCTTGATTTAACGGCGTCTTAGTGAAAATTTGTCCATAAATGAATAAACAAAAGTCCGCAGAAATGCTGAAGGCAAATTTGTTTTCTACCGGGCATTTCACGTTCTTCTTATCAGCCAACGCGTGAAGGGTTGTCAGATTATTTTCTGAGCTGAACAAAAATATTTGTGTATGCAGTTTCTTCCCCTTATACAATACCTGCTTGCTTTACTCTATTTTGTTAATTAAGGAAATATGTGAGTGCATGTGTGTGGGAGGGGGAGGGGGTAAGTGGGCTGTATTAGTGATAAACTCTTAGCAGAAACACTCATGGTCAATATATTCATAACTAAGAGCTTAACACCACACATGGCTACGACCATGTTGTATTTCTCTGGCGTTATGGCAGATGTTGGTATATCCGAAAAATTCAATTTTATGCTTTAAAATGATATGTCCACACTTAAAATTGGTTCTTTAATATGGCAAAAGCTGATAGTGGAATTATGAAATTATTCGTATTGGCAAATGCTGTTATGTATAAAAGAGGTAATACTTGGTCCGTAATTGAATATTTTAGTCCCTAAATGAAAATTTTCATTGAAGACCAGACATATGCTGGAGGTTGAATATGAGTATCAACTAAAGAATATTTGGATCGAAAAACTTAATTGAGCGATTTTATAAATCACAACAAAAGTTACTTTTTTAATTTGCCGAAAACGCGAAAAAATGACATATCAACATCTGTCATAATGCCACGGATTTCTGTCTGTTATCTCATTTACTATATAAATTTGTAAGCATAAATAAACAAACATTGGCATGACGATATCATCATGCAGTCGAACAGTTAAAATACCTCTAGAGTTTTGGCAATAAATTTCAATTAATTTTAATAGCAAATGCTTGCAAACTTGACCAGACTGATTCGCTAGTTCCAGACTGATTCGCTTCAGTTTTGCTGTTTTTTTTTATACATTCCTCTGCACTTTGTTTGTTTTTTCAAGCTCTTACAATGTTTAAACATATATAATTTATTTCCCATGCAATACTTTTTTTTATATCAGTGGTCACTACATTCATTTAGGTATTTAGTGGTCATTTATAAAAGAGCAGGTATGAATGAATTTTTTTTCCAACTTTTTACAACCATTTTGCTCATTTGAGGTAGCAGATTTAAAACCTTGTGAGTGGAATTCAGTAATCACGTACATGTATGCATAGTTCGTTAGAATTCTTACAAAAGCTGTATCTGAATCATTTCTAAAAAGAATTTATCTTAAAATGTAAACATAAGTTTGGCTATATTTGTGTACACTACTTTTGTGTAAGGTTAAGAATTAGACAATACTTAGACTGGAACTGAACTCAAAAAAAGTTGAAAGTGCAGTAGTTTTAAAATTTTATACAGTCAAAATTTTTTATCTGTTCCAAAGGAAAAAAATTTCATAATTTTTTAACTTAACTTCAGAGGTTGATAGAAAAGTCTTTCTTTTAATAACAGGAAGGATTCTAAAGGAAGGATCTAAGAAAAAGTTTCCACATTATCTCAAATTAATCTATCATGATTTTTTCTATTTTATAAGATCCTCTTAATCAGAACTCTGGATTTCAATTCTAATGTATCTTAACCTTTGTAGGACTCTTTGGTACACTCGTGGTAGTTTTACGTTTCAATCGCATCGCTTTCAGATTAATCTGATTTACTGTTTTTCAGCATTTTAGCTGATCTCATACAGAACCCATGGTCATGTTTCAAGTCGCATTTACGAAGACTCGTCTAACACCCCTGAACGAAAGCAAAGCCTAAGGTAGGCAATTACGAAGTCATGTCCAACATCTACCAAAGCCTCAGACGAATGATCCGTACCCAAAGACCACAAATCACTGACATAACACAAACATCCAAAGCTGTCAAACGCCTTGTAGTGGTAAGAGAAATATGGCAAGTTTGACAATGGATTATAAACATCTCCGTATCACAGTCAGGGATCTTGACAACGAAGTCGCGGTTTGCGACGTCCGAAAAAGCTCTAGTGTTTACAAAGTATCTGTTTGGGGCAATGTACGGATTAAGCTGTTTTTATAGAATGGCACAATAAAAGAGAAATGGAGTAAGAGATAAATACAACGGAAATGACCTTTCAAAGCGTATTTCCATATCCAAACTAGAATAATTCCATATAACTTTATGGGATGGTCATTCTTCTAAGATTAAAAGTGTCGTAAACCAAAAAACAAAAATGGTGTGTTTTAGCGATGACAGCAAGAGCCTAAGGCAATTTCTTGGTATGCGACCGGAAAGTTTCATGATGGGTACTCATTGAATTTATTATGTTCATGTTTCGGGTTTTTCTATACGTGTATGGCCCCTTGGACGTGCATTCGAGAAATAGTGTCATCTTTGCTTTCATCCCTCCCCCATCCATGTCATTAGACCTCTTGTGTATTTGTGTATGCGTATATATATATATATATATATATATATATATATATATATATATATATATATATATATATATATATATATATATATATATATATTTATTTATATTTTTATATATATATATATATATATATATATATATATATATATATATATATAGAGAGAGAGAGAGAGATAGATAGATAGATAGATATAGATATAGATATATAGATAGATAGATAGACAGACACAGAGAGAGAGAGAGGGGGCAAAAAGTATTTGCACATAATTTTTCTTACATCTTATAGAAAGGGTAAATATTTAAGATCATGTTCCGTTACAACTGTCACATTACGCAAATTAAATAAGCTAAGGAGGAAAAAATCTAAAAATTTGATAACTGCCAGAATTATCGATTGAAAATGCAGATTATAGGACTTAAAAAGTATTTGTACACTTATGATTGAGTGTAAAAATAGGTAATTTATTTATTCTGATAAACCAGAAATCTATACATCTTAGTCAAATGACATCAGTAAATATTATATAAGTAGTGACATTGATGTATGGTATTTAAAATTTTCCTGTTGTATCAAAATGTCTCCAACAGTGAGTGAGGCTATCCAATTTTCTAGGGAACGTATTATTTCATTATATCTTGAAGGCTTAAGTTATCGTGACATCAGCAAAGAAGTAGGAAAATGTTTTTCTACTGTTAGAATTGTAATTAAGAGGCAATGGACTAAAGAACAGCAACAAATATAGCTCGTTCAGGATGTCCCAAAAAGATATCCAGCAGAGATCGTTGCTATTGTTGCACATGTGCGAAAATCAACATGTATGGGTGTCGAAACATGTGCTGAAATCATTTCTGGATTGACAGGTAAATGTCTACCATTCGAAATGTTTTAAAAGATGTTAATTATCACGATATAGTACCAAGGAAAGAGCTATATAATGAAAGAAGAAGTGCTTCCTTTTTACAAAACGTACATAAAATTTCTGATTTAAAAAAAAATGCATTGTTTATTGATTACAGCAAATTCAACTTATTTATCTCAGATGGCCGTAACACAATTTGGTGTCACCCTAATACTGAGTTGAAACCAAAGAACATTCCACCTGCAACTAAATATCGTGGAGGTCGTGTAACACTGTTGGAGTGCATGTCACATTCTGGAATTGGTCACTTACTATTTATTAAAAGAAATATAAGTGCAAAGCAATATATTCACATTTTTCTACATAATTTACGGTCAAGGGCCCAAAAGCTGGGAACTGAAAATGCTTATTTCCTGCAAGATGATGATTCTTAGTATACTGTTCATATTACTGAAGAATGGCTGCAGTATGATGTCAAAAGAAGATAAATTTTACCTCCCGGTCAACCTGATATTAATGTTATTGGAAATTTATAGCACATTCTGGACTGAAAAGTTCGAAAACGTCATACTGCCAGCCCACTTAAGCTAAAATTGATAATCGAAAGGTAATTGGCCAAAATAGCTAATGAAACAACTCAAAATCTAGTTAATTCAGTGGAGACTCCTTGTTATAGATGATAATGAATTACGTACAAAATACCAAATTTTGTGGAAGCAACTGAAAACTATAAGTGCGCAAATACATTTTGTTTTCATGAAATGTTGTTATTTCTAATTTTATTGTAAGTCACAAAATTATATCCCATTTTCTCTTCAGCAAATGGTGTTTTGAAGAATTAAAAAACCTGTTTTGTTGTTTAATTTTGTCAGGCGCTTTATTGTCATGCAAATATATCGAAAATTCCCTTTGTGCAAATACTTTTTGCACCCACCATATATATATATATATACCCACTTACACACGCACACGCACGCATATTATATACGTAAGCAGATGCCAATCGTCCTTTAATGACACCGTGAAAAGTTTTCCTCGATATACTTCAATATAAATTAAAACGGTTTAGCTCTATAAGGAAGTCGAAAGTCTAGATTCAGACAAAGATTTACAGTATCGAGCTAGTTAGATAAATTTACAGTTTTATCGTTAAATATCTTACTTTATTCAGTAATACACTGCAAGACTGTCTAAAAAAAGAATCGAAAACGCAATTGGCATTCTTAAATTAACTTGTTTACCTACTTTGCAATCGTTATCTCGGGAAAACTCCACAAGAAGAACACATATCACGAAACAATAACTGTCATCTTACATGCAAAACTAAATAGAGACGACAGACTTCCAGCAGTCGACAAAACAGTACTAGTTTGACAATAGAAAACAAACTTCCGCGTGTCTTAACAAGTAAGCCGTAGTTTAAACTCCACCTACGAATTCTTTTCCATTCAGAACGAAACTCTAGTTTATTAGCTTCAGTTAAGGGCAATGGATATCTTAAAATAGTCCGCACGGAGTTCGCAAGGTAGTTTCTATTTGCAATTCAACGGATGTGGGTGGTGAATATTTATTAAAGATATATCGCTTATAATTAATTATTTTCCGGGTATTGATGTTAGAGAGGAAAGTCGGTTTGTTGTCGTTTAAATGTTATCTCAACGATTTAAGAGCTCGCGATGTGTGTCAGTTGTATTAACTTCCATAAAGTGTCTTATTGTGGGATTCAATACGGGAATGAAATTGCCAAAATAACAATAAAAATCGCAAGGACAGACGCGTTGTGAAATTATCTCTATTGTTTAAATCGTAGCAGGTGTTATTGGAGATGACATGCTGTTATTTTCCTTAAATTCCTGTATCAATGAATAATCGCGTTGTGTTTCAACAGGGTAATAAAGTTTCTGCGGATTTTCCATGCTCCCGTTTATACAACAAATTGAAATTTATGTATATAACGTCTTTGTCGCGGAATAATATATAACAGTGTTGCTAGATTATCTCAAGAGATTATTAAGAAAATTATCGAGAATTTTTTTCAAAAAAGGTCTGTGCGACTGAGTTCAGGTGCCTTAGAAGTTTATTAAGGCTACAGTGTATTAACCCTATTGGATTCGCTCACCTCACGCTTTACGTTAATAACCCGCGGTAGTTTCGTTATAAGAGACTACCTGATATATTTCTTATGTATAAATATTAATGCCCAGCTGTAGCTGGATATGGAAAGAAATACAACCAATAAGTTCACCTTAAATACGCTGTGTATTAACCCTATTGGATTAGCTCACCTCAATGTTAACCTATGGAGAAAATGTGTCTACTATTTACAGCTACAAAAATGCTGATAATCCAATAAAAAAGGTATTTTCAGATAGCTTAAACTTATCTGCACTCTGCAACAGGATTCATTTTGTAAATTTCGTCCACCAAAGGAATTCAAGAGCGTTTAAAATACACTATAGCGGAATTTTTAGCCGAATAATTTAAATTTCAAAATATTATTTGCATTTTTTTTAACGAAAAATGCCTCAAAGTGTAAAATTTCTTTCTCTATTATGGAGTACAATTGAAAAATTTTTTTTTTATCCAAATCGGCAATCCTTCGACAAATTTTCTCCATAGGTTAACATTAAGGTGAGCGAATTCAATAGAGTTAGTACACAGAAGCCTTAAGGAAGGATCAACAACAAAAAACTTTGGGGATCAATACCAGGCAGAAACGGTCATTATAGGACGAATATCGATCTCACAGTCTTTTCAAAACTTCTCATCCTGTTATTTTAGAGTATATCAGGACACATAAATTTAAGTGCAGAACGAAATGTTAAAATGCAAATGAGAGATATTTTAGGCTTCGTATCCCATGAGTAGTTCTAATAGGAAACAAAAAACTCAACAGCGATTTTCAACATCGATGACCCGTATACACGTTGGCAACAGAATCGGGTTCGTAGACAGGGCTTGGCCTTCTTCCGGTCTTTATGTCACTCGTGCCGTGCCTTCACGAATTTCAAGAGAGAGTTCGGTCATAAAGATACGGTACAAACCAGATAAGTGACGTTGGAGTTACGTTTCAGAAATATTAACATTCCGTTGCGTATTTCATTGCAATCTGTTTTCAAAACTTTTTAGATATCTATAAATGGTATTTCGAAATTATGTATTTATCTCAATTATATTTCATTTTGAATACATTTTTTAAATAATCAGCGGAAGTGAATTTTAAGATCTATAAAGACGTATTTGGAATGAAATGTTTCAGAAGGAAAAAAAAAACCTGAGTTAAATATTTGAACGATGATAAAAGTAAATTGATGAATTACAAATATAATAAATCACACGAATATTCAATTACCTTTATCAGCTTTGATTTATGACTTCAAATTAATACAGCAATTGAGCACTTACCTAAAAAAGAGAAAAATAATTAAAAATCTAATATTTTTACAAAAAAAATTATATAATTTGGATAATTGATCCAACTCAAAAAAGGTTTTTAATAGCTAAATTTATGTTAAATAACAGCAAGAAAAAAATATATAAATTGTGAGAAATTCGTAACAGCTAAAATTTAAAACATTGGTAATTAATGCAATCAACTTAATTTATCTTTTACTATGCAGTTTTACAAGCAGACAGTTTTTTACTATCACAAAGAAAGCTTTTAAAGATGTGATACTTGTAAATATCCGCACGTTTTGATAATTAACTGATAATTATAAATAAGAGAAATTACCGAAAAAGATAAAAATAAATGAAAATATAATATCTTTACAAAAAATGATATAATTCAGATAATCAATCCAACTCAAAGATGATTTTTTATAGCTAAATTTATGTTCAATAGTCACAAGATAGAATATTTATTTTGAGAAATTCGTAATAGCTAAAATGTAAAACATTGGTAATTAATGCAATCTACTTAGGTTATTTTTTACTATGCAGTTTTAAAAGCAGAAAGTTTATTATCACCATAAAAAAAGTTTTAAAGATATGAGATTTGTAAATTTCCGTACGTTTTGATAATTAACTGGTAATAATTATAAACGAGAGTAATTACCGAAAAACAGAAAAATAAATGAAAATATAATATCTTTACAAAAAAATTATATAATTCAGATAATCGATCCAACTCAAAGGTGATTTTTCATAGCTAAATTTATGTTCAATAGCTACAAGAAAGAACATTTATTTTGAGAAATTCGTAATAGCTAAAATGTAAAACATTGGTAATTAATGCAATCTACTTAGGTTACTTTTTACAATGCAATTTTAAAAGCAGAAAGTTTATTAACTCAAAGAATGTTTTTAAAGATGTTATATTTGTAAATCTTCGCATGTTTGATAATTAAATGATAACTACAAATAAAAGAAATTAGCGAAACCAAATCACACCAAATACAATCTAAATTAATAAACATTCGTAATAACTGCAGTGGGAAGTGCTGATTGCAAAATAAGATGGCATTTCCTCTCTATACGAATTTATTTTCGTGAAACACTCGTAAAGAGGATAAAAGAATGGATTGTTATGTAGGAGTTAAGCGCGGCGATCGGAATTGCAGTAAGACAGTTGTTTAAACTATAGATAAAGCGGTGATAGTGATGACGCATAATCAACTCGGTTTCTTTAGCTGTGATGAACTCATTGTTATTTTTAACAAAATAATGCGCATGGTGGAAAAATTTATTGATTGTTAAGTATATCGGCAACCCATAAATGTAATATAAGCCAGTGCTTTTATTTACCTGTAATATATATATATATATATATATATATATATATATATATATATATATATATATATTATTACTCTAATAAGATATATAGTACAGGGTAAAACTTAATATAAAATTTATTAATTGTTATGTATATTGGTAACCGAAAAATACAATGTAACACGGTTCTTCTATTTCCCAGTAATATATATATTTTATTACTCTAATAAAATATTAGCACAGGGTAACATTTAATATATAATTTATTAATTGTTATGCATATTGGTAACTCAAAAATGCAACATAACACGGTGCTTTTATTTCCCTGTAATATATATTTTATTACTCTAACAAAATATGCATTACAGGGTAACGATTAATATGTAATTTATTGATTGTTATGTATATTGGTAACTCAAATATGCAATGTAACACAGTGCTATTATTTACCTGTAATATATATACGTATTTCATTACTTTAATAAAATATATAGTACAGGGTAACACTTAATATATAATTTATTAATTGTTATGTATATCAGTAACCCCAAAAAGGAATTTTACACGGTGCTTTTATTTACATGTAATACATATTTTATTACTCTAATAAAACATGTATTACAGGGTAACAATTAATATATAACTTATTAATTGTTATGTATATTGGTAACCCAAATATGCAATGTAACACAATTTTTATATCCCTGTAATATATATTTTTTTACTCTTCATTACGTAAGCAACGGAAATGTTTTGCAGTTCTGACAGATTTTAAATTCGAATTTCTCAAGGAACTAGCTCCTTTAATAGGATATTGGCCGCATTTTTTTTTATTATTCATGCACATTACACAAGAGCTATCCTTCTTCGTACGTGCCTGTCTAACATTTTAGATAAAAAATGATTGAAATATTTGCTGCTTTAAGAAAATTTAAAATTGTAACCTTAAAATGTGTTTGGTTTTCATTATATTTTCTGATCTGTATTATATGACTGCATTTTCAAAATACTTTCACTCTAGTACATAATCTTTTGAAAATAACTTGTCTTCATAATTGAAGAAAAAGTATAAAATTTGTAATAATTTAAAAGGTAAAACATCAGTTTTTTTTCAGAGTAATTTTTTTTTCATTGAAAATATCTTCAGAATTTTTATTATGCAAGTCTAAATCAAAAATCTTGAATGCAGTTTGGTGAAAGTCGAACAAATTAATACAGTAGAAATTTTCATGGGGATACCTTATGAGCAATCTTTGTGATATGTATGCTTTGAGAAATGACAAATCGAGAAGAATTTCATTGCGAGATAGGCAGACTAAAAGTACAGATGCACAATAAGGTACGCATAGAAAGTACAGCGTAAGAAAATGGCGTATCTGGAAATGGTACCGTCATAAAATCTCGCGGTTTCTGTTATTTGATTTTGAAATGCTCTATAGCAGTGGTTAATAACCAGTAGTCTGTGGACGACTGGTGGTCCGAGACAATCCAAGAAGTGGTCCATGAAGTGGTCCATGACTGATAAAAAAAAATTGGTTTTATCATTTCAAAATGACCTTGAATTTAATTTTTTTTTTTTTAACTGGAAGCAAAAAAATTTCAGTTCCCAATTTTTTTTGGTTCAAATTCTGAAAATTCCTGTATTGCTACCACTTTCTGATTTTTTCATTACGAAAACGACCATGAATTTAATTTTTATTTTAAACTGGGAGCAAAAAAAATTCAGTTCCCAATTTTTTTGTTCAAATTCTGAAAATTCCGATACCTCTTCCACTTTCTGAATTTTTCATTACGAAAACGACCATGAATTTAATTTTTCTTTTTAACTGGGAGCAAAAAAAATTTCAGTTCCCAATTTTTTGTTCACATTCTGAAAATTCCTATATTTCTTCCACTTTCTGATTTTTTTCATTACGAAAACGACCATGAATTTAATTTTTCTTTTAAACTGCGAGCAAAAACAATTCAGTTCCAAATTTTTTGTTCAAATTCTCTTTCTGATTTTTTCAATACGAAAAAATTCCTTGTTTTGCTTAAAAATTTCTAATATATTTTCTGTGACGCGAACTCGCAGCGTCACAACCTTTCCACAACATCACAGCAATTTTACAACTAAAGTAAAACATGCAAAAACGTAAAAAATTACTGGTAGATTAAAAAAAATATTTATGGATTCCGATTCAAACAAAAGCAAATTCAGTGTACAATTGTTTTTTTTATGCGTATGGTAAATTTATATTAAAAAATTTAAGTTTTTAAATAGTATGGAATGCGCATGAAGAATTTTGAAAAATGCTAGAATTTTTTCATTTTTTCATTATTCTGCCAAAAAATTCTTACTTTTGATTCTAAGGGTCTTCAATGTAGTAAACAAGGATATAATTATTCTCATCTGTATATATAGTTAAAAATTGAAAAATTTAAAAAATAGAGGTTGAATTTTGTTTGCCCCTATAGTGTAATGTAAATTTTCTATTATGATTGAAATTTCTATTTTATTAAGATGTCAGAAATACATAATAATTTGCACATATTGTACTTCGACTTGACTCGTATAATTGTCACTCGAACAGTTTGAGTTAATTGTTTCAGGAAATGGGGCTATAAATGATTACTGTTCGATTTCCTGCATTTTTAAAACTAAAAGGAATCTAAAAACTTCTCATTGGTAAATTTCCCCAATAAATAATGGGAAAAGAGTTTGTTTCTTTAGTCTGATGTTAAACATAAACTAAATAGGGAATAAAAGATACAAATTGATTCAAATGCGTTTAAAGGTTCAAACGTTTTTAAAAATGCTCATTCTATTTTGATGTAGAGAATGTAGACTACTTTAATCTCTTAACTACTCTTCTTTCGGGAACTGTTCGGAATATATCGCTAACGGAAGGGAATGCATTATTGCTTTTACTTAATAACGACTTTAAGGGAAATCCTTTTTGAAATAAAATTCGAAAATTTTTGTGATTTCGCGGCAATAGGTAAATCTATATTTAAAAGCAATAAGGTAAAAGGAATAATAATAAATTTATAATTTTATATGTTGTTAATGAATCAAATTAGTAAAACAATTTTAGTTAAAACTTAAAAAGTAACACGCAGAAATATTTATATATAACACAGGTTTGCTTCTGAAAGGTCAAAGAAATACAGTAAAACTTCGTTTATCCAGACTAACTGGGACCATAGGCAATCCGAACAATCGAAAATCCGGATAATCCGGGTAATATGAGTAATAAGCAAAACAAAATCCTTAACTAAACAGACCGTTTATTACGATATAAAGCTATGTTTTGTAACAAAATTACATAGTATTGTTTACAAGACATTAAAAAATGCACAGATAACTTTTCACATAATTTCTTAACAAAGAAATTAAGTCTAGTAAAGCTTTCTTAAACTCAACTCATTTTATTACCTTAATTTATTGTACAATCTATGCAGGAACTGTGCATTGAATCAAACTAAAAAACGAATATTTGGCGTACTTGAAGTTACGTTCTTGCTATCATAGTTAAAAATTATTATCTAATGTGAGCATTAAATAAAAAATAGTGTCTACGAATCTGATCCATATTATCTGGAGATCCGGATCAACGAGGGCTGGTTAGACAACGTTTTACTGTATAGTAATTTCTTATGAGTAATAAGTGATAATTCTTTGTTTAAACAGTTCAGATGTAACGCAAACATATACTTTCAGAATTCTTATAAATTATTTCTCTTATTCTACTTTAAAAATATAGTTCATTTATTTAAGTGCTTTAGGTATAATATATAGCACAGATCTTTTAAACTGACTTTATAGTAAAGATATAAACAAAGTTAAAATTAGACTAGAAATTTTTTGTGTTGCTATAAGCAATAATTTTGTGATTACAATAAATAGTTTAATGAAAACATTAACCAGTTTCTTTATTTAAAAATAATCTTAAGAAGTTATGAAAAATTTTATGTTGCAAATTTTCAATTTTATAAACGACTTTCCTCGGGACACACGTAAATGTTATCTTAAAAATATATTGAATAGAAAATTTTAATTAAATTGTTTTATTCCTAAATTAAAAATTATATATATACATTTTTGTAATTTAACAAGCAGCAAAATTTTATCCAACCTTTATAATATTTCAAACCTTAAGTTCACAAACAAAAATATTTTCATTAAAAATTTTTCAATTCATTTTTTTTGGTTTCTATATAATTAGGAGAATTTTAACAGTTTTCCTCTACACTTATAACATACCACTATTAATAATATTTTACAAATACACCTCTTTCACAGAAAAAAAAACTGGAATACTAAAATAACTATGCGATTTTTCACAACAATTGAAAATATTCTTTTGGTATGGTGTTTATTTATAAAACCGGTTTTTCTGTGATTTTTTTTTTCAGTGTTTTGAGGGACTTACCGAGCAAACTCCGTAGGTAGGAACGGAAACTCGACCTGAACATGGTTCTCATTTATCCGAGTGATTGGCAACTCATCACTTCGTAACGTTTCGGACCGTAATAACAAATAAAAATGCCAGGTGCTTGTATTAGGAAAGTTTTTAACGTTTTTCTCTTTGCTACTTGAGGCTACTTCAGAGAAATGAAACAATAGCGCCATCTGTGTGCGAAATAATACACCTACGAGTTTCGGAATTGTGACACAAATCGAAGTGGACGATTGAAGGAACGGTGGAAAGATATCCAATGCATATACGTTAACTCCGTTTCACTAAAACGGGGATTCTCAACCTTTTTCAAGTTTGCGACACCCTTGGGAAGGATTTTAAAACACCAGGCACCCTTGTTAGAATTTTAATATATTCAATTTTTTAAATATTAAATAAAAGTGGAACATATTTCAGGAACATTAAATCCAAATAAATTCTTACTCCATTGCTGATTTTATTAATTTTTTGAAAGATGTAAGTACTAAAGGACATATTAATACAGTTTTAAAAATAGCCATGGGATTGCCGCAAGATTCTTGAAGTGTACCTCCATTACGAACATCCATACATGAGTGATGTCAGACAAGTAGTTCAATCAGTTTACTTTATATGCCTATAAAATGTTTACTTTAAATGTTAATTTTTATACATGCATATTCAGTCCACACAGCAGAATTAAGAATTTTGAAAAAATGTTAATTTTTAAATTTTCATCGTATTTTTTGCATTTTATTATCTCCTCGCATATTTTTCTGTATCCTTCCAAAGCAAATATGTTAATTACTAAAAACGATCAGAAAAAAAATATGTTATTGAACTACCATATTTATAAAGATTCATTCCAAAATTTAAAATAACAATTACTTCTTTATGTATTATTTTATTTTTTTATATCTTTAAAACGAAAGGGCTGAATATGTATGCTATACAAAATATATTATATGTACATCAATCAATTATCCAAGTAAAAATATTTTAAACTTATCTTGTTTTTATTGTGTTGCCAAATTTTTAAATTATTAAAAGTGTACCGTGACGAAAAAAGGGTGGAAAATCACTGCTCTAGACGACTACAACAGAAATTGCTAAAAAGATTTTTGTTTTATTAATGTGAAACTGGCGATTGATGCTTGCACAAATGTCAAATATCAATCCTGACAGTTGTGGGAGTTAGAGTAGCCAATTCATCCTCAAGAGCGAGTGCATCGATTTATGTCACAATGTGACGTCTGGGGGATCGTACCCTCTCCCAATCTCTTTGACCTCATAGATGAACTTTCCGGTCTACGGATTCAACATGCCCATATCTGGCCTATAAACGGAGGTATTTAATGGCGCTTGTCGGGATTCGACCCGAGTACCCTCAGCACCGGAAGCCGATGCGCTACCACTAGGCAACTTCGAGCATTATAAGAGTTTTATACAGTTTTACTCTTCCATTTGCTTTACCGCTATTTCTGAACTGTTGCCTCACCAGAACTTCGATTGCTTATCCGGTACGCTAAAAGACTAATACGGATAACAGAGAACACTGATTTATCAGAGTTCCGATAATCAGTATTCTACTTTATTTATGCCATCAGCAGACATATGAGCTAGTAAATTTACTGCAGGGACCATAATTTACTATGTTTTTTTCCTACGTATAATTTTGAATCCAGTTAAAATAGAAATTAAATAAATAAAAACTTTCTAAGGTCCCAACAGAAAAGTAAATCATTTTTGAGATCTTTCAAACTAGTAATAATATTTTAAAGGAAGCATTTTTATGTGCCTATGGAGATATTTTAAAACTTTCCATACCTCATACTGTGGGAATGTCGCAAACTAAGCGAGCACGATTCTGATAAACTGCGATAGGTAAATTGGTGTGCAATGGATGATCTAAGTGGTATTTTTTTCAGGTCGGAAACCGGTTAGAATCCGACAGGGCCGACAAATGGATTGTCGCCGATGCCTGAATTTGTGGATGGGAAAAAGGCACGAGTTAATTGATAATTGCCTGCATGCTGTTCGACGATATCGTTATATATGTGCATAGGTTACAGCTCCCCTCTCGTGCCGTGTTTACGGTGTCAAGTGCGGTGTGAAGCCGTAATTAAGTGCGGGCTCTGTTACGGATGATTTCGCGGTCCGAAGCGAAGGTCGCAAAAAAAGGGTTCGATTTATGATGCGGAAATGCAAATGATAATTGCTCGGTGCAGAGGTTATCATTCTTGTAAATCGTGGGGAAAGTGGTTGTCGCCATTTATCAACAGAAACGACAACTAGGAAGTTACCCAGCGTGCCATGTTTTTATCTGAATATTCCACTAGAGAATGAATTCTTATTAGCTCTTATCTTGTTAAAAAAATCCTATACGTCTGTGATATCTTTTGCCCATGTGAGAAAAACTTTAAGACATTCCCTAAATTTCTTTGAGTGATACTGTTATTTTTGATAAGCTGGCTAACAGATAATGAGTTTTTGTCATTGAACAGCGGGAGTTACCCGAAACAAATGCGTTTCCAATGCACCAGACAGGGACCGACATAGAAATTGAGACCTTTCGGAGTTGAAGCCCTGCATGTGAATAGGCTGTCACCACAATTTACACAATTTAGACTGAGCAACCCCCCCCCCAAAAAAAAAGGGCGACATCTGGTGGGTTCGTACCTTCTCTCACCCTCTCTGAACACATAAGAGGACTTTCGGTCTACAGATTTAATGTGCCCATATCCGGCCTAATCGCGAAAGCCTTTAACCTTTTCCTTACGGGGTGGGATAGCATGTATCCCAAGTATACGGGCCCGTTAATGAATGAATGAACGAACGAACACGAACACACACACACGTATATATATATATATATATATATATATATATATATATATATAACCCCCTAAATGGCCATTCTTACAAAGGGATATGAAATTTTCCGTTCTAAAGTGAGAATCGGAAAAATGGGCCCCGTCAGCTAAAGTTTAATGGCGTCGTCGGGATTCGAACCAAGCACCTCTAGTCCGAATTCATGAACCATAATTGAAAAAGTGAATGTCTGTGTGTGTCCTATTTCTCAGGCATGTTGCACTATGTATAACGAGCTTTATCTGAGGCAAAGACTCTTCCTTAGATATCCGTTAACTCCTTTGATATAATCCTTTCAGAGAGGTACATCGTACTGGTGGTATGTTGGTATGAGTCCTTTATTTTTCAAAATTACTAAATATTTTTGTCATTAATGTTCATGTATGTGAAAAAAAGGCAACAAAACCCTAAAAAACTGCCATGTTTATTTATACCACTTCAATCTGAATCCAATTATCCAGTACGTCTGGGAGAAGCAAGGCTAGAGCGTACAACGACTGTTATTTAACGAAAGACTGTCATCTAGAGAAACTATCAGAAAGAAACCACTTATGTTACGAAGAGAATGTCTTTAGAAACATCCTGTAAGGGATCATTAGCATATGTACAACTGACTCATAGCGAACATATCATGAGCTCCAATTAATCATTCAAAATGTGTACGCCATAGTACCTCATCTTAAATGAAGCCCATTATTAAGTAAGACTGCTCAATACGAAGAATCCCATTTATCAAGTCTATATAACACCTGAGAAGAAGTAAGCAAATAGAAAAGTGATGCTTGATGTACACAGGTTATGTGGGTGCAACTCTCGCATGGCCACCTGTGGCTTGTTACCATTTGGGTGGGCAGTCTTTTCAAAGCTTTCAAGTAACTGCTATGATGTAACATTGTATATAAAATTACCTACCTATGTATGTATGTATCATTGAGATTCCGTCTATCTCTTTAATATCTAAGCTTTTACTGACCAGGACGAATTTTTGCATAGTTGCTGTGTAGGAAAATATAGGCTACACTAAAGATGAACGCCTCGCACTTTCAAATTTGAGTCATTTCCTCGACATTTTGAGGCTGCCCAAACTGAATCCTTATGTAACTTTTAAAATGATTTTTTGCAGCATCATTTCCGGTCATCTGATTTCATATTTTACTCCCTTGTCATCAGATAGTATGGTATCTCGAAGTTAACAGAAATTATACAGTTTAAGTTGCTTCTAACACTGTATAATTTCTGAACTTTAGATCAGGGCCCGATTTTAAAAATTCTTAACTATAGGCACAACTCGGGATGGAGGCCCCCTAACTTTGATGTGGGCGTAAAATTTCCAAAATTGACACACACAAAAAATAATCATGAATCATTGTGAAAGTACCATTTTACCAAGAATTAGCTGTTTGAAGCGTAGAAGCCTAGACATTATCAAATAACAAAATGCAATACGACATTAACTTCATCATTAAAACACTAATAAAATGCAAACAGAAAAACTTATTGATCCCTTATATACAGTATAGCATATATATGATGAACTATACATATAGCTATACATATGATGAACCAATCAATCAAATTTGAAAGGATATATAAAAAAAATTGCTATTAAAAAGGTAAAATTAAAAAAAATTGAATTGGGAATTTTTTTCTTTTAAAATAAAAATTTTGGGGACCCCCAACATTCGGGGGCCTTTAGGCCTGGTGTCCACCCCGTTTCGCCGACACAAAATTTTCTCCCCCCCCCCTTTTTCCCGTTCAAGCTTCCCTTTTGATGGTGCATACACATTGGACAGAGTTCTCTCCCCGACTCCTGTCACATCACATTAGTCACGGTAACATTAGACACGGTATTTAGAACCACCCCCATTCCCGCCGCAAGATTTCTTTTGATGTGGTGTGTCCCCCGACCCCGCTCGACACCATTTGACCCGCTGACCCCACTCTCTTTCTTTGATGGACCGCCAGAGGAGGCGATCCAGCGCCTAGTAGAGAGTACAGAGAGACACAAATCACTGGCAGATGCAGAGAACGCTGTACCAATCTGTACGCGCTATGAGATATTTAGGGATTTCAAGTCGAAGAGGGTTGGGTCAACAGCTTCTCTCAGAAGAGAAGGTGTTGGTTGGGTTCGACATTGCAGGAAATAGTTCTGGGAACTAGATTGCAGGCAGCACTTGGTGAATTGGAATTTTTTGAATTTGCGTCGCTTTGGTTTGCGTCTAATTTCTTGTGTTTTGCGTCGAACTTAATTGATTTTCAGATAAAATGAGCGACATTTCTTTCATTAAATCAAAACGTGGCGGAAATTTAGTGCAGTACTAAAATTTCCTTTTCCGCATAGAAAGAAAAAAAAAAATTTGAGCTACTGGCAGTGCTCCTCGGATTCAAAATGTAAAGCTCGTATAGTTTTACAGAAAGATATTTTTAAGAGTTCCTCCGGATTTCATATACACGAACCGGCTATTAAAGAAATCCAACAAAAAACTTTTTCTTCAAAACTGAAAGAAAGAGCCGTCACAGAAATGACAGTTCCAGTTCCAAGAATATATATGTAACTATATATTTATACGTAAGCCAAAGCATATTTAGTCTATATTACGAACTAAGGAATATTCGACTTCGTCAAAAATTGTGACGCAAGGAGCATTTTAAAGACTTGCAAATCTGGAAATGACTCATTTTGATAAAAAGTCCTTTAAAAGATATTTTTTTCACCTACCTTTAATATTTACTTTTCTAAAACCACCAAGTTTTCATTTTACTTTTCATTATATATTTTAAATGCATTTTATTCCAATATTTACATATTTTTAAAATATTAATACACCCCAAAAAAATTCCAATTTTTGTTCGATTTTTGGTAATTTGAAAGTCCACCATCCCCTTAAGACATCTAGATTTCTTCTTTATGAGTATACATAGCAGTGATGTAGCTACACATTCAGCGCCCTGGAGCAAGTACAATCAGTGCGCCCCCTTGTTTCTCGGAAGAGTTCTGGCGAAATTTGTTTTCTATCTGATCCTCTTATTTCGATTTAAAATCTTACTTAAAACCACTTAAATTGAAATTAAAGACATTTCAACAATAAGATATTCAATTTAATAAATATTACTATAATAATAAAACAAATTATTATTCTTTAAGTACGGAGTACCTGCTAATATTTACTACATATTTTATAAACTGTTTTGTCAAAATGCACTTATACATGTTTAGTTTCCACATTAAAAAAGAAAAAAACTTAAATTGTCGTTTTCTCACTTTTTCGTTTGCAAATCGATCAATCAGTTTCTCCAGATCAAGTTGGAAAGTTATTGTTTTTCAATTTATATAGTGGTCAATGAGTTAAGACGGTGTTGTGACATGATGCTTCTAAAATGCTTTGATTAATTTTAGCTTTGAAAAACTTCTTTCTGCTGTCTTTATCGTCACCGGTAAAGTGAAAATATCAAGCAAGCTGTAATTATGTCAAAGAAGCTACTTGAGTCTGCGGTGTGAATTAAAAGTAGTTCAGCAATTTCGCATATTAAAGTAATTTGTTTTAATTGAATATAAAAGCACTTTTTAAATCGAAGCAATTGAGGTCCAAAATTATGTGAAATATTGGAACGATATGCCGATTGTAACAATTCTGATCCTTCCAGAATACTTTTATCAAGTGACGCGGCGAGATATGCAAGTGATAAACATTTAAAAAGTGTACATAACTGTCGAACGGATTCAACTCTAATAGTAAATTGATTAATTATTAAATCCATTACTTTATAAAACACCTCGACTTTGAAACATCGTTCACTGTCTTCAATCAGTTCATCTACTTGTAATTAAGCAAATAATTTTTTCACAAGAAGCATCTTTTTTGGGGAAAACAAGTTTTAATATTCCATACAGCTGATAACTCAAGGGTATCGTTTTTTAACAAACTCCCAATTATTCCATAAGTTCTGGAATTGGGTTAGGAGTGATGAAAGCATCTCAGCGGATTTCTTTATATCTTCATGAGTACCTTGCAGCATTTTCGAGACTGTATTAATAGGTTCGCGTATTTTACTTTGCACAATTATCAAAATAATTGTTTCGAAAATTTTTCTTTGTCAGACGAGTCTATTTCTATATCAATGTGTTGTGGAAGAATTTCACTTTCTGTTTGAATTGTTTCAGGCGCAGAAATATTCGTAATATCTGTATCTGTTTTGTCTGGAGAATTATTGCCTTGAGCTTGCGATTTGTTTCCATTAAAATTCAACGAGTGCATTATTTGAATCGACCGTTTTCAAAAATGTTCATATTTTAGCAACTTTCATTAAAACTTCCTTTTCGGCTTCTTACATTTCTATTCTTCGTTTTCTAAACTGAGCCCCACTTAGTTTATTTTTTTGACATCTCTAACTACCTACAACACATATAAATATATGGTATTTATTAACAGAATTTAACTAACAGAATATATATAAATATATCTGTTAATTGTTGATAATTTTTTTATTTATCACTTTTAGAAATTTTAAAAACCATTTAATTTTCTTACGTTATAAAACAAAATATTATTCTGTATGTTGCAACCTCAATTAACATAATAATTTACAAACAAGCCATTTACTTTTAAAATTATACGTCGATGAATCCAAAAGCACACTGTATATAAGTAATTTAGTAAAATAGTCATAAATTTTACAAAGTCAATTAAACAGAACAATAAATTACAATCGCCAGTGCACTCGCCAGTTTTAAAAATTATATAACACATTCATTCCAGAATCAACTTCAAATCCTTACACTGTACAAAATAAACAAAGGGAATATGAAACTCTAAATACTACGCTTGCTCTAAAAAAATCCCGAATATTTGCCTCGATTCTGAGCCGATGTTAACTATCGCTCGTGGGATTCCCCTGATGCATGTAACTTTTTTGCTATAAAACGCAACTTTTTGCTAAAACGCAACTTACGATACGCATAGTAAATGCCTACAGTAGTGATTTCAAACATTCTTAGCAATCATCATGCATTTTTATAGGTCTATAAAATGTTAAATTTATAATGAATATTTTCTGAAATCAAAGTTATGATTTCAGTCAAGTGCATACTAATATATTTAAAAGCTTTGTTTTATTTATCTAAAAAATATTTCATTTACTTTTTGTATATTTCATAGAAAATCTGATAAATCGAATTTTTTATACAAAAGTTTTCACAAATTTTTATTTCACCCTTTCTAATTTTGCACCGCCATGATTCGGACGAGTAGCGTAGTTTGTAAATAAACATTTGTCAACGAGAAGGAGGAAGGCATTTTTGTGTCGGCGAAACGAGGGTGGTGATTTTCCTCTTTTTGGGGATTTTTCCAACGAGAGGGGGAAGGAAATTTCAGTGTCGGCGAAACAGGGGGAGAACCCTAGGCCCGGGCCTAATGGAAAATCAGGGCCTACTTTAGATAGAAATGAATAAAAAGAAACACGTTAAACAAAACTAATTTAGTAATTTTTTTATACTAAATAAAAATTTTGAATTTTCTTTTTAATAAACTACAAAATTCCAATTTGGACCTTAATTATATAAATAAAACTGTAGTATTTGTTCTCTCTTCGTCGGAAAACATGATATTTAAAAACGTGTCATGAACGGATGGTTTAAAATAAAAATAAAATAATATGCAGATTTTTCAACTTTGAAGGCAGGACTCGAATTACGAAGCTCTCGCGTCACAGCCAATGGGGTTTGTACAAGTAAATACAACAAGTATTTAAGATGTACGTATTTTTTCAGCGAGTGGGGGTTTTAAGCAGTAATTATTCTACGAGTGAGTTGGGACTTTCAGCCATAGTGTTAGTAGCTGTTTTCGCAGCAAGTTTGATATTTAGATGTGTTTGCGACGGATTGTCGAACCATTAGGTTTGTATCCCTCCTTTCTTCCTATAACTATCCCAAGCTTTACCATTCAGTTGAAGTAGTTTTTTCAAAATTTAAATAGGTTATTTTTCGCCCGTTCATGACACGCTTATCTGTATTCTTTTTTGTTTAATGGTTAAGTTTTTGTAAATATTTTTCTTCCAAGCTATTCGATCAAATCGATCCCCTTTTTACTATGTTTTTATGTAAAATAAGAAAAATAAAGGCATTTTAGTTAGCCTCATCAAGTCTACTTTCTTGTGAAAGGTTTTTTATTTCAGAAAATTAGGTATGGGGCAAATTATGCGGTTTAATCCACCCAACAAAAACTTTACAAAGAATGAAGTTAAAAACTTCCAAAATTCCGAGAAACAAAAACCCATTTACACCCAAAAGATCTTTTTGATCTATGCCGGTCAGTTTGAGCTCTGACTCTTGAAACAGAATTTTGAACAAAAAAGTTCATTTCAGTTTGCAAATGATAGCACGATATTACTAACAGAAAAATGTATCAAATATTTCTTGCTTCAAGGTTCAGTTTTGAAAATTAATACATTTATTCCCTGGTTAACTTCGAATAGATAACATAAAAGACACATTAGGGGTTGTACTGCATATCGGAAAAAAAAAGTCTGAAGCTGTTATGCCGCACCTGCCTATCAAAGAATCAACCAGATGAGAATTTAAAAAAAAGGAAACAACTGGTAAACATGTGCATGCAAATGTCTATCCCAGCTTTACAAACGACCCAAACCTATAAGCTTTTTCAATATGCGTCGTCAAAATTATTTACTGCTGGCCATGCTTTATGACGCAGCTTGTAAATTTCAATCCCAGCCGCCCCTTTGTGTCGTCGGAATGGATGGGACATGCTCTGACCTGCAAGACTACGCGAATGCCAATGAAGGATTAAGACGATCGCCAACATGACTTTCGGTTTCAGAT